>OU612047.1:102388218-102550305 GCA_914767935.1 Coremacera marginata
ATTTCCACGAAAGTATATGTTGATCAACGCTATTAAGGTTTCTTGGTTGAGGTGGGGTATCTGAACTTAGATTCAATGGTGTGAATCCATCATCAGCAACTGCAACGGCTTTGAGTAGTGAGGATTGATTAGCAAGGAAATATTGACGGAGATTCTTAATTTGGTTAGAATGTAGCTGGGTGAGATCTGTGATGCCAAGCCCACCTAATTTACGTGGCAAAGATATTCGTTCTATTGCACTGCGTGGATGGTGGCTTCGGTATCTTGTTAAAGTCGTCCTGATCATGGTTTCCAGCCTAGAAATGTCAGTAGAAGACCATTTTATAACTCCGAAAGAGTATGTTATTAAGGGTATTGCCCAAGTGTTGATCGCTTTGGTTTTGTTTCCTCCGTTGAGACTTGATTTCATGATAGTGTTCAACCTAGTTTGGAACTGCGAGTTCAGAGCTTTCTTTATGATGGTATGGTTGATTCCTTTGAGCTGAAGAAATCCAAGATATTTGTAGGAGTCTCCATGTTGCAAATCCTCAATTGCTCTGTTTTCATTAATTGTACATCCTTCGTATCTTTCATCAATTTTTCCTTTTACAAGGTGAATCATTTTACACTTTTCAATGCCGAATTCCATGTGTATGTCAGAACTAAAACTTTGGACGATTTCTATCATCTGATGGAGTTTTTCCCTTTTGTTGGCATAGAGTTTTATGTCGTCTACGAAGAGGAGATGATTAACTGTGTGGTCAAATGTTTCCGTTCTGATGGTGAATCCATTTTTAACCTTGTTTAATATACTGCTGAGAGGGTTAAGGCCCATGCAAAACCAAAGAGCACTGAAAGAGTCACCTTGAAATATCCCTCTTTTTATGGAAATAGGTTTACTCAGTGATCTTTCCTGGCAAAGTCTTGTGTTCCATCTCTGCATCAAGTCTCTCAGGCAATTGACTATAACTGGATCTATCTTGTATATTTCAAGAACCTTAATCAGATAGTCGTGGGGCATTGAGTCAAATGCTTTCTGGTAATCAATAAAGGCCATACTAAGGTTTCTTTTCTTTCTTAATGCTAATCCTGTTATGACAGAATCAGAAATAAGTTGGTCCTTGCATCCCATAGAATTCCTTCTACATCCTTTTTGTTCATCCGAAATTATGTTGTTGGTGGAGCAATGATGGTAAATTCTTTCTGTCAGAATTCTGGTGAAGAGCTTATATGATGTCGATAAGCATGTAATGGGGCGATACTTTGATGGATCCTCGGATACAGAACCCTTTGGCAAAAGATATGTAAGTCCAGTTGTGAAATACTGTGGACAGGAGCTGGATAGCATTAAGATTTTATTGAAGCATTTCGCCAGTTGGTCATGAGTGGCTTTCAGTCTCTTTATCCATATGTTTTGTATTTGATCCAGACCTGGGGATTTCCAATTGCTGGTTTTGGAAATAGCTTCTGTAACCTCGTCTTTGCTAAAGGGTTGATGATGCATAGTAGCGATATGATTCACGCGACTTCTCTCATCAGCTATCCAATGGGCATTTGCATTGTGCTTTTTAGTGTTGCTCCATATTCCTTCCCAAAATTCTTCTGTTTTATCCATTGGTGGATTCTTAGAGTTATGCCCGTTTTCTGACTGCACTGGGACTTTTCGATAAAATGTCCGTTGATTTTGCTGAAAGAGAGCGTTTTCTAATTTCCTTTTGCTGCATTGTACGTATCGATGTAAGCGCTTTGAATATGCTAGGAGCTGTTGACATCTTCTGTCTAATATTTCAGTGATCTGATCGGCAGAAACACTTTAGAGCTGTTGTGGACTTATGATTCGCCTTATGTGTCTACACAATCTGTTGGATCTAGACCCACTTCTAAAGGCAGTTAATCTTCCTATGTCTTTTCTTAGTATGTCTATCTTTGCTTCAAGTCTTTTCCTCCATTTAGGAACAAATGAACGGGTGCGGACATTAATGCTTTCACGAGTTGGAATGGGAGTCTTCCCAAGAGTTCTTACAGCGGTGATGGCAGAAACATAGATGAGATTGTTAAGGTATTCTATTTCAGTGTCCTCATTTAAGTAGTGCGGGAGTATTTTCGAGTTGATAATATTCAGAGTTTCATCAAGTTTTTTTGTTTCATATATTCTTGGTATTCGTGGTCTGTTAAGTGGATCCATTCCCTCAAATTCAATGAAGTTCAATCTAAAAGAGTCTATAAGTTGTTGTTCTTCAGATGAAGTTGGCTCTATGGTGACGATGTTGCCGGTGTCTGAAGTTTGATGGTATGATTGTGCAGAAGTTGGAGTTGTTTCTATCTCCGTAGTTGTTCCGGCTTCTTGGATCTCTTGACTTGGTGATCTCCTGGCTGTTATTGTTGAGTTTGCAGTTTGCTGTTCTGTAATTTGGGTTGCTACTTCAGAAGCGATTCTTTGTTGTCGGTCTCGTTCAACATATGTGTTAGTGATGATAGCATCTTTTCTACGGGCTAGATTGTTTAGGTTGATTCTTTATTATTATTATTATTCTATTATTATTATTATTATTATTATTATTATTATTATTATTATTATTATTATTATTATTATTATTATTATTATTATTATTATTATTATTATTATTATTATTATTATTATTATTATTATTATTATTATTATTATTATTATTATTATTATTATTATTATTATTATTATTATTATTATTATTATTATTATTATTATTATTATTATTATTATTATTATTATTATTATTATTATTATTATTATTATTACTATTATTATAATTATTATTAGTATATGTGAGAAGCCCAACCATTTTGCGGGATTAAAATTTATATATAAACAAGGCTTTTTTTTTTGTTTGCCTAGCTTATTGTTGTTGTTGATGTTATACATAAAAATAAATCATTTAATATGAATCTTTTGATTCACGAAAATGACTTCGATACCAAACCAAACAAATTATTTCCAGAAAAAACATCATCATTCTGTTAAGTAAGTCGCGATCGTTCAATTTAATATTCGCTTCTAGTAAGAGAGTTATAAAAATTCTGTACATTTAAGATTATTTATATTTTATATACATTTGTTATATTTTAAAAAAATTTGCTTATAGAATAAAGAAAGATTCATGCATAAATCAATTCGTTTATTTTTTTTTTCTCTTTGGTGAGAATAAGAGTTAAAGCTCGCTAATGTCTGCGTCGTTTGTTTAGGTTAGGTTGAGTTTAAAGTATTTTTTGGATAAAATCATGATATTTCATCTCTTCCTTTCTCTCTCTCGCACTATCTCCTTCTCTCTAGCTATCTCTTTCTCTCTAACACCATCCTATACATACGCTTATCTTAAACTTGTGATTTAAATTATCGTTCTTGAGATGAAATTTATAAAATTTTTTATTGATTTGAAAATCTTGAACATTTTAACAAAAAATATTTTAAAAATTTGTCTCACAAAAGACTTAGCAATATGTATAGTAAAATCATAAAAATCATTTGTATATGTGCTTGATTAATAAATATAATAAAAAATATCATCATCAAATATTATAGAATATATGATATGTTTATAGTATTTTGATTTGTTTAGTCAACTTCTTTACTATAATCTTCGTACTAATACACCCGCCTTTTATTATTCACCGATCCTATTTCTCATCCACTTCCCCAGTCCCCCACAACCCTTTTATCACACATCATCCCTCTTCATCCACCCATCCTTCTATCTTACACCTCAACCTCGTACTACAGCCACTACGCTAAAAAAACATTTAAAATTAAAGTTTTTAGATAAACGATGAATCATCAACATATAGGAATAATGTCGAAACGTCTACAGCTTAAAAGATTTGAATTTGTCAAGATATGAGAGGCCAAAGAAAAATATTTTAAAAATTTATCTGACAAAAATCTTATCGCCATATACAAAAAAATAATAAAATTTAGTGAGGAAGTGCTGATTAGGTCTATAAAATTCATAAAATTTAATAAAAACTTTGTCATCAAATGTTCTAGAATAAATCATTTTCCTTTATAATTTTGACTCATTATATCGTACCTACAATTTCTACCACCGACACAGTAATTACAACTTTTGATTTTGTTGGCACACTTCCGATGAAGTTTATAAAAAAATATATTCTAACCCTTAAACCTTCACCTTACCTAGTTTGATATAATAATACTATATAATAAAACGATAATATAGATTATCGTATTGAAACACTCATATTGTCAAAGTCAAAGTCGTCGTTGCTAGGCATTTGAGGGTTAAGAATCAAATTATAAACGGTAATGAGCTCTTTGTATATATTCATATATATTATCTTAGCTTAGAGTTCTGCTTTAAGAATATCTAAACAAAGAAACTACACATCATCACCTTCTAGATATACATACCGAGTGATGATGTAAATAATTTTATTTAGTTTCTTACTAAATCATACTAGCTCAAGTTAATACCATCCGCCTACATCCCCGTCGCTGGATTAACATTGGGCGCATTCAGCGTAGTCAACTGTTGTGAATTATTATGGTAGCGATACTTTAGTGAGCGATGTTTTTCTCTGAATGTGTTGTTACTCTAGGCGTCAGAAAAGTTGTCAAAGTTTACAATTTAGATTCAAAGTTTAACCCCAACTTTCCTTAAAAAAAGAAAAGATTATATTTATCTCATTATTTCACCATTCATTCTCTAACGCTCAGTACATTTAAGGCTTTCAGGTGTGTGCATGTTTTCGCATTGATCAGTCGTGTTGTTATTCAAGGCGCTCTTAAAAAAGAACATAAACTTGTAACTACATTTTTTGAGGTGTACCAGTTAAAGGTTTAAGCACTCAACAGTTGAGTTCAGGCAGCATAGAATTTTTTCGCTCGATTAAATGGCGTCCGCTACCTGTTCAGATTTAATGAGCGCTCAAATAATAGCACCATTCAGCGAATTTTTACACAACTGTTGCCAACTGTTGACTACGCTGGATGCGCCCATTGATACGTTTTATGTACACCCAAAAAATTAGAATAAAATACGAATAAAATCTTTGCAGAAATACAAACGGGAACTATTTGTAGAATATATAAATGCTTGGTACATAGTAAAACCTTTAGTACTGTTTTAAAAAAATATTTTTTGAATTCGTATATTTTGTACGTTTGTATTCTACGAATGTACGTTTCTATATAAATTCTATAATATATAAATAGGTGAGACCTACCAGTCTTTTGAAAATTTCCAAAGTTTCAGTAGCAGTATTTATATATTCGTATAATTTTTTTTTTTTTTTTTTTTTTTTTTTTTATATAACATCCAATAACAATAGAGTTCAGCTACTACAGCTTTATCGCACTTCCTCAGCATTAACCCATCTAAAGCCACTACCCAGTAATCATTGAAAAAAAATATCAATGTTATGGATACCCGTGACCACAAACAAGTTAATGTGGGAAAAATTTACCCACCAATAAATGGGTTGGGCTCAGGGACAACACAAGACGTAACAACTAACCATGCGTATACATAGATCTAATTACACAACTAATTTTAATCTACTTTTGAGTTGACCTTTTGACAAATTAACATCAAAAACGCTTCAATTGTTAACAAAGGAACTCATGCGACTTAAAGGAGCAGTAGCCATATAATTTGTTCTACTAAATGGCAAATAAATTAAGTTGTTAGCGTTTCTACTGCTTCTACGGTTAGTGTTAAAATTTATGTGAGAAAGAAGTTCTGGAGAATCGAATACACCTGTTATGAGCTGGTGTAAATATACGATATCTGCCGATTTCCTTCGATCACCTAAAGACTGCATTTTTAATAGTTTTAAACGATCCTCATAAGGAGGAAGGTCTAATATGTCAGTTCCACTTAAGCCCCTTAGAGCAAACTGAACAAAACGTCTTTGGATTCTTTCTATTCGATCAACATGCACATTGTTACTTGGGGACCAAACTTGACTTGCATACTCTAAGTGAGGACGCACGATTG
Source organism: Coremacera marginata (assembly GCA_914767935.1). Lineage (NCBI taxonomy): Eukaryota > Metazoa > Arthropoda > Insecta > Diptera > Sciomyzidae > Coremacera > Coremacera marginata. The sequence goes on from OU612047.1 coordinate 102,394,188, forward strand.
CATAATACAACGTTGTAGTTGTAATCATGCTATTAAATTCTTTGGCCCAGCGTTTTATAAAACCAAGCATTGAAGACGCTTTTTTACAAATATTATCAATATGAATGTTAAACGACAGCTTAGAATCCATGCATATACCTAGGTCTTTGACGGTGTCTACACGACTCAAGACAGTATCTTTAATCTTATAATCAAAAATAAAATTATTCCTTTTTCGCGAAAAGGTCATAGTTTGGCATTTATCTGGATTTAAAAACATATTATTTTTAGAACACCAAACTTCAAAGGATCTTAGATCAGACTGGAGTAGATCTGAATTATCTCTAGAATTAATCGTTCTGTATATTTTCATATCATCGGCATAAATAAGCAGATGAGAGTGTTCAATGACGTGAGTTACATCATTGATAGCTAAAATAAACAGAAGAGGACCAAGGTGACTACCCTGAGGAACACCTGATCCAGCAATAAATTCAGAAGACAATGCGCCTCGGAAACGTATTTGATAAGATCGCTCCACCAAATACGATTTAATCCAGTTCACAAAATATTGTGGAAATCCCATTAACTCAAGTTTAAATAAGATTAGATTGTGTGGTAGCTTATCAAATGCCTTACTAAAGTCAGTGTAAACACAATCGACCTGGTTACCAGAATCAATAGAATTTAAGCAAAATGTTGTAAAATCGAGAAGATTAGACACAGTGGATCTGCCATTCACAAAACCATGCTGACGAGTTGTTATGACTTCTCCACAGTGAATTTTCACCCGATCATACACCATCCGCTCAAAAGTTTTGGAATCGATGAGAGCTTAGCGATAGGCCTATAGCGGCAGGAACACCGTCAGGTCCAGCACCAAACTCCTCATCGATCGATCTAATATACATTAAAATGTCCAGCACCAAACTCCTCATCGATCGATCTAATATACATTAAAATATCCTCTGGAGTGAAGGATATATGTTCCAAAGATACTCTGGGTTCGGAATACATATATTCAAAGTACTCTCCATCAGGATTAAAAGAATCTGAACAGAATGATTCTTTAAAAAGATTGGCGAATAGGCCACAAATTTTGACGGGATTGTCAGTAAATCCCTCAGGAGTTCTAAATGAAGAAGGAAATCCATCAGATTTCTTTTTTGTGTTTACAAATCCCCAAAATTTCTTTGGATCTGTCAATATTCTCAGCTTAACATTATCTAAATATTCGTGATATAATGTAGCTGAGCGATTTTCAAATTCCAGAAACAAACGTTTGTAAGTTTCGAGGTCGTTTGAGCCTAAGCTACAGACGTATTTCTTCCATGCCCTATTCCTGTTGTTGCGAAGAGTCTTTAAATCCTTTGTGTACCACGGGTACGCAGAATTCCTCGCAAATTTGAGACTATAAGGTACGGATTGAGAAAACACAGCAAAGAGTTCCATATAAAAAAAATGTATGGAGTCATCAAGGCAATTTCCATTTATATATTCCAAAATTGCATTAAGTTTACCATGAAGCAACTGATTCAACTTCAAAAAGTCAGCTTTTTTAAAATTAAATTCATAAAGCTTATCTGCTGAATTAGAATTTACTATATTTGGTCTGTCGGATTCGTACCAAATACTAATGGTGGATGATATTCATCAACAGTAGTTAGAGCATGAAAGGCCCTCTTAACAACAACATTACGTTAACAACGTTACTGTCTGTAGTTAAGACCAGGTCAAGAAGTCTTTCAAGACTATTATAAATACAACTCACTTGTTGTAAGTCTGAACATATATTATCAACAAATATATGTTCTTGGCGGGTCTTCGAATTAGATGCACAATAGTACGTATCATCGTCAGAAGAATGCCATTTTAAATCAGGTAGATTAAAATCGCCCAATAATAAAATGTCGTCATTAACGTCAAGTAAATCAATTATGTAATTTATGCACTCCGCAAGGCTTGCATAGACCTCTACACTACTCTTAGGAGGAACATATGCATTAATAACATATACATTAGAGTTACAATGTATAACTTTAACGCAGATTAGTTCAATATTAGAAGAGCAGGGAATGTCAACAATAAAACTGACAAAGCAGTTCCTCACAGCCAAAAGGACACCACCACCGACAGAAGAAATATTGTCAGTGTATCTGTCTTTTCTAAAAACTTGAAAACTATTGTCAAACAATTCCAAATCAGTAATGCTTCCGTTTAGCCACGTTTCTGTTAACGCGATAATATCCTCAGAGCAATTTTGAGTTGATAGAAATAAGCTCTGCGTCTTAGAACGTAGTCCCCTTACGTTTTGATAGTAAAGGGACAGCCTATTTAGTTTTTTTGAGTCTGGCGGGCGGCTTGAGTCACCCTTTTAGACTTATTTTTTGGCTTGAACTCAGTAACAAGAATATTATCGGCCCACAAATTAGATTTAAGAACAGTTGTAAAATCTTCGGCTGCAACCGTTAGAATAAAAGAAGCATGGGAAGGCTTATTACCAATTTTTTTGCATGAACAGAATGCATTTGAGTTCACTAACTTGGATTGCCTGACAAACGTCAATATATTTTCTATTGATGTGTCGGGCTGAAGACGTGAAATGAAAACATTTCTGGTCCTCGAAACTGCTCTTAAAGTCAAATGACTGTTAGGCGTAGTTGAAATCGTATTTGGACTACTAGTCAATGGAGGAATAGAAGATGGTGTATAAGAAATCACCGTATTATTATTTTCTGATGGCATTGCTGAGGGCTGCTCTGCCTTGGAAGGTCTGGAGGACGCCTTCCGACGCTTATTTTTATTTTTGTTTTTCCTCTGTCTTTTTGAGCTTTTAAGGTCTTTTTCTGATGAAACTGACAAAATTCCGGAAGAAGCAGTCATGGACGAAGGAACCGAAAAGTTATCCTGAACAGTATTTTCATCAGAAACGCTGGTAATGGGTGCGGCACTAACTTCGCTGAAAAATTAAACAATTTCTCTGAAGTTATTATTTAATAAGTTAAGGCTTTCCCCAAAAAGCTTTATTTTAGAATAGAGTTCATCCGGGGAAAGGGCCCTGCACGAAGCACAATACCAGCGAAGACCAGATCGGACTGACATTAAATCGTCAAGGCACGATGTAGAAATACCAGCACAAGAAGCATGGAACATTCGCTCACATGGACCAGAACAACTGAACATAGGGTACAGAATATTCTGGCTTTTGCATTGCTCGTTAAGAGAACAAGCAGCAATATTATCAACTGAAAAATAATCCATTGCAAAAAATTTAAAATTATTCTGTGAGCAAGTGTTTATAAATGCAAAATGTGCTTATAGGGTTAACACAATTAAAATGCAGAGTACACAAAACTGTTCTAAAACAACACTACATACACTGACTGCACTAAAGTAAACAAACACCGCACAAAGAGGAATTGAAAAACAATTAGGCAGACAAACATGCACTGGATTGTGTTAAAAACAACAAAAACTATTCATTTATTATTTATTAAACAAATAAACACTGAAAAGAAATGAAATTGTTTTAAAACACATGAATACGTTCATTCAAATATTTTTTTATACTTAAATGTCCACAAAAAATCTACAAAACACAATTAAATAGATCACTAATCAACAGCAACACACTAAAAAACCACCGATAACAACAAGAACACGAGATCAACTGTAATATATTTTATTTTTCCGTAAAATATACAATATTTTTCTTTCGTATAATGTATAAATGATCATAGGTGCTATGTATAAAGCCCTTTGAAGGCTGAAAAGAACATACAATTTTGAAATGTAGTAAATATTTCATTCATAATACGAAGTTTTTTTTTGAGTGTATGCATATGTAAGTATGTGCACTTGTTTCTATAATAAAATATAAATATATATTATGTACGTATACTTACTTAAATAGTAACAACACACACACACAAACATACTCAAAATATATCCGTCCGTCCGTCCACTTGCTTAAGCATACACAAAATATTATATATGTACACTTGCTTAAATAATATCAACATACAAGGCAACGAAGCCACCCGAATAAGAACCGAACACTTATGAACAAATACGAACCTGGACCTAATCTTCAATAAAAAAAACTTAATAAATTAATTTATATTTGTTTCTGATTAAAATGTTTGTTTGTGGAACTCTATACTCAGCAACTATAAAAAACTTCATTCATTCATTCATCTTTCTATATCTCACCATCAACTTCACTGCAACATCAGCAAATTAAAGATACACACGCCGAGTGATGATATAAATAATTATCTGAATTAGAGTAGGAGCGCCACTTGTGGGAACGTCTGGGTTCATATATTCTGACCCTTAAACCTTTACCGTACCTAAATTGATATAATCATTTTAAATATAGATTTTCGTAAAGAAACACTCATATTGTCAAAGTCAAAGTCGTCAAGTAGAATGTGATGAACTGTTACTAGGTATTTGAGGGATAAAAATAAAATTTTAAATGGTAGTGAGCTATATGTATGTATTCATGTATATCAGCTTAGCTTAGAGCCCTGCTTTAAGAATAACTAAACAAAAAACTGCGACATCATCAACTTATAGATACACACACCGAGTGATGATGTAAATGATTATTTTAAATATAGTGAAAGCTTCAGCTAGGGGCGCTTGGGTTATTAGATCCCCTACTAAATCATACTAGCTCAAGTTAATAAAACCACCTAAAATCCCCGCCACTGGATTAACTTTGATAAGTTTTATGTATGTATGTATGTATGCGAACTTACTTAACAACTAACATCCATTCATACACAAAATATATCCGTTCACTTTTTTTAACAATAATAACACATATATGAAATATGCACGTCCAGTTGCTTAAACACGCAAACATATATAAACTATGTACGTCCACTATCTTAAACAATACCAATACACAAATAAGTTTCGAGAGCATTTTAAAGTCGAAAACAACAACAACACACACACACACAGAAGCTTCGAGAACATTTTATCAGCCGAAAACAACAATAATGCATACAACATACATAAAATATGTACGTCCACTTGCTTAAACAGATTTAGCTTAGCTTAGAGTACTGCTTTAAGAATATCTAAACAGAAAAACTACAACATCAGCGCTTTCATAGATACACACACCGAGTGATAATGTAAACAATTATTTGAATAAGGGTTAAAGTGTTAGCTGGGGACCGTCTGGATTATTAGCCATCCTACTAAAATCATACTAGCTCAAGGCAATAATACCCCCTAAGTCTCCGCCGATGGATTAACTTTGATAAGTTTTACGTATGTGTGCGTATATATATATGTGACCTTGCTTAACAACTAACATATACATTCATTTACACAAAATATGCTCGTCCACTTGTTTAAACAATAATAACACATACACAAAATATGTACATCCCCTTGCATAAACACACACACATATATACAAAATATGTACGTCAACTTGCTTAAACAATAACAATACACACAGAGGCTTCAAAAAGTTTCGCGAAGCTTCTAGAACATTTCAGCAGCCGAAATCAACAACAACACAGACAACATACATAAAATATGTACGTCCACTTGCTTAAACACCTATACATACACGTAAATTATGTATGTACACTTGCTTAAACAATAACAACACACACACATACACAAAATTTGTGCGTCCTCTTCACTGTTACCACTTTTTAAAAACCCAAATTCCTCAAAATTTCCTCAAATTTTAATAAAAATCCTTAAAAAAAATTTTGTGACGAATTAAATACAAATTTAAGATACGTATAAGTTTTTTTTTAAATTTAATTGTAGACATAAACGCTGCAGTATTGCATATTTTAACCCGTTAAATTATTTAACCCGTTAACGCCCAGAAGAACACTTTTTGTTGAAACTTTCACAAACTTGAACTTGAACACAAAAACCGAAAACATTTTAGGAAATACCTATCTCTACCTTGCTCTACACAATGCAATAATTAAACAACCTAAAAAATTTTATTTCTAATTGTTAATTGACAATTAAATAAAAAAAACAGATTTATGGGTGATTTATTTTTTTTTTTTTAATCTAATTTTACAGTGGGAAAGAAATTTTTTTACTGTCGGAAACATAACAAAAGATGAACGCCATTTAAATTTTCCAAGTGTGGTTAATTTGTTTATCTACGATTTGTCTCTCAAAATGGCGGCTTAAAAAGTAAGACTTACATATTTTTTTCCATGGTTAAATTTAAAAAAGCAGGCATTTTTCTCATGAGATTTTACTATGGGATTTTATTAAGAAAAATAGTAATATAAATTTTTTGGCTTTCTGGCAATTAATTGTTAAATATCTCATTCTGGGCCGCAATGGGAAAATTTAGAAATTTTAAGTCTTCCTTTTTGGGCCGCCATTCATTGAGAAAAAATATTGTGGTCAAAATATTAGCCAGATTCGGAGAATCAAAACACTCTCACCACGTTTATTTGTGCTTCTGACACTAAGAAAAAATGTTTAAAACTGTTCAAAATCACCGAAAAATCTGAAAATTTTTAATTGTCAATTCAAAATTGAAAATCAAATTCTTAAGTTTTTTCAACTCAAAAATAATAGGCATAGGTATTTTCTAAAATATTTTTCGGGCTTATCGTTATTTTTCTGCTCAAAGTTTCAAACAAAAAGTGTCAATCTTGGCGTTAACGAGTTAAATAAAAGAAATAGTTACAATTGTTAAATTCTTCAAAATATCCTCAAAATAAAATTCCTCAAAAATTACTCACAGCCACTGTAAATTCCTCACGTTTTGAGGAATTCCTCACAAAGTGGCAACACTGGTCACCTTGCCTAAACACACATACATACACATAACTATGTACGTCCCCTTGCTCAAACACACATACATACACACAAAACGTATATGTACACGTACTGACGTCATCAGCTCCATTGCTCCGTGATCCAGAACTCTCATATCGTACCAACTCAGGAACAGCATTTTGTAGTGCTTCTTGGAGTTGTTTCCATGCGCTTTATTTTTGAAGACCCACTTTCGCCGCTTTCAATTGGGCGTCTTTTCTTTTTTTCCATAATTTTTTTTTTTATTTATTCGTTGTTATTTCATTTATTTTGAGCAGTAGTGCAAATCCAAAAATTAATAATAAATAGTATATGAATCTTATAAAGAAGTTAATTAAAGATAATGAAAATATAACAAGATAAACAAAAAAGTTTAACAAAATTTAGTATGAACAATGAAGAAGTGTTATTGAGAGCAGCTTATTGTTATATGGAATACCGACAAATTTGCATTCCATTTCTTCTATTCTCTTCCTAAGGTATGAGGGTCCACAAGACTTATGCCAAAAGATGTCAATGAGTCACAAGGTTGTTGAAAAGCTTCCAATCGTCAAAAAAACTGCAACTAAAAATACGGATTCATCTTGTTTTTTGAAACCAATTATTTTTTTTGGAATTTTGGGTATAATAGAACATAAATTGTCTAGACTTTTAAAACGAAAGAAGTATTTGCGCAATGAAACACTTATGATTTCATTATTTTTTTTTTTTAATTTTTCGATTTTTTCTTTTATCACATATTTTTTTTTACATATTTTTTTAAATTTGAAGATGTTTCTCGAAAGCATATGCCGACAAATTTGTGAGATCTTTAAATGTTTTGCACATTCCGTTAAATCTATAGCAATACGCTATTTTCTTTAAAAACTGGAGGAACGTTCTCAACAATTAATTGCAATATAATTTGGGCTGTTTCAATATTTTTTGTGCAACTCAATGTATATGATAAAAATCTGTACGAGCAATATAGCAGAAGGATTTCATAATAAACATCATCATGAACCTTTTCTTTTAAAACCACCATGCCCATGTATGAAATAAATTGACGGAACTCAGTTGCTATCTAATTAGGCAGCTCATCAATACCTCTCGGTTTGCGAACAAACTCCTTTGGAATGTTTGGGTCGATGTGATATTAAATGAGCGGATATTTTATTTTTATTTTCTTTATTGACCTTAAGATTCATTTTGTCATGGGAAAAGTCGTGTAAGGAACTTTCTTATAACTTCCAAATCTACGAAATGTGGTATTTGTGTTACCATATTTATGTTAACCTTTTCAAAACGAGTTTGAGTGCAATGAAAAAGTTCATGATGATGGTTCAAATATTTTCTTGGCCTAAAATTTTCATCAGACAATAACTAACCCGATTCTGTGGAATAAGACCACGCGAGTTATTGATTTTTAATACAATATGATTTGAACAATTTGATTTTTAATACAAATTGTGAAATTTTTATACATTAATTTAAAAAATTTATTATTTTATGATTAAATGATTTGCCGTCGTACTGCAGGTTGTTTTCAACATTCGAAAAAGAAAATATTATCCCAAAAATTTGGGCTCTTATTTCATGATGAAAAATAGCCCAATGCCCATGGGTATTATGTCTGCTTCAAACATCTTATGTCTGACACATTATGTCCGTGGATGTTATGTCATACCGTAACTAAATGATGTTATAAGTACGTATACTACCAATGTTTAAGGTGTTATTTTTGTTTCAAAATTGCACATTTTTAAATCAAAAACGAGTAAATTAAAAATGAGCTACCTTAAACCAAATATAAAAATCCATGATTTTTAAAATGGGGGTTTTAATTTCTTGGTCATATTTGATAATTTATTTAAACATGTTACTACATTTTAAAACTTATTTTATTTTTTTTCTAATATGTTGCATTATCATAAATATATTAATATCTTTATGAATACAAAAGCTTTTAAGGTAAGCTCTAATATAATCAGACTTTTAATCAGAAGCACCAACTTCAAAGCTTTTGTATTCATAAAGAAATTAATATATTTATATATGAAATTAATATATTAAATATGACCAAGAAATTAAGAGGAAAAGTTATTTTAAAATTATTTTATACTGTATAGTGATTTTGTAGTCGGCTTTTTTTTAAAAGACTTTATTTCTTCCTTTTTAGAGAATATGATAAATTTTCGAAAAAAGTGTATAATGAACATAAATACACAATACATAAAGTGTAAATGAACAATAAATAAATACATGTTCTTAAAAAATTTGTTCTATTAAATTTTGATAGTTTGTTGGTTATTTCAAATGTCTGTCTCTTAAATTTAAATTAGATGTTACGTGTTTTGAAATAATTATACCCATTCTTGTAACTAGGTTTATTACCCTAGTGTCAATAATATTCGAGATATAGTGGTTTTCTAATATTGCGACGCCCCTTTGTTTAATAAGCGCCCACTTTCTTGAGCGTACCCCTACACTGAATTGAAGTACCCTAGTGTCAACATTATTCGAGATACAGTAGTATCTAGTATTGCCACGCCCAGTTCTCGAATACCGCCGACTTTTTTACGGGCACCTTCGTGTTTTTGATATCTATCTGTACACAAAAATTATGGCAATCATGCATATGGTTTAGGAGTTATCGATGGAAATATATTTAAAAAAAAAAGAAAAAAAAAGAGAAACCGACGAACTTGGGAACCTCCTCCTTTTTGAAGTCGGATAAAAAGTATTAGGTATTTTAGAACTATTTGAGAACTATTTTAGGCTTGCCAACTATTTTCCTACTCAAGTTAACAAAAAAGTCTAATTTATTCCTTTGCGTACTCGTCTATGATACTCATCTGAAAAATTTATTAACTTTTATAAACTGAAAAAATGAAAGATTGCTTTCTTAATTGGATATGACTTGACTTCCAATAATTATTAAGTTTTTCTTTTTTCTTCATTTGAATGCTGCTTTAAATACATGCTCTACTCACGCGGCATTTTATTCAACACAACACCATGCACTAAAACTCAAAATTACTATACAAAAAATTTCTTAAATACATAATAATCTTTAATGCTTTCCATTTAACATCAAAACATCGCTCTGTTATATTAATTAATGAATTTAAATTTAATGATATTGTGCTTAATCACATTATTGTAACACGAAACGAAAATATTTTACTAACATTATTATAAAAGGTGCGCAACAATCTACCAAAATAAGCTCATCTGGGTGTGATATTGCAGACACATCTATTGGACCAGCGTCAGTAATGGTTGGAAATTTGGTTCAAGGAAATCGATTGGCAGTTGCTCAAGGAAGGGATATCGGATTATCAGAGGACAACGAACGGAAGGTACGTTGAAAATTGTTTTTCTCCCCTGCTTCTCTGTTTTGTTTTTTTATATTATTAATATTTCAGTCAGTGAGCAAAAGCTCTTACAGGCAACGATAAATCTTAATATATAAAAGGCAAGCACATGGTTCCGCGTCCAAAATCGCTCAAACTGTAATTATTTTTTGCGATCAGCCTGAAAATATGCACAGAATTTTTTTTTTTGATACTTATTAGTTACATGCTTACATTTTATGTATGTGCATAATTTTAGGCTGAGCATTTTTAAGAACAGTTCTAAAAGCAATGTAATAATGGCAAAAAATAATTATAGCTTATCGTTAATGCTTCCAACCCATCAAAGGACGGGTTTTTATACTAGTATGTATATAATTGACTATAATGTATTAAAAAATAGTACATTTTCAAAAAATTGCAAAGAATTGAATAATAGTTATTTGCCTCATTCTTTAGTGAATCCTTGAATCTTAAAAAATCAATATTATAGTGTAACTGGCTCTGCACATTCCTAAATAAAAAACATATCAAAATGACTAATGCCGTGGGTTATGCTGGCCAAACATGATTGCGGAACATTTTTTTTTGTTATTGTTTCACATGTAAAGTGAGAAATGAACTTTTTCTCAAATTCATTCTCTCGCTTTCGGACCGAACATTTTGATTGCTGATTGAAACAGCAAACATGCCAAGCTTTCCGGTGTTGCTTACATTCATTTTCCGTAATAGCATCAAAAAAGTAGCAAATAGTATTAAAAAGTTAAATAAATTGCGTGTTCAAGCAACCCTAAAAACAAACAGCAGACATTGAGAAAAAAATCAAACAAGATGTGCTGAGCATACATTTTCAGTATTTATTGTCGCTTTAAACAAACATTAACAATTTTGTGCCTTCACAAGTTTACTAAAAAAAAAAAAAAGGCTTAAATCAAATTGCAGAGTAACTTCCATCAGTTCGTATTGTTGTGTTGTATTTTATTTAACATACTTTATGAAGGAATGGCATTTACTTGCAGTCACAGTTTAACCGAAGTGTAACAAAGGTGTATTAAATAAAAAGTGTAACCATTAAAAGTAGGGTTGTTTAATTTGTTTCTTGACATATTATAACATTAATGCAACTGTGCAGCAAACAGAAACATAACCACCAAACAAACATTTGAGCGAAGAAAATAAATAAACGAAAGTGAACCCCAAATGTTCGGCAATTATGTTTGGCTAGCATAACCACGGCAGTGTTATGCTAGCAAGTGTTCGGAAAGAAACATTACAAACAAATTTATAAATTCAAATAGTTTGGGGCAGCGGTTCCCAACCAGTGGGTAGCGACTCACCAGTGGGTCGCGGAAGGGTTACAGGTGGGTCGAGACTCGATCTTAAAACTATCAGAAACCATTGAATAAACCTTCAGAAAAGATAAGAAAATCAAAGGAAATTTTGAGTATATATTGAATGAACAAAACTTTTTCCGCTAAACACAATACTTATTTATAAAAATTTTTTAATATACAATAGGGTGTCCCAAAAAAGTTGAAGTTGTTTTTTTTTATGTGGTACCCTCAAATGTGGTAAATGAAATTTGGTGTGCCGAGTACCACGGGAACCCCTGCCAACTTCCATCGATACATGTCAGTACTTGATTATATGGGGAAAAATTGCCAACTTTTTCAAAAACCCCAAATAACTTTTGTATAAGTGTAAATTTTCAAAAGGGTAGTTCAAAAATAATTATAAGAAATCGAAAAACATATATTTCTCACTCGGAGTAATTTTACTAATTCTAGAAAAATATTTCTGATTTTCATTCAAACATTTTTTGAATTCCAGTGTTTCCAATATACCGTTTTTTGCATTCCGTTTTTTTTTAGTTTGGATTTAGATATTTTAACAAAAAAGTCCCCAAAGTCAAAAAATACTCTTATTTTTTAATACTTATGCACTAATTTCACTAATTTTTCTTTAAAATACACAAAAACTAAATTTCTGCTCATTTGGAGCACGATAATCCGTGCCGAAATTAATCTAACATGTTCATATACATAAGTTACGTAGAAGTCACGTGCCAAAATTGGCAGAAATTGAGTTTTCGTAGGTTTAAAGAATAAATGAGTGAAATTAGTGCATAAGTGTTAAAAAATAAGAGCATTTTACGACTTTTGGGGACTTGTTCGTTAAAATACCTAAATCAACCTAAACAAAAAAATCAGAAATATTTTTCTTGAACTATTAAAGTTACTCCGAGTGAGAAATATATGTTTTTCGATTTTTTTTATAATTATTTTTGAACTAGCTTTTCCGAATTTCAGTTTTTTTATTTTTTTGTTTTTTTTTCCAAAAAGCAGCACATGATTATGCTTAAACACCCATGCTGTTATTTTTTAAAATTTTATATTTTTAAATTTTTGGGGATGTTTTTTCGTCAAAATACTCAAACTCGATATTTTCAAATAAGTGCACTTCAAGCTAAAAAATTTATAACGACCAGGGGCCAAATTACAGCATACGTGATTGAGCAAAATCATCAACACTTATCGGCACTTGTCTCGTCGTGGCGTTCGTAATTTACACTACTGCGGATGCTGTAATTCGGCCCAGGTTATTCAACATAATTACACAATTTTTTACATCTGCATTACGTATAGTTTAAGAAAATATTTCCACAAGATTTCATTTCAAATTTGGACTTGTTCGATTTTTTTAATACAACAAGAGCAAAAAGGAGTTTTTTTTGCGAAAAGTAAAAACTCACAGCTCTATTAGTTTTCGTTAAATGTTCATGTTTGATAGCTTATTTTAAAGAAATGTTAAATAAAAAACGAGCTGCAAGCCACCTTTTTGAAAATTTACACTTATACAAATGTCATTTGGATATTTTAAAAAAATAAGCACTTTTTTCCCATATTACTAAGTTCTGACATGTATCGATGCAAGTCGGCACGGTTACCCTTGGTCCTAGGTACACCAAATTTTATTTACATTTATTTCTACATCATACGAAAAAATTAAGAGGGTACCACGTAAAAAAAAACAACTTCAACTTTTTTGGGACACCCTAATATACAATGAGTAACACGAGTTTACACAAATAACAAATCTGATTTCTCATAGACTTTTTTTCTGTATAATTACTCTTCTACGAATATTTTAACCCTTTCGACCCAAAGTTGCCTGAGAGCAACTTCGGTTGTTTATCGGCATACGCTCAGCGTTATTTTTGTTTTTGATTGCTAAACCGTAATGATAACGGTAAGTACATGTGTCTACATGAAGTGTAACCAAATAAGAACTCATTTGGGAATCATTTAGCAAAGTTATTTTGAAAAGACAGCAGCTTTGTCTTCGAAAATATGCGTGTACATTTATAAAGACGTAATTAATTTTTATTTTTTTTTATTAATAATAAAATTGACAAATGTTTTAATGAAATACTTTTCAGCAAAGATTAAATTAAATATTTTTATAAGTTGCACTTTTAAAAGTTAAGTTTTAAAAAATTTTTCATTGTAACTTCTTCTAGCGCCCATACGGATGGGCGTGGCAACTTAAAATTTTGCCAATATACTTGTTGAAGAAATACAACATGTTTAAAAGTAAAAGAAGAATTTTCGTTCCACAGGATAAATGTTGGGGTCGAAAGGGTTAAGTATAAGTTTTTTGTGGGTATATGCCATTGGATTACCAATTAAAATTACTTGCGCGCCGAGGAAATTGTGAGAAGCATCATAGTCATAAACAATCCCACACCGAAAGGGCAATAAATTTACAAAGTAACCACTATGTAAAATGAAAAGCAGATAGCTCTGCAAGTCATAGACGTACATCAAAAACTTTTTCCTTACAAACCAAAATAAAAAAGTCAAATAAATATCCGACTTCACAGAAAAAAAATATTTTTTGTCCAAATATATGCCGCTTCTAATTTTTTTTCTTCAAACTTCATTAAATTACATACAATTATTATTATTATTATTTTATTTTAATGCTAAGCACATATGGCTTTATAGCAATTAATATTCGACAAAATAAATATGATACAATTAATTTATGTACAATTAAATTTTATAAAAATGTAAAATTGTCAGGATTTCAGGTATATACAGAGGCAATCCGGGTAGCTTCTTAGTAGTAAATAGAAGAATTGATTAGAGCGGTGCTCCCATATGCCAGGCTAGACGGACGAGGTCGAGCTCATACATGTGCTAGGCAAGACAGACGAGGTCTTGCTCTGAATAATCAAAATATATCTATAGCGTGTATATCTATATAAATATGGATTAGAGCACAGCTCACACATGCAAAGCTAGTCGTACGACGTCAAACCGGCATATGCCAGGCGAGATGGACGTGATCTCGCTCTGGATAATCATATTTAAGTACACAGCTAGATTATATAAGTTGTGCACAACATCACAGGAAATATTCAGTATTCATGGAAAGCATGATCCAGATTAATGGCGGTACTGTAGATAATCTAAAATATTAAATTTAATTGAGTAAACGGATTCATTTAAAGAAATTGCATCTGAAACAAAATTAAAGTCCCCACAAGCGCTTCTGAGTGGTTCATTTTGCAAGTAATTAGTTCTACAAAAGTTCATGTAAAGTAACTCAAAAGATCTTCTAGGTCGGAGAGGAATATTAAAGTAAATTTTGCTCAGTAAGTATTGACTGTCTACGTATCTATGTAAAAGTTTGAAAATCCAAGTAGCATTTAGCATAATTCTCCGATTATTTAAAGTAGGAAGATTTAAAAGTTGCAGACGATATTCATAAGGTGGTAGGTTATAGTTGAAATTGCAGTAAAGACGGCTTAAGGCGGTCTTCTCATTCAAAACCCGTTTTTTGGACCCTTTTTAAAAAAATTCTTATTTGAAAACGCAAAGAATGATTGAAAACTTTTTTTATTTATTGTATTACAAAAGGTTCAAAGTAAATAAAAAAATTTTTTTTGCCTCGATACGTTGGCTGTTCAAAAAGTAATGAGACTTCAAAGTTGGTGGTGAAAAAAAAGGTGTCGTCACGGCGGCCACGATTCCGGGTCTCCGGAGCGTCTGAAATGAAAAAAAAAACGGGGTAATAATCAGTATAGATGTAATTCTCGGGTGAACCTCAAGCTTAATTTTGTGATTTTTTTGACAAAATGGCGGCCATTCAAAAAAAAAATTTCAATTTCGGGTTTTTTTTTATAGTTTAGTGTAAAAAAAAAATAGTAAAACATTTTTTGAAATTATGGTCGAGGTTCACCCGAGAATGGTTCTCGTCGAACAATTCTGCGTCGATTCCATTTTGTTTCATGAAAATCGGTTCAGTTGAACTGGAGATATCATGGCCGCCAGTTCGAAAAACGTGTGTTCGAGATAAACGCGTTTAAAGTTTGAAGTAATTTTTTTGGGAAAAAAAAAAAAAATCAAAAATGTTTAAATGCAGTTTTAAAGAGCTGACAATTTTTACTTACAAATATTAGTCGGCGATGCCAGCTCCATACAGGCCACCTTCCTCTTTTTCGTAGAAACTGCTTTCTGCTGCCCTCTCTGCTCTGCGAGCCGTTCTGCCAGCTTTTGATGATGCCGCAGCTCGAGTCTCTGATCGGTTCAATCTGTCTTCATTGCGAGATAGTGCGTATTCGTATGCGTTTTTGCCAATCGCAATACCCATCAAACCTATAATTTTAAGTATGGGTATAAAACCGTCGTTGACAAGGCACGTTGCAATGAAATTGGCCACTTCGATGGTGCGTGCGCCTGAGTTGATGTGTTTGGGCGAAAGTGACCAAAGAACAGAATTGTAGGACTCATTGGAATTCTGAGTTTCAGATCCAAGGCATCTTTCAAGCAAATTATCTGCCGACAGCGCTTCGTAAGCTGGTTTTATTACCTCCATCACCTTCTTGTCCATCAGACCTTGCTTCACAAAAAAGGCTGTATCTTCTAAAGTATTTCGAATTTCTAAAAATCCTTTTAGATGCATATTCACAACTACCCAAGCTATAAACAAATGCAAAAAAAAAGTTGAAAAAAAAAAGTTGCTCAATGAGAAGACCCCCTTAAGCAGAACAAAAGGAACTTTTTCTGAATTGACTCTATGTCGTCAATGTAACAACTATATCGAGGGCACCAAACAATTGAAGCATACTCTAAAATAGGTCGCACTAGAGAGGTGAATAAGGTTTTCGTTATATAGGGATCATTAAACTCTTTTGCCCATCGTTTAATAAAACCTAAAGCACTATTTGCTCGATTTACAATTTTATTAATATGAATATGAAAGCGAAGTTTAGTATCCATAGTTACTCCAAGATCATGAAAGACATCTAAGGACTCTAATGTATGGTCACAAATTTTATAATTACATATGACAGGAGATTTTCGAGTGAAAGTCATATGCTTGCATTTCTTCATGTTAAGATTCATACGATTCACGTTGCACCAGCTATAAAGATGGTCTATGTCAGCTTGCAAGAGAACGGCATCATTAGCAATTTTGAAAGGAAGAAATAGTTTCACGTCATCTGCGTACATTAAAATACTCGAATGCTTTATGACAGATGGCAAATCATTTATAAACAATAAAAAAAGAAGAGGCCCGAGGTGGCTTCCTTGAGGTACACCAGAAGTAACAGGAAACTCATGAGATTTTACAAGTTTAAAAAGAACACGTTGTGTTCTATTGCATAAATACGATTCAATCCATCTTACAAGTGTTGTGGGAAATCCAGCAAGAGATAGCTTTAAGACTAAGAGCTTATGATTAACAACATCAAAAGCTTTACTAAAATCTGTGTATATAACATCAGTCTGTAAACCTTTTCCAAAATTCTCAATGGTTTTGGAAGTAAATTCAAGTAGGTTTGTAACCGTAGATTTTCCTGAAACAAATCCATGTTGGAGTGGAGACAATATAGATTTAACACTATGTGATAATTGTGAAGTAATGATTGCCTCGAAAAGCTTCGGCAAAGCGCTTCATTTTGCAATTCCACGATAGTTCTCGATTAAAGACCTGTTACCAGACTTATGCAACGGAATAATAAAAGACGACTTCCAGGCAACTGGAAAATAGCAAGATTTTAATTTTAAGAAAAAAGCAAAGTGATTGGAGTTACTAATTCATCACAGCAATATTTTAGTATACATGACGGTATATTGTCGGGACCATTTTTATATGACGTTTTAAGAGCTTTTAAGTATGATAAAACCGTGTTAGTATCAATTATTGGGAGACAAATATCCCCAGATTGAACACTGAATGGATAGCTTAGATTATCATAGGATGAAGTTGATTAGGTCGCTTTGAAAAAGTCAGCGAAAAGATTACAAATGATATTCTCGCTATCTGATTCAACAGTTTTATATTTCATAAAAGAAGGATAGGAATCAATCTTTCGTTTTGTGTTGACAAAGTTCCAGAATGACTTAGCATCAGATTTGATGTTTAATTTTACCTTCATTAAATAAATATCGTAAGATTGCTTGCATAATTGACGATACTTGTACTTAATAGAGGTATAAGAACCAAAACCTGTAATGCTATGAGTTTTTTTAAATTTTTTATAATGCATGGATTTTAAATTTCTTAATTTTCTCAGTTCTTCAGTTAACCATACAGGACCAGATGCTAAACGGGCTTTTCTCTGTGGTACTGATGATAGAAAACAATCATTGAGAGTTCTATTAAAAGCAGAGACAGCCGAATCAAGGTTTTCTGGCGATGTTTGTGTATTAACGATATTTAGTACGGATGTCCAGTTAATATTAGATATATTGTTTTTTAACAAAACATAATTGGTTCTTTTAAAATTTAACTCAGCAGGAGGTTGAGCAATAAGATTTTTTACAGATTGTTTAGGAAAATTTAGAGCAATTTCTAAAGTTGGATGGTACGGATCTTCAGGGAGCACGAGTGGATCTGTCCTTGAAACTGAAATAATATTGCTGTCGTCAAAATATAAAAGATCTAACAAACGGCTATTCTTGTTAAAGTGGCTGTTTAATTGAAAAAGTCCTTGACTTGAAAGCTCATTTAAAAATGAATTAGCAGATGAGCATTCAGACGAAGGCAATAATATTGCAGGGTTTTCGGTGCAGCAGTTCCAAGCGACACTTGGAAGATTAAAGTCACCTGTTATTAGAATGTGATCATGAGGCTGAAGTTTTGAACACACTTTATTTATCGAGACCAAATGTTTCAAATATACCTCTACGTTGGAAACAGGAGGAATATATGAACAAGTTACATAAAGATTGAACGCACCATGCTTTACAAGAACGCAACAGAATTCAATATCGGATCCCTCAGGAATTATTATTTCATGTGAGAAATAAGAAGATTTAACGGCAATTAAAACTCCTCCGCCATTTAAAGAATTAAACAGCAATAGCGTTTCTATCTTTACGGCAAATATTGAAATTATTAGATAGAATTTCAGTATTTAGGGTGTTAGGCTTAAGCCAAGTTTCACTGAAAACAATTATGTCAAAAAGTAGGTTGTGGCTTAAAATATGTAAATATTTTAACTTTGTATTCAAACCTCGCACGTTTTAGTATAAGATAAGGAATGCAAGGCAACAATCTAGTTATTTTGTTTAGTAGTTCGAACGGGTAAAGAAGCCAGTGTAGTTTTAGGTTGTGATCTAGGAATATATTCGTGGATCAACGTATTTTCAGGCCAAAAACCTTGATCTAATACCGTATTAAAGAGATCCCCAGGCAAATTTATTTTAAAAGAAGATACAGTGCGCTCATATGAAAACTTGAATTTGTAAACCGAAATATTCCTGTTAACAAGATTCAATTTAGAGTTTATATGATATAAAACGTCTTCTTCGGATGTAGCAAGAGCAAAACGAGACACAAATATAGATCTAGAAGGCTGGACAACCACAAGTTCTTTGCAAGACGGCAGATTAATACTTTTTTTCAATATTTGTTTTGGTATAGCACCAGTTAAAACCGAGCTTATAACGGAAGTTGAAGGAATAGTATTAGTATCAGTACAGGCTTCAGCATAAGTTTTTTTTTTACCAGAATTACCCGGAGAATCATCACTTACGACTATAGTTGGTACTACCTCAGAAGACTCAACCGGATGTAAATTCAGATCAGCTGATGCAGCCTCATTAGTAGGGGCAATATATTCAGCATTTTGATCTTTATTTACAGAGTCAGTACAGGAAGGAGAGTTCAAAACTGGTGAAAGTGAAACTAAATTTATATTATTATTAACAGACGGAGGCAGGGATATAGCACCAGGCTTAACAGATTTAGCAGAACTTCGAAGATTCATGGGTGGTCGTTTATGCTTATGGGAAACAGAAGCTTCATCCATGATTTTAAACTTTTTAAACAATTCTTCAAAATCAGCCAATCTAGCTTGAGCCACCACCAAGTCCTTAGACACCTCTAAAAAGCCTCTTCGAGATTGCCTTATAAGCCTTAAAATATCTACATCAGTAGATCTACAGTCTGTACAAGACCAACGAAGTCCTTTACTTTCATTGAGTGCATCAAAAATTCTCGCATTCAATGCTGCACACTTTACGTGAAAAAAAGCATCACACAACCAGCAATTAACCAGCTGGTCAGATTCACCTTTTACAGTGCAGTTGCGAAAATTGCAGTTCATTTTTAATAAAAGTAATAAAATTACAAAAGTGTAACAAAAAGTGCAAACAAAGTACTATGGCAACTCTATTTTAGTGACAGTTTGAGAATTAAACAACTTATTTGTCAAACAGTTTGAGAAGCACCAGCTACAAGATAGCAAGCTAGCGTCAAGATGCAACTGAAATTAAAAACAAAGTTTCAATCTTGCTTCAACAAGCTAAACATAAAGTTGTTGTTGCTAGATAATAAACAAACTGAAATAAAAAGAAATGTATATATATGTATATATAGTATGAATGCAAATATTTTTAAAAGGATTTTCCAGCTTTTTTAGCGATGAAAATCAGGAACAATAAAGATGAATATCCTCAGCAATCCTTAGCAGACCAAATCGAATTATTTTTAGCTTAATAATTTCACGAAAATTAACAAATTTTAATTTATTTATTTCTGGAGCACGAATAAAAAATACAACTTAGGAAAACAGCATTGCCAGTGCGATTTTGTCCTATAGCATTTAGTTGTATAAAAGGTGTATTCTTTTGTATGTGGGTAACGAATTGATTTAATAAATGATGGCAAAAAATACTAAATTTATGGTTTGGGTAATGTAGTTACTTCAATTTCACATTTCTTTTCAAAATCAGATTTCGAAAATAAATTCAGCGAACAATTTGATATTAGCATAAAATACTGGCGTTCATTTTCAAGCAGCTTAAATGTTTTTATTCAATTCAATTTGAAATTATTGAAAAAATACCTCCGAAATCACAATTTTACGAGAAGATCATTCAGTTTTTGTAATTTCTTTGTAATTTCAAGGGTATTTTCAAATTAAATTTTTAAAAATATCTAAGTTGCTTAAAAATTAACACCAGAGTTTTATGCTTATGTTAAATTGGCCGCTGAAGTCCTTTTCGAAATACGTATATATATGAGGGTGGCCCTTATTTTAAAAATTATTATAAATTATGTAATTACACATAATAACATATTATTAATTATTATAAAAATTACAAATTTTAGCACCCGGTTTTTTTGTTCCTTTACAACTAAAAATAATTACCTTTTTTTTTTACCACAACAAACACATATGTCGCTCGGAGTTTGCAGTTTACACAGAAACAACGCAACTGTATAAGCATTATACAATAATTTTCTCACGAGCGGATTGAGTCCCCCTATCTGCTCGTTGATGTCGATATGGCAGTCGAACTATCATTACGTAATGTATCTTAGCTGGTATTTGCTTACAATGTTTAATAAGTTAATTAAGGTGGCTCAAATTTTAACTTTTTTTTCATTTTGATGGTGGATGCAGCTTTTTCTCTTCCTCTTGACCTAAGAAACACCCCCTGTGAAGCACAATCAAATTGGTAAAGGTTTAGTGGCGGCAATTTGGCACCACATTTATGAAGCGAATTGGCTGGGAAAAAAGCCTGTCCTCAAATTTCGTCCCCTCTGACATATCCGAATTTCATGCATATCCGATTATTATTTGATTTATTTGATTTGTGACTCACTTCTCAAAGCTACCTACATATCTGAACACTTTTACTTGCACAGCTCAGTTGTTCAGACAGTAAATATGGTGAGAAGAAAAATGTAAATCGGAGAATTCTCTTCAAAAATGCCCTCAACTGTTTTAAAGTAAAGCCAACAGTTTCCACTAAAGGTCTGCAGAGAACCATATATTCTACTTGTAGAAACAGATAAAACAAGTAAGAACTTGATATTATTAGTACAAATACTACAACGAGTAAAGTTTATCTTATGCTTACATGTTTTGGATTAAGCAAAGAGCGTATCATCTCTTTCTCTGGCTCTCATTGTAGTATAAGCTTTTTTTCTCTTTATCGGCTCCACTAAGCAGAGTAACTGTTTTAACTCTTTTTTATTTGGATATATCCATGGCAGAATTATAAGGTAGGGTAAACTCGGAGAGGAATGGAGTAGAAAGCAGAATAAAGCTAGATTGATGTCAAAATCAGCTGTTCATCGCGAATTTCTTTATGCTCACGTTTCGCAGTTGTTTTTAGGTTAAAACTGTTACAGGTTTTTTTGCAATTTTAAGACTTCTTTCACATTTTATAGTTATTATTACACTTTTTATATAATATTTTCACTCAATTTAGCACAAATTTAACACCCGCGACCGCACTGTTTGCAACTTGGAAACATAAAATATTTTCTTCATTTGCAATTTCTACGAAATTCGTCGTTTTGACATATATGTTGCTTCTCATTATCCACTCTTCGTTGACGCGTGAGAGCACTCAGCGCAGCGGCCCTACCTTATCATTGTGTCATGGATATATCCATTCAAAATGGATTTTCCAGATAGTTCTCTTGAATCGATAGCTTTATATAAGGTACTTGTGCCACATTTATTAATTTATTTAAAAAAAAATTACTTAATTTTTAATTTCATTAAGTTTTCGAGTTAATGAATGAGTTGTTAAGTTTGTAAAGATTTTTTTTGTCAAAAAAAAATAAACAGATTTTTTTATGAAATAAAATAACTTGAATGCATTGCACTCATATAAAGTGTTTCTTTTATTGTTTTATTGAAATAATTCGCTCTTTAGTCTTTATGCTTTTGACGTCAAATATCCAGATGTTCCAAGTAGAGATAATAATATTACTGATATATCTGTTTGTTGCGTATGTTTGAGAAACTAGAACTCTTGATGCTTGATAATTTCACTCTCTCATACATGTTCTATCGATATGTAAACGAGAAATATTCCATGAGAGCGAAACCGATGCAAGTTGATATAAGAAAAAATAATAACACACAACTAGTATGCTTCTTTGTGGGCGGTTCTTTGCAAAGCTTTAGTTTCCACGCTATGCGACTAGGTATGTCTGACCAGAGCAAAGTAGAAATTATGTACTAAGAGCGATACTTACTTACTTACTTAGATGGCCGTAACAACCCGTGTCCGTGTTTCGGCCGACCTCATCAGCTCTCGGCAGGCGTCTCTGCTTTGCGCGCGCCTTTTCTAATCGGATATACCAAGTGCGATTAGGGCTTCCTTAGCCTAGTCCATCCATGGAGGCATGGTATCCCTCGTCGTCGTTGACTAGCGACCCTCGCATCGAGAACCTTTTTCGCTGGAGCTTCGTCGTCCATACGATGGATATGACCCAGCTAGCGTAGTCCGCTGCACAGTTATACGCCAAACTACGTTAATGTCTTCGTAGAGCTCAAACAGTGGTGGTTCGTGGTTCATTCGGATGCGATAGCCTTCGCCGACTCGAACAGGACCGAAGATTTTGCGAAGAACTTTTCTCTCGAACACCCCCAGAGCGGCTGTGTCAGTTTGCGAAACTACCCATGCCTCAGCGCTATAAAGGCAGCACTCACTTCTCAAAGCTACCTACATATCTGAACACTTTTACTTGCACAGCTCAGTTGTTCAGACAGTAAATATGGTGAGAAGAAAAATGTAAATCGGAGAATTCTCTTCAAAAATGCCCTCAACTGTTTTAAAGTAAAGCCAACAGTTTCCACTAAAGGTCTGCAGAGAACCATATATTCTACTTGTAGAAACAGATAAAACAAGTAAGAACTTGATATTATTAGTACAAATACTACAACGAGTAAAGTTTATCTTATGCTTACATGTTTTGGATTAAGCAAAGAGCGTATCATCTCTTTCTCTGGCTCTCATTGTAGTATAAGCTTTTTTTCTCTTTATCGGCTCCACTAAGCAGAGTAACTGTTTTAACTCTTTTTTATTTGGATATATCCATGGCAGAATTATAAGGTAGGGTAAACTCGGAGAGGAATGGAGTAGAAAGCAGAATAAAGCTAGATTGATGTCAAAATCAGCTGTTCATCGCGAATTTCTTTATGCTCACGTTTCGCAGTTGTTTTTAGGTTAAAACTGTTACAGGTTTTTTTGCAATTTTAAGACTTCTTTCACATTTTATAGTTATTATTACACTTTTTATATAATATTTTCACTCAATTTAGCACAAATTTAACACCCGCGACCGCACTGTTTGCAACTTGGAAACATAAAATATTTTCTTCATTTGCAATTTCTACGAAATTCGTCGTTTTGACATATATGTTGCTTCTCATTATCCACTCTTCGTTGACGCGTGAGAGCACTCAGCGCAGCGGCCCTACCTTATCATTGTGTCATGGATATATCCATTCAAAATGGATTTTCCAGATAGTTCTCTTGAATCGATAGCTTTATATAAGGTACTTGTGCCACATTTATTAATTTATTTAAAAAAAAATTACTTAATTTTTAATTTCATTAAGTTTTCGAGTTAATGAATGAGTTGTTAAGTTTGTAAAGATTTTTTTTGTCAAAAAAAAATAAACAGATTTTTTTATGAAATAAAATAACTTGAATGCATTGCACTCATATAAAGTGTTTCTTTTATTGTTTTATTGAAATAATTCGCTCTTTAGTCTTTATGCTTTTGACGTCAAATATCCAGATGTTCCAAGTAGAGATAATAATATTACTGATATATCTGTTTGTTGCGTATGTTTGAGAAACTAGAACTCTTGATGCTTGATAATTTCACTCTCTCATACATGTTCTATCGATATGTAAACGAGAAATATTCCATGAGAGCGAAACCGATGCAAGTTGATATAAGAAAAAATAATAACACACAACTAGTATGCTTCTTTGTGGGCGGTTCTTTGCAAAGCTTTAGTTTCCACGCTATGCGACTAGGTATGTCTGACCAGAGCAAAGTAGAAATTATGTACTAAGAGCGATACTTACTTACTTACTTAGATGGCCGTAACAACCCGTGTCCGTGTTTCGGCCGACCTCATCAGCTCTCGGCAGGCGTCTCTGCTTTGCGCGCGCCTTTTCTAATCGGATATACCAAGTGCGATTAGGGCTTCCTTAGCCTAGTCCATCCATGGAGGCATGGTATCCCTCGTCGTCGTTGACTAGCGACCCTCGCATCGAGCACCTTTTTCGCTGGAGCTTCGTCGTCCATACGATGGATATGACCCAGCTAGCGTAGTCCGCTGCACAGTTATACGCCAAACTACGTTAATGTCTTCGTAGAGCTCAAACAGTGGTGGTTCGTGGTTCATTCGGATGCGATAGCCTTCGCCGACTCGAACAGGACCGAAGATTTTGCGAAGAACTTTTCTCTCGAACACCCCCAGAGCGGCTGTGTCAGTTTGCGAAACTACCCATGCCTCAGCGCTATAAAGCAGCACAGGTAGAATCAATTTTTTCCTCTATTTCCAATTATAAATTTTTTTCTCACAGAATATTTTTTCTTCCTCTTTTTTAATTTTAAATTTATTTAGTTAAAATTTAATTTAAAAACTTTAATTTGAAACAAAAAATGAATAAATATATCAATTTCAATAATATATAAAACCCAGCAAATTTTTTGACAACAACATCAATACTATCACTTGTTGCTTCCTATCTATTATTTATTTGCCTTTTGTAGCACAATGTAAACAAAACCAAAACAAATTTTAAGTTTTATTAATAAAACGTGCTTTTGTGTTTTGAACATAAGTTTTTATGAAACTAAAAGAAATGATTTTTAAAATAATGATTTTCGATTTAGTAGATTTGTGGTTATCTTCAGATGTAAAAGAATGTGCTTCTGTTCTATATTCTTCTATAAAAAAGAAATTGGAAAAGAAGAATGTGATGACAAAGTTATTCGTTTAAATGTGTACAAATTCAACAATGAAATGAAAAAGAGAGGCTTAGCTTTCTTTATGCAGCCTGGTTGCAGTGGACATTCTTTACGAATGAAGAAACCGAAAAATTATGTAATTATCGTATTGCAATCTTAATAGAGATTATTTTGAAATAAGAATTTTAGCAGTCCTGTACTAGCAGCAGCACACGTAGCAGACCAGAGGTGAAGTTTTCTGAGGCTTCGGAAAAAACTAAATTACGTAAAGTGCAAGATATTATTATTGGGCACACTGTAGAGGAAATAACTTTTGCAGCTAAGAAAGTAAAACCTGCCAGTGTACAAAAACAAAATGATCCTAAAACCTTAAAACCATTTCAAGCGTTAGATTTATATCTTGATTTAAATTTGTCTGAGGAAAAATATAGAGTTTTACGCAAAGTGGTTAATACTGTGCACGAAAATTGTTTTCCTTAGCTCTACGCTGAACGAAATTTGAAGCAAACATTAATACCTTAAGTAGACTTAAAAGCTTTAATGAAAATAACTTCTAAAGGTATACTTGACCTGTGTGAAAATGGAAAACCAATAGGAAAAATGTCACTTATAAGCAAATTGGGCATGGATGGCACTTCATTCCATATTCTATACAAGCAAAAGTTTTCAGCAGAATATCAGTCAGACGAGTTTATGTATATGATTGCATTAGTACCGTTAAAGTAAGTTTTTACATATTATATGTATTAACTATATACTTCTATATTTATTTATATAATTATATTCTTACACATTTTAGTCTGATTGATTCGATATCTGTAACGTGCGCTATCTGGTCAATATTTTTCACTTTTGTGGAATAATAATATGGTTAGATAGGTTAGGTAGAGGTGGCAGCAGGTGTATATGAAATAGCATACACCAGCTCACTTAGACCAGATATGTTAATTGTGATACCGCTGCACACAGGCTTTTATTAATAATGGAACCAACTTCAGCTCCTGATGAACCCTTCTAGACGCCTGACATCAGTCGTTGACAGGTCGTCAAACTCATGAAAGAAGAAAAAGCCTTAATATTTGTGCCTTCTTCTGGCTAGCGCAGGACAGGAGCACAGAAGATATGAGATGGTTTCTTCCTCTTCCTCGTCCCTGCAGCTTCTACAGAAGTCATTTGAGATAACTCCTAACCTGTAGGCATGTCTGCCTATCAATCAGTGCCCTGTAATGACAGCCACTATTGTAGCTAGTTCTGGTCCTGCCAGTTAGAGGAGGGCTCTCGATCGCCCGAGATCTAGTGTCGGCCAGATAAGCCTTGATGCTCTGCATGTCGAGAGTTCAGTGCACCTAGTGTTGGCTTTCGATATGATATTGTTACTGATTAGCAACTTGAGAGTCGCTAACGGGATACCCGGTGGATTCACCATGATTAGTGGCGTTTGTGTCCCATTTCTAGCGAGCTCATCTGCCTTTCCATTACCTTTTATGACTTTATGCCCAGGTACCCATATAAGGTTGATGCTGAAATAGTTCGATATTTCCCCTAATGAAACACGGCATTCTTTGGCTACTTTAGAGTTTGTGGCTACTTGTTCCAACGATTTTATCGCAGCCTGACTATCAGAGAAGATATAAATTTCCCGTTTAGAGACAACGTTTTTTGAAAGTTATGATGCTACCTCCTCTATTGCCATCATTTCGGCTTGAAACACACTACAATGGTCAGGAAGCCTACGAGCCAGAGATACCCTAAGCTGTTTTGAGTAGACCCCGTACCCGACCTTGTCGTTTAATTTTGATCCATCTGTATAGAAATATAGACACCCTCGTTTCCATGGTGCACCATTGACCCAGTATGTTCTAGGCGGAATAAGCGTACCATACCTTCCTTCGAAGGAAGCAAGGGCTTGCAGTAATCAGTTCTTGGAATGAATGGAATGAAGTTGAAGTTGGTAAGCATGGATGAGTGACACATTGTCATACTTTTCCATACTCCCAGTTCTCTAAGTCTTATCGCCGAACAGGCTGCTGTCTGTTTGGCAACCAGGTCCAGTCTCTAGGTCTCTAGGGCTGCAGTCAGTGTTGTTCTCAGAGCACCGCTGATGCATATAGATGCCATTCTCTGCACTTTTTGGAGTTGTTTCATATATGTGACCTTGTCTATGGACGGCCACCATATTACTTCTCCATACAGAAGAATAGGTCTTATGACCCCAGTATAAAGCCAGTGAACGATACGAGGCGAAAACCCCCATCTTCTTCCTATGACTTTTTTACAATTATAACGTGCCACTGTGGCTTTTTTAGTGCGCTCTGCTATGTTTAACTTCCAGCTTTCTATCTAGTATAAGTCCCAGGTACTTTGCGTTGTTCGCAAGGGACAGAACAGACCCATTTAGTATGATTGGTGTTAAGGACGGAATTTTATATTTCCTGGTAAAAAGGACTAGCCCTGTTGTAGCCGGATTAACTCCAAGACCGCTGGGCTTGGCCCATTGTTCAAGTCTTCAAAGAGGTCTTTGCATAATGTCGCATAGAGTACTAGGAAACTTGCCTCTGACTGCGATTGCTAGGTCATCGGCGTGGGCTGCCACTACAAATCTATCTCTCTCAAGATATAGCAGTACGTCATTTACTACCTCCTTGAGGCGTACCTCTTGATCTAATGGCGCTGTATGCGCCCAGGTCCGGTAGAACTATTCTACTGTTAAGTAGCTTGTCTTTAAGCTCTGTAATGATCTTATTCGTGCCTAGTCCGACTAGTGCTCGTCGTATTGCTTGTGGTGTTACGTGATTAAAAGCTCCTTCTATATCTAAGAAGGAAACCAAAGTAAACTCATTATTTAAGAAGAATTTTTCTATGGTCTCGACCAGCGTATGTAGGGCCCTTTCCACGGATCTTCCTTTGTTGTAGGCATGCTGTGAAGCCGACAGTAGTGCAGAATCAATGTTACAGCAGAGATTCAGATCTAAGAGGCGTTCTAACGTCATTAATAGGAAAGATGTTAGGCTAATGGGCCTGAAGTCTTTAGGGGTGGTATGTGATGTCTTCCCTGCCTTGGGTATAAAGACCACCCTTGCCTTTTTCCAAGCTATGGGAATATATGATACACTTATGCATCCATTAAAAATAATACGAAGCCAAGGTATTATTGTATGCATCGCCTCTTGTAATTCAATAGAGCAAATTCCGTCAGGTTCCGGTGATTTATAGGGTTTGAAGCTGTTTACCTCCCATTTTAACTTTGTATCAGAGACTATGTCTTCGACCTTATGCTGGGAACAGCTAAGGTGAGGCAGGGGCGCACACACGGGCGCGCCGCTACCAGGGAAGTCTAAAAGAAGGTTAAGAGATTCCTCGCTAGATATTGTCCATGAGCCGTCCGACCTTTTGAGGTAGCCGGGTATGCATGGAGTGGTAGCAAGAATTTTACGCGGCCTGGATGACTCTGAAAAATCTTCAATTCCTTCACAGAATTGTTTCCAAGAGGATCTTTTAGCTTTCCTTGTTTCGGCTTTGAATATTTTAAAGGCTACCTTGTAGGCAGCGCAATCATGTTCCGCTCTCGAGCATTTTGCTGCGTTGAAGAGCTTCCGCAGTTAGTTCTTAGGCCATTCAGTTCAGAAGACCACCATTTTGGTTTAAGCTTCCCCTTGAATGCCCTTTTCGAGCAGGAGGATGCCAGTGAGCGATTGATTGCTGTGTTTAAGACATCGGCTAGATTTTCTAAATCCATTGCCGACTTTGGTTTTTCAATCGGACCTGATGTCAAAGATTTTGCCAAGGCCCTTCTGTAGAGTCCCCAGTCCGATCTCCTAATCTTGATAGAGGAGATTGGTTTAGGAGACGTGTTAAGAAAGGTATACTCAATATAGCGGTAGTCGGAATAAGAGTGTTCGTCAGACACTTCCACTTAGCTATTTTGTCGAATATGAAGTCTGAGACTAAACTAATATCTAAGACTTCACTTCTGTTTCTAATAACAAAGGTTGGGTCTTCACCTCTATTACATATATAAAGGTTTGTACTAATTAAATACTCAAAAAGTAACACCCCTTTCTTTCGTGTTTGTGCTTCCCCACACGGAGTTGTGCGCATTGGCGTCGGCCGAGACAATGACCCCTCGATATATACCGCCAGCGTCGTCCACCATCTACCTGAAGTTCTCTGGAGGCGGGCTTTCATCATGCGAGAAGTAGGCTGCAGCCAGCCAATAGGTGTTTCTATCAAGCTCTAGACTGGCTGCAACCAGATCTCTCTCGCAGTATCTAGAAAGTAGAAATAAATTAATATGGTTTTTGGCTAAGATACATGTTCTAGGCATACTTACGTTTGTTAGCTACCAACATCTTATACCCCTTCGTCCTCAAGCCGCAGACCCTTACCCAGGGTTCCTGGATGAGGACTACATCGAATCCACCTTTATGAAGATGGATTAATAGATTCGCCGAGGCGAGTTTTAAGTGGTGAAGGTTAATCTGTAGCACTTTCATCCACTCCAGATATGTGGCTTTCCACGACCGTTGTGTTGGCCTCTTCCTCCTCGGATAGCTTCTCCGAGACAAGAGCATCCTCAAAGTAGAGGCCAGACACCCCGATGAGGTCAACCGAGTCCACTAACATGGTTTCTTCCAGAAATGTTGTCACCATCCAGTATACAACACAGGGGCTCAGCAACCTCTGCTTCCGCCTGGCTTGGCGGAGCTTCGGTTGAAGAACCCAGTATGGACTTCCTGTTCCTGATGTACACCTTCAGGAGGACCTTGGAGAGAGCAAACCAGGGGACTCCCCTCTTCTCCTCCAACGGCTCCAGCGACTCGGCGTTAGGCAGCAGAAGGGTCCCACAGGCTCCTCCTCCTCCTCCTTTGAGGGTCCCACAGGCTCTTCCAGCTTGCCGGTAGCCCACCCTTCTGTGGGAATGTCTGGATTACATGTCCGGGACATGCGAAGAATCGCTTCCGGATCTTTGGGCCGGCTAGGTATCCAGACCCTAGCTTGCAGCTTTGCCCCAGACCAAACCTCGCTGACTTTGCTGATGACTGCTTTATAAAAATCAGCCGACCTGTCGTCATCGCAAGCTATAAGCTTTATGTGGCGAAAATTGTACCAACCGGCATAGTGACAGTGGGGGCTAGGACCAGGGTGCTCCTCCAGGACCTGGAAGAAGGCATCGGCTAGGGAGATTTCTACCCACCTAAATCTGTCCCGGGGGAGTGCCCCGTCCGCTCTCCCACTGTCAATGACGGCCAGTACCCTTCCTTTCCCCTTGACCACTTCGCTGAACGACCTAGCTTCATTGAAACGACTGTGTGTTTTTGTCCTTTTTGCAGCAGGTGTCTCCTCCGAAGATCTTTGTCTTTTGTTGGCAAGTTCACCCTTATGGGAGGCGCTCTTCGGCGGGTTCCCGCTTCCTTGTTCTGGCTCTTTTGCAGTTTTGCTTTGGCACACCTTTCGTATCAGACCAGTTTCGACGGACGGTAACGCTTGTTCTTGCCGAGCGTGCCTGAGGGCCGATCAACAACCATACCAGGTCCGGGTTTGTTCCCGGTCTTTGCACCCGACGTTCCACGGCCCGAATTTAATCCAGCCGTGGCTTGTGCCGAAGTGCTTGGGCCAAGGTCCTCCCCCAGTGCCTTAGCGGCTGATTTTATGATCGGCTCTGCAGTCCTTGGTGTTGGTGTGTCTTCAGGCGGGATAAACCCACCCGCTGAGATAGCATCGCAGCTAACAGCATTGGCTTGTGCCAACAATCGGGCGGCAACGGGAGTAGAACTCCCTTCCTGTTGCTTGTGAGTACAGGCCTCGTTATTTATTCTTGTTTTTGTTTTTCTAATTTTTGGTTTTGTTTTATTTTTTTTTTCTTCTATATAGATCCCACGAGTATGGGACAATGGATGGTCAACCCCCACAGAGGTCCCTGTGTGCGGGTAGGGCTAATTAGTAACGGAGTGCGCCTGGTATTCGAAACGCTCTGTGAACGACTGGACTATTTTTGATGGGCCTCCAGCCTAGTAAATCCTCGGCACGGGTCGCATAATACTTTGATTCAGCCCCTACCTCAAACCGATGGGAAGGACACACACCAACAGCACTAGAACTATTGAGAGTCAGAGCACTGTGGCTGCATCCACCCCTTGGCTAACCACCGTCCCGGATTGAGACACTGTAGCAGTTATTTCCAGCCGGCACCCCGTGGAGGGTTAGGTAGAGAATTTTTGCCAGCCTTGTTTTTACTAAGGTTTGAAAAACTTTCTCCTACGTCCCTTTGTACATGAATTATAATTATGTCGTCAGGACATAAAGATACTTCATGTGTTGCCTTTTGGGTTTCATTTGCAGCAAGGCGTTACCGACTGTCGAAGCATTAAAATGCCCCATTTGTTTTGTGTGTATTTTTCATTTAAAGCTCACCAGCCCCGTTATACTTACTTCCATATGCTCTGGTCCGCTCCAGAGAAAAGAAAAGAAATATTTTTTGGTGTCTTCGAAATATTAACCAACTGTTCTTTATTTTAGCTGAAGCACAGATGTTTATAATAAATATCTGGCTTCCAAAATATTTACATTATTGCTTAATTTTACATTATTATAATTGACAGTTTTTTGTCACATTGATAATCTTAATTGTTAACCTTAATTATCTCACTTCCTAGTTAAATTATATCCGCATACAAACATACATCCATAGATACATTATTTACTGAGATTTGGCAATTATGTATTGTAAGCTGGTAACAAAATAGCGACCAACATCTGCATAAAATAAAGTAGACCAAATATCGAGTTCACTGCTTGTACGAAATTTCCTAATTTCGTCAAACAGCAATGAAACTCAGATACCAGGTACTAGGCGCATAGTGTCATTCACCTGTGTGGCTCTATTTTGTTAAGTCAGCATATTACTAATTGCTGCTTTAACATAAGCACGCGCTCCGAAGTGCTCCTTTTTGTCGCAATTGGATCATGCCTTGTATCATGAATTGCGGTAGGTCCGTGCTTAATGCAATTTGTGCTGCGTTTTATTTTACTATCTGTTTCTGCTTGCCCATTGCTCCACTCATGATCAAGACTAACCGATATTTGATATCAGCATTAATTTATTAAAGTTTTAATTGGTTTGTGACGACTGAGTCACAACAAGTTCTTCTCCTTCCAGATGAAAAATAGATTGATATTTCTTGAAAATGTCTTTTAGATCTATTTCAGCTTATTGGTTTAAATTTAGTTCTGTAATAAGTTTTTTAAAGCATTGTCTCGTCATTTTCATGATTATGCGTCTTCATGGTTGTATATTTGTCTAAGCTTTCTGTTCTTGGCTTATTTTCCTTTAAAGTAGTTTCTTCGTCATTTATGTTTACTATTTTAACGTGACATATATGTTACCTTTCGATGGAGCAATTGAATTTGCTAAAAATACACCTTTCGTTAGTTCTTGTTTTAAAATCAAACTATCTTCTTTGACAAACAGTATGGGGAATATTGTTTCTGATTGTGGTGGCATTTTAAAGTTGCTTTGATTTATGGGTTTTGTGAATAATGGTGCAGTGCAATCATTTTGTTCGAACATAATTGTTATTGTGAAAGTTTTATAATCAACTTTACACATGTATTTAATAAGAAAGTCTCTACCTATTATACCGTCTGTTGTAAGACGGTCAAGTTCTTTGATACAATATAAACCTGATTTTTACTTATTGTTGGTCATCCGGAAGCTCCAAGTGTTGTTATTGTAGGTGTTATTTCTGTTATTGTATGGGTTGCTGTTATTTCCCTGTAGGAAAATCAACTAATTTAAAAGTAGTTGATAAAGTAGTTTTTTGTCAACCACAACTAGTTGAAATTCTGACTTTTTTCCATAGAACGAACTAACTTATTTTGTATGGTGATGTCCGCTAAATAAGTCAATTGACTTTCGTCTGCATATATTTTCAACTACTTGTTAAATTAGTTACATTTAAATAATTTTTTTAATTGCTTTTAAATAACCAATTGAAAACTATTACTGATGGCCTAAAGTTAATAATATTTGATGAAATAACATGGTTATATATATATAAGCTTGTAATCTAATAAAAATTTGCAATTAAAACATGTCAACATCAGAGTAGTTGCCGCCTTAATATAATTAAAAGTAGTTCATATACTGGTTTATTTTAAATTGGTTTTTTAATTAGTTGTTTTTAAAAACAATTTCGTTTGTTCCTATAGGGTTCTGTTGCTGTTATAATTGCCCTGTAGGAAAATCAACTAATTTAAAAGTAGTTGATAAAGTAGTTTTTTGTCAACCACAACTATTTGAAGTTCTGACTTTTTTCCATAGAACGAACTAACTTATTTTGTATGGTGATGTCCGCTAAATAAGTCAATTGACTGTCGTCTGCATATATTTTCAACTACTTGTTAAATTAGTTACATTTAAATTATTTTTTTAATTGCTTTAAAATAACCAATTGAAAACTATTACTGATGGCCAAAAGTTAATAATATTTGATGAAATAATAGGGTTAAATATATATAAGCTTGTAATCTAATAAAAATTTTCAATTAAAACATGCCAACATCAAAGTAGTTGCCGCCTTAATATAATTCAAAGTAGTTTATCAATCACTGGTTTTTAAGTAGTATTTCAATTAGTTCATATATTGAAGTGGATGCCGCCTTAATATAATTCAAAGTAGTTCATATACTGGTTTATTTTAAAATAGTTTTTTAATTAGTTGTTTTTAAAAACAAGTTAGTTTGTTCCTAAAGGGTGTTTTGTCCGACATTATTGTTGTTGTGATTGAAGTTTTGTGTATTATTGAAGTTATTATTATTGTTGGAATTTCTGAAATTTCTATTTCGGTTACTTGAGAATTTCTATGTATATTGTTTCGGTTGTGATTGAAGTTGTTTCTCTGAGTATGGTAATTTAAAACTCGACCACTTCCTAGACTGATGTTTTTCTCCAGTTTAAGTGTTAAATTTATAGTATCACTAAGTTTTGTAGGTTGTGCAGCGAAGATTGTTTGCTTGAGACTTTCATCAAGGATTCTGTTGCGGATGCGGCTAAGTCTATTATCTGTAATTTCGTTAAATCTGAAATTAGTCGTAACAGTTTGTCCTTGTAGTTCGTCACAAACATGTTTCTTTGCGTGAAAGATGAAAGTTGTGTGTACAGTTGTGCTATCGTTATGTTGCTTTTGAATTTATCTGGAAGTTTATTTTTGAAGTCAGTAAAATTTTCAAATTTACTAGCGTAACCTAGAGTTGTCTTTACTGTTTTACTTAATTTTACACTGCTTACGAAATCTAAAAGAAGTTTCTTAGCTTCCTCAGTATATGAATTATGTAATTGCTCAAAAATTTTTGTGAATGACTTCAATTCATTGTAAGTACCATTGAAAATTGGTATTACCTTTAAAGCAATTTCTAGTTAAAAAGTTGTCATCTTGCTTATTTTCTAGTCTAGTCCGTTAGTTTTTACAGAAGTTTTTCTTTAAGTAGTTTTGTTATTTTGATTTTTATATCGCTAAACCTATCAAATGTTCCTTTGAAATCTTTGCTTTCTTTATTCTTGCTTAATAAATCTTTAAGCGTCTTAATTTTTGCCAAATGTTCTTTTACATATTCTTCCGTGCATTCCCTATTAGGTATCTTTGTTAATTTTGAATAGAGTGTTTCTACCTCTTTTAATTCCATATATTTATTTATTAAGAGTTTTATTAGAATTATTCAAAAATTCAAAAATTTTTCAAAGTATCTATTAAAATTATATATTTATCTCTTATTTTAATTAAACTTTATAGATGCAACGTTGGCATACTAACATAATTGAGATCTCTTCTCTATAAATCCTACTTTTGCAGTGTTAACTTTACAAATACTGCATCGAAAACATTCGATGCCAATTATTTCCTTTGTGTGATATATATATGACCTTACCTATGTCAATTATTTTATTTTGGCATGCTAGGCAATGCTTTTTAAAAAGAATACCATAACATCCTTGGTATATGCAAATAGTTCCCAATTTGACATGATTTTACATGCAACACAATTGATCATAAGAAGCTCGGTCAAAGTCGTTTCAAGAGCTGAAATGGCCATTTCGTTTTTTTAGAGCGCACGAGACATGATGGCTTAAGAGCCGCGCTAAGTGAAAGAATTAAACTAAAATTTTTAGCTGTTGAGCCAAGTCAAAGTTCAGTTAATCTCTGATTTTTATTTTCAATTTCAAAGGCTTAAATATTAAAATAACTAGTATAACCAGTAGGTTACCTTTATGCAATATGAGCGATTCTGAAGGCGTTTTTTAAAAGAATACTACAAAAAAAGTGGTCAGAGATATAACATAAATTTTTTTAATTGATTTCAATAATTATTAAAGTACATAAAAAGTGTTTGTTTTTGTTTTTGTGACGTCATTTGCGTGTACGTACCGTTATCATGAAGCGATGCGAGAAGAGTAGGACAGTTTTTCTTGCATTATAACATGATCTGTAATCATCTGAAAAAAAATATTTATTTGTAATGTAAACACTTACGGCTCAACTCGAAGTCACTACGAATTTTTTTGAAAATTTTTGTTTCTAAGAAAATAACGCGTCTTTAAAGTTGATTCTATAAAAAATGGGTGTAAATTTGAGTACATAACGAGCAGTAAATTTATTTTCAGTTATATTTCAATTCAATTTTATTTCTCATTTAAAACAAATTGGCGAAGCCACTCCCCCAGAAATTACATAAAAAATATGCATATAAATTTTTATGTCAATCGGTGTAATTGATTTTTTGTTATTTTGCAAGCAAATTTCAAAAAACCCATTTTGAGTAAAACGTGTTTAAATTTTAAAAACGAATTTTTTTTTTATTAATTATTTCAAAATTTATGATATATTGTTATTAATAATAATATTAAAAATAAATAAACAAAAAAATAAAATCCATCACATATATATCGAAGAAGTAAGTTTTGAAGATTAAAAAACGCGTTTTTTAAAAAGTGAATATAAAGTAAAAAACCACATTTTTTTTAAAAAATGATTAAAAGTAATCGAATTTTTGAAACTAACCCATGTACATAAATTCCAGGTTCATATAATAACCCCTCCAGAGCCTCATATTCTACTTGCAGCTCAGCAGCATCCTGCTGTTTTGTTGATTTTTGTCGTTTAGCCAGTTCAGTGCTCAAACGGTTGGCCTGTTTCGTGCGCATATGATTGCGGGCTTTTGTTGTTTTTTTTTTGTTGTACTCAGCCCTCTGGAAGGTAGCTGGTGTTGAATGGAGTCCAAACGGCATGATGAGGCAAAGAGTTCTTTACTGTTCTCTTCCATTAGTATCTGCCAATATCCGTTCTTGAGGTCGATGCTGCTTATAAACTTATTGTTCCTGAGTTGATCGAGGATGTGGTGCATTCTAGGCAGAGGGTATGCATCTGGGATTGATCGCAAGTTTAATTGGAGACAGTCTATGCATAACCTCCGCTGCCTTATCTTCTTCTTCACTAAAACTATGGGAGCACTGTGGGGACTTCGTGATGGCTCGATGCTGCCCTTTGCCGGATTCTTTGGGACATAGCGTTGTCTTATAAGTCGATTGTCACGCATCATTTTGCGGTGTGCCGTTATGTTTGATACCACTTGGATATCCTCGAAGCTCTTCAGCTCCCTTTGCAGAAACGCCTCTATCTCCTTGTTCTCAATTTTGCTTAATTATTTTATGGGGCTTGCGACGCATGTGCAGCATGCATCTTGCTGTGTCATGAGTGCTCTTAGTGCTTCCTTCACGGTTGATGGCGCAGAAGTCGGTGCCCTTCGTAACTTGTTTCTCTTCGTTGCCGTTGTTGCTCCCGTTGCTTCCTTATCAGTTGATGTCGTAGCCCTTTGTGACTTGTGTCTCTTCGTTGCCCTTGTTGTTCCTGTTGTTTCTTTAATGGATGACGTAGGTGTCGCTACCCTTCGTGATTTTTTTCTTTTTCGTTGCTCTGGTGGTTGGTGACGCAGGCACGGCTGCGGCAGTATGTAGCGCAGGTGCTGCTGCGACGGCAGTTAATGACGCAGGTGCAACTCCGATGGCAATTGTTAACGCAGGTGCTGCTGCGACGCTGTGGGTAGTTTCAATCAGTGACTTTGCTCCTTGTATATTTCGCAACTCGAGACGAAAATCTTAGCATCGTATTGACGTCCCGATCCCAATCAGGAAATCCATTCCCAAGATAAGGTCGTCTAGTACCTCCGGCAAGATCAATATTGTCGCCGAAAAACTGTGTTTGCCTAATGAGAACTCCATCTTGAGCTCTTCGGTGACCTTTTGTGTGCTTCCATCAGCCAGGTATACCTGGGTGGCCATGCGAACAGTATTGTCTCGGGTTCATAGTTTGCCAGCGAAATATTTACGAATGGAACTTCGCGTCGCACCTGTGTTCAGAGTTGCCTCCATCCACGCATTATCAAGGACTACTGTAGCAATGATGCGTCCGCCCTCGGCTCGTAGGCAGTGTAATGGTGTCGAGGTCGACGTTGAGAAGGTCCCTGGTGGTTTCCCGGTGATTTTCGGCAGATATCAAATCTCCCTATTTTTGTAATATATATATATATGCATATATAAGTTATGTCATCCACAAATAATGGAATAAACAAACTTCCGTTCGCAAGCAACGCTTGATAAACGAAATTTTGTTTAGAAAGTATTAAATTCCAATGCGCGTGTTGGAAATCATTCCAACACATTTGCTCCCTTTCCATTCTTTTTAAAAAGATTTTGTTGGATATTGCAAATTTGCAAGATCAGCAAAGCTCCTCCAATCACTAAGCAGCTAGTAAAGTAAGTTTTCAATTGTAAAGTCAGTCTTAAGCAAATGTTGAACGAATAAAGTTAATAAAGAAAAACCAAACTTATATACATATTATATGAACATATATATATATTACTATATAAATATTATGTATATACAATAGTAACCGGCATACATGAAAAAAGGAGGATCCCAGCAATAAAATTCTATTCAAATTGATGAAACCAGGTGCTCGATGGCGCGAGCTAAAAACGCCTATGAAAATATTTCTGTTACAAATTGTAAAAAATTATTTTTTTACACATTCTTTAAACATAATTGAAGATTTATATGAAAAATTTTAACATTATTTCCAAGTCTCATCCCATAATTCAATATCTAAGATGCGATTGGTTATCTGTTATATTTATTGATTTAGATTCCGTAGGCATTTTTGTCCTGTTCTATTCAAGAATAAAAAAGGTGAATAATAAAGTACTGGCGCTTGGTCGTCAACAGCGCTGCCCCGAGAAGTCAGTCACACTTCTACTAGTATAACATAATGCGTTCTTTCATTTGTTTTTCCGATAGCCAATGAAGGGGTAGGCATGAGTACAATAAAAAAAAGAATGCAGTTATGAGTTCAAGGTGTTTGTTTGTTTGTTTTATTTTTGGTCAGCATGTTTAAAAATATGAAAGTGATTGTGTAATTTATTTGGGTTTAATTGTTGTCATATGTTAAACAGTTGTTTAAACTGAAAGTCTTTGTGGTTGATCTGAGTGACTGTGCAAGTGCACTACATCCCTACCCTTAAGCGAACATTTACTTGTAAACGATGCATTTTTAAGATGGTGGAGTTTTGGAAAGATGATTCTTATCAATAGTTTAGTAATATTGTTTTTCTTATTTGGCCGTTAATATTTTCAGTGATAAACTTTTTAGTCTAACATATTACTATATCAACTGTAACGAAACTCCCGGTCTTCCAGGTCTATAGCTGAGGTAAGCTCGTTAGGATTCCAGGATTCGGAACAAAATTTATAGAAAAATAAAAAGACTATTAATTAAATAACTCTTAAAGATAATATAGTTTAATAGTTTTATTTTGGTTCTTTGGTAACTACTATCTCAAATAAGCCTACTAAAGTCACATCTAAGCCTGCGGATAGATTTAAGTTTCCCTGCTTAAAGCGGTGGTCCTGACGGCCTCAACTGAGTCCACTATTAAATTTAATTTTGCATGCTTAAAGTGGCGGACCTGACGGTCACAACTCGGTCCATTGATAAATTCAATCTTTTCTATATAGTGTCGAGGACCTGATGGCCACAACTTAGTCCACGGCTAGCCTAAAAGCTTTCCTGCTTAAAGCGGCGGACCTGACCGCCACAACTAGGTCCACTGATAAATTTAACCTTTCCTGTATAGCGTGGAGGACCTGACGGTCACAACCTAGTCCACTGCAAATATTTTCCTGCTAAAAAGCTGCGTACCTGACGGCCACAACTGAGTCCACTGATAAATTAACTTTCTACTTATTCACTTTCTTATTCCCTACTTTTCACTTTCGTCCTTTTCTGGCCACAACTTACCCACACACAGTATCGTTACTGGCTCCTTTAATAATATTATCCTTCTCGCCTTGGTGTCTTCTCGACACAACTAATCCTTATGCCTCTTCTTACTATGCTTGGCACGACTTAACTCTGCACCACTTATCAATAATCCCTTTTATTATCAGCTCTTCACCTCCATGATCCGTCAGCAACTCCGTATTATTTTCAGCACAGCTCAACTGTTCGTCTCAATCAACTCAACTGCTCTTTGAGCAATTCATGTGTTGTCACTTGATATAGTGGTAGATTGAGTCTAAAATGAGTGGTAGATTTAGAAAAATTGTATTAGAATTTTCTCCTCTCAAAAAAAAAAAAAAAAAATTCGATCCAAATCATGTATCAAGACATAAAAATTCGTTAAAAGTGTACCATTAAGATATTTTTCACCTTTAACTAGTTTTATTGCAACAAAAACAAATAATTCTCATATAATGTACTTAAAACAGTTCTGCATCCTAACAAATACCAAAAGAATTAAAATAATAACATAGGTAGTCCGTGTAGTCTTGGAACAGAAAAGACACAAGTAGTTCTTTGTGTATTTTTGTGCTCTGAGTTCATATCCGTAGTCCGTTTTTTCAGGTCAAGTCTTGGAGATATAGGCAAAAATGTGAAAACAGTTCTTTTTCTGTTAATTGGACCGTATCTTTTTAACGCATCAGTCGATTTTAATAGGTTTGAATAAGTAATACTAGGCCTAACCATTTATGTGTAGTTCAATTCATTATCTTTTCTAGTTTTCAAAATATTGGTCTGCTAAGGCATTTTCAAAATTTTACATTATATGCATACTATATTTGCAGCCATGTGTAGTGAACTTCTAAAGTCACTATTACCACTCCAAACACTTAGCATAAATTTTTCCAATAATTTCATTCAAACCACCTACCAAAAACTAATATATAATAATCAATTGCAATAACGTAAACATTTTACGTAAGACAGAATTTTTGATGTAACATAAACCCAAATAATGACGGGCACATTATCATCAGTACGGGAACATCCAAAATTCTGTTGATACGCGAATGTCATTCGCACTTCGCGTAATTTAAATTCATTCTTTTTTTCGCTCATGCTATGCATATACCTAACACTCAGTATAAGCTATATTTCACAACAACAATTATGCCTTTGCATAAGCGCATACTCTACAACAACAACAATACCTTAGCGCAAGCGAATGCATATAGATTATATCATTGCTAGAGGCAACGACATTTTATGAAGGCCACATGCATCACATGGCATTAGAGACGTTGACTCTTTAGTATGCATTTATTGTTGTTTCTTTTTCTTTTATGTTTGTTTTTATTGTAAAAAAATATTTTCCATCGACCAACAAAATTGATTGGCGATGACCCAAATAATTGGGAGGAGCATAACAAATACTGGCATGTTTTAGGGTTAAGAAATACTGGTAGATTTTGTATAAATATAAAAAATAAGAATATTTTTAATAAAACTTAGGTTGCACAAACTCTGGTAGAGCAACTCATACTTAAATTCGGTTTATTTAAGTATCTAAAATCAGATCGCGGAACCGAATTCACAAATGAACTTGTTGAAAATATATGTGAATTACTAAATGTTAAACAAATTTTTTCAACCCCCTATCATCCTGAGACATTAGGTTTAATAGAGAAAAACCATAGAACACTTAAATACTTGCTATCATTTGCAGACGACTTTGAATGGGACAAATGGATTTCATATTATACGTTTGCATATAATTCAAGTCCACATGTTGATACAGAATATACACCCTTTGAATTAGTTTTCGGAAAACTACCTTTCCTACCAAGCGATTTGATTGAGCCAACAACAACGCAATATAATATAGAAGATTACTCAAACGAATTAAAAATAGCTAAAAACCGCATTAAGCAAAGCTAGAGACATAATGAACATTGTAAAGAAAAACACAGTATGACAAAAATGTAAACGTTTAAATTTTAAAGTAGTAGATCAAGTATTAGTAAAACTAGAACAAAGAAAAAAATCACAAAGTCCATACAAAGGACCATATGTTATTAAAGAAATAAATGGAGTAAATTCTATAATAGAAATAAATAACAAACTAAAAATGTATCAT
This sequence comes from Coremacera marginata, assembly GCA_914767935.1. NCBI lineage: Eukaryota > Metazoa > Arthropoda > Insecta > Diptera > Sciomyzidae > Coremacera > Coremacera marginata. The sequence continues at coordinate 102,436,056 of OU612047.1, forward strand.
AACAATATGTTGAAAAAATTCAATAAATAAAAAAAATATTTTTCTAAGAAAATCTAAAGGCGGAAGCATTAGTTTCTTTCTAAGTTCTTCCTAACTATATTAGATTTTCTGAGAATAAATTTAAAAAACAAATCTGTTTTTCAAAATAACTCCTAAACTAACAGTTGCATTGACAAAAAGTAAGTGTCTTACCTAAATTCCAAATATTGTCCATCTGACAAGAAAAAATTTTTCAATTACATGGAAAGATAAAAAAGTTCCATGGCTACAAATATGTATATAATGCAAAATTTTTTAATATTTTTAACTAAGAGGACCAATATTTTGAAAACTACAAAAGATAGTACATGTGGCCAAACAGCTTTCGTTTGCTTTGCTCCAAAAGTTGACCCTTATTTGTAAACTTGTGTATAATAAAATTGTGTGTAAAGAAATTGTAATAGAATTTCTAAAATTGGTGTTATTATGCATTCATTTTTATGTAAAAATCATAAATTAAGGCTGAAATTAAAAAGTGGTAGATTTTGAAAAAATGCAAATAGTGGATGGGCAAAGTGGTAGGAGTCAAAGACGTCCAAAAAAGGTGTAGATCTACCACAAAGTGACAACACTGTCTCTGGCTATGCTGCCGCCTGCTGTTTTTCTTCTTCTCTCTGCTTTTGAGTGTTGTTGTTCTTAACATGTTTGAAGTCTTTCTTGAGTCTCTGCTTTGGGAACAAGGAACGAAACTTCACATGGCAACGTGTCTGACTGGCTCAACCTAGCGAAGCCATCATTATTCATGTCGAAATCGTCCCAAGTCGACTCAAACCTCCACGCTATGTTCCCTCGGCAACGTCAAACTGGCATCCGTCAGCTAAATTTGTTCATATAATCCTAATATGTGCGCATGCTCTGACAGAGGGGAAGGGCGATGAGATCAAATACTTTCTACGAGCACCTTGAAGACGCTTACGAGCACTGCCCCAGCCACGACATAAAAATTGTTCTTGGTGACTTCAACGCTAAGGTGGTCAAGGAAAACATCTTTGGTCCAACAGTCGGAAAGTTCAGCCTCCACGACAACACATCCGATAACGGAATGTGGTGGATTGACTTTGCTGTAACACGGAACAAGGTCGTAAGTAGCACTAGATTCAAGCATCTCAATATTCATAAGGACACCTGGTTGTCCCCTGACCAAAAAACGCGCAAACAAATTGATCTCATTTTGATTGACGAGAGACACTCTTCTAGTGTATAAGATGTACGCACGATCCGTGCTGTTAACATAGACTCGGATCATTATCTTGCCGCAGCTAAAATCCGTACTCGTCTGTGCGCTGCAAGGAATGCGCGCAACCCTACACAGAGAAAGCTAGGCGTCGACAAGCTGCAATCAAAACGGACAGCCGATGCACACATCTGCCACTGCAGAGAAAAACGCCGCCTACAAAGCCACCCTGCAGCCGGCTGTAACGCGTGCTGCTAAAGAGCGTTACAGAGAGAAAACAAGGGACGAGAGACGTCTTTTCAGGAGGAAAAAAAGCAGAAAAGCGCGAGTGTAAGGAGATTGAGATGATTGGCAACAGCAATTTTTCGAAAAGATATGACGCCTGGCTTTAAAACCAGGGCCTCTTCCTGCAAGGACCAAAACGGAAATCTAGTGACAGATATCCAGAGTACACTGAGGTTATGGAGGGAACACTTCTGTAGTCTTCTTAATGGCGATGATGACAACAATCCCGCCAATAGAGATGGACGGAAACCCCAATTATGGATGGCATCGTTAAAATTCCGCTGGCCGACTATAATGAAGTCTTGACAGCCATAACACAGCTTAAGAACAACAAAGCCGCGGAAGCCGATGGTTTACCCTCTGATCTGTTTAAGAACGGAGGCCAAGGTCTGTTTAAGTGCATTCACGAGCTTCTATGCAGAATATGGTCGGATGAATGCATTCCAAATGACTGGAACCTCAGTGTACTCTGCCCAATTCACAAGAAAGGTTATCCCACCGTTTGTGCCAATTAGCGTGGGATAAGCCTCCTAAATATCGCATACAAAGTCCTATCGAGCGTATTATGTGAAAGACTGAAGCCCATTGTAAACCAACTGATGGGCCTTATTAGTGTGGCTTTAGGCCTAGAAAATCTACCTCCGACCAGATATTCACGCTACGACAAATCTTGGAAAATAACCTAGAAAAACAAATCGATACCCACCATGTTTTTGTAGATTACAGGGCCGCCTTCGACAGTCCAATAAGGAATCACCTAATCTCCACCATGTCTGAATTTGGAATACCTGCAAAATTAATCCGTCTATGCAAGATGACACTGAGCAACACCAGTAGTGCAGCTAAAATCGGGAAGGACCTCTTCCCATCATTTGTTACCAAACGAGGTTTCAGACAAGGTGATTCTTTATCGTGCAATTTTTCTAATTATGGAGAAGATCATTCGAGCTGCTGGTATGAGATAAAGCGGCACCATATACATATTCAAGAGTATTGTACTGCTAGCGTATGCTGATCATATTGATATCATTGGCCATAACACACGCGAAGTCAGTGCAGCATTCTCCAAATTAGAAAAATAGTCGAGTCGCATGGGTCTTGCAGTAAACGCAGATAAGACGAAATATCTGGTGTCGACAAACAAAGTGTCCTAGAGTATTGGCACCCACGTCACTGTTGACAACACCTCCGTCGAGGCTGTGAAGGACTTTGTCTACCTCGGTTCCAGCATTAACTCCACCAACGATATCAAGAGAGATAAAACTATGGATAACTCTTGCTTTGGGCTCAGTAGGCAATTGAGCAGAGCTCTCTCTCGACGAACAAAAGTCACACTCTATAAATCACTAATCATGCCCGTGCTGTTATATGCAGCACAAATCTGGACGTTGAGCAGCTCTGATGAAAAGATTTGGGAGCTTTCGAGAGAAAGATCTGCGTCAATGGCGAGTACCGAAGACGATGGAACGATGAGCTGTATGAGATATACGCCGACGTCGACATAGTAAAGCGCATAAAAATCGAGTGGCTTCGCTGGCTAGGTCATGTTGAGCGGATGGAAGACGACGCTCCTGCGAAAAAAATATTCGATTCAGTATCTAGCGACGGTCAATGCAGAAGAGGGCGACCCCATCTCCATTGGAAGGACCAAATAGAGAACAACCTGACGAAACTTGGAGCTTCCAACTGGCGCCAGCAAGCGCAAAATAGAAATGGCTGGCGGAAATTCTTACAACAGGTTAATACCGACATAAGGTTGTAAGCGCCACCTAAGTAGGTAAGTAGAGTGCTAGTTTCTTATAAGTGAAGTGTTAATTTGCTAATGAAAAATATTTTTAGTTATGGTTCCACCAATTCAAATAAAACATGTTTTTGAATTTTGGAAAAAATCAAAAAAAAAAAAACTTGTTAATATAAAACGCAAAAAGAAGACATCGAGGTGTCTTTAAAAAAATATTATTCAGTTCCTTGTTTGAGCAATGTTACTGGTAAAGAAGTAGAATTTCTTATTGTAAAATTTAACAATGAATAAAATGCTGCTAATAGAAGAGAAAACTACTTTAGTCCCATTTTATTTGTGAAAATAAGGAGTTGGATGAAGTAAGGATATTTTTATTAAGAAATATGATAGAGGAAATAGTTCAAAAAATCATTTTTAGAGACCAATTAAGAGCAGAGGCATAAGTCATGTTCGCATGAAGAAGAATCGTGTAGTAGAGCTAGAACTTTAAGCAAACTATGAGGAAAAACTAAAGAAATTGATAGTTCAACAAATTTGTTAATAAAAAGAAAAATTGTTGTTTTTTTCTGTTGATACGGGCTCAAGGTCACTTTATTAATATTAAATACAATGTATTTCTTGTTTTTATTAATATTTATTTCGTCCAATATTTCGAACTCCGCCGGAGTTCATCATCAGGGACACTGTTTTGAGCAAAAGATATTTACATTACAATTTTAAACAACATTTTTGAACACAAACTGAAAACTTACATATTAAACATTAAACATAAAGCTTAACACTTAACAATTCTGGTAGACGTCACAAAAATACAAATAAGTAGGTATTGCCTTAAACTAAATTAAACTTAATTTTATTTAATTTATCTGCTGCACCCGCGCTTTCGTCGTGTCATTGTCTACTGTTTTTATGTTTTGATTTGTTTTGTTGTCAGGTGTCGGTAGCTTTGAGCGCATCTTTCTGTGTCCGTTTTGAAATTTATTCTTTGTTTTGGTGGTATGTTTATTATATGCAGCATTTCCAACATATATCGTCTCGCGTAATTCGTCTCTTGTTGCAAAATTTGTACATTGTCAAAGTCAGGACAGTGGTCAAGTGTTGCACAGTGGGCCGCCAATGCTGTTTTTTGCTCTAATGGTTTGGTGCGTGATTTATGTTCTGATTTATGCGCAGATATTCTTGTCCGTAATTTCGTCTTTGTAGTTCCCACATATACTTTGTTGCATATTCCTGCGCTGTCTCCTTTGCATGTTATTTTATATATTAAATTAGATTTGTCATTTTTGTTTATTTTACTCTTTGTATTACTGTATAATTTTCCGAGATTATTATCTGTGTGTGTGGCGATTTTATATTTGTTCTTGTCATAGCAATTAGATCCAATAAGTCTCTCTGATAGTCCTGGTACGTACGTCATAGATATATAGATTATTGTAGGTTCATCTGTGTGTGACTTTCTGCTTTGTTGTTGGTGTTTTTTTATTAAATCCATCGTCGTTTTTCTGGGAAATCCATTTTTAATAAGAATATTTGTAATCTTCGGAATATTTTTCTTATGGAATACTTGGTCACTAATCGTCAGTACCTTTCTTATGAAATTCTTCGCCATGTTCATTATTGTTCTATTTGGAGGTTTTGATGTATAATTAATAAGACGTTCTGAAGCTGTAGGTTTTTGATACCAGTCAAGTTTTAATTTATTGTCTCTATTTATCACCAAGGTGTCTACGTATGGTAGTTTTCCTTCTATCTGTTCTTCTTTTGTAAATTTTATATTCTTATGGAATTTGTTGAATATATTTAAGGTTTCCTCTATTTTGTCCGTTTTTATAATTCCAAATAAGTCATCTACATATTTAGTCATCAATCTTGGTTTTTCGTCTAGTTGTTCCAGGCAGTTGTCTAAAAGTTCTTTCATAATTATATCTGCAATTACTGGCGATAAAGGTGAGCTCATTGGCATTCCTCTCAATTGTCCATAAACTTTATCGTCGTATTTAAAATACCTGTTGTTTATGATACAACATTTTAAAATGTCTATAAATAATTCTTTTGTTATATTAATGTGATTTTTAATTAAGTCCCATTTCTTCTCGATTACGTTAATGGCGAAGTCAACCGGAATGCTTGGAAATAGTGCAACCACGTCAAACGATATAATTCTTTCGTCGTCATATACATACGTGTCATTCACTCGATCTTTAAATTCTAAAAAGAAAAATTGTTGAACCAACAGCTAGTAAGTGTCTTACAACAATTCGATCACTTGTCCTTTGTTGTGATTTAAACTTATCGGTAAGGAAATATAGACTGTTGCGTTCGGTTGTAAACAGCGTCCACCCACAATGTTTTCCCGAATATAGAATGTTAGAAAAATGCAAAGCGAATGAGATATCAACTGAAGTGAGATTACAGAACTTATTTTATCATACTGCTTCAAGCATATATAAAACTTTTGATGTCAATAAAAATACAAGTTGTGTGCTTGAATGCAAATACTGTCTTGATACTTGTCAAACCAAAGTTTTCGAATAAGCATTACACAGATGAATTTTTGTTTATTGTTACTCTTGTTCTTTTAGCTATAGATAGACAGTCAGAGAGAATTATGGATAAATAAAACTCCATCATCAATGCTTTTTTTATAAAGTAAATCTTGTATTAATCCACAAAGTAGAAATAGATTTAGCAGATCAAATTCAAAAACTTTTGCCATATAAAACTGAAATTAGTGGTTTTAATATTAAAACACATTTAAAAATATATCTAACTATGATAGATGGTGCTGTTACTAACGGGTTAGCTAACAATAGATGGACCAACTCCATCTATTATGAACTCATTTAATTGTTCACAGAGAGCAATTGTTGAAGAGTCCCTACAATATGGTTTATCAACCCTGCATGTTAATAATATATTTGAATGTCTTATTCATATTGCATTTTGAATGTCACTCAAATGTTGGAAAGTATGCGGCGATGGAACTAAAAAAATACTGTCCCAGCATAAAGCTAAAACTCAAAAAGATTTAAAAAAAAAATATTGGCCTTATTATTGATAGATTTAAAACTGGTTACTGGCTACTGAACGGTAGCTAATATTACAAATATTTATTGCAATTTAGTTAAAAATTTTAGTTTGATACACTTTAAAATAAAATATATTAAATATAAATTGAAAATTATTCTTGGTACTATATGCCAATAACAGTCCACAAAATATAAATCCATGGCTGTGAAATAGTCCAGTTTTTTCATTTACTGATCGGACTTTTATCTGAAGATGCTTTAGAATGTAGTCATAAAATATCCAGGAAGTACAGGCTGGAACACAAAAAAAAAATACCATGGAATTATTATTATTGTTTCACATTTAATTAATTTCATTTCTTCGAATAGAAATATTTTCAAATAGAATGAAAGCAGTGGTATGAGTGATTTGTTGCTATACATTAAGGAAGATATTGAGAACGAAGAGACTGACAGCCTTCTAGCTGGAATTAATATAGAAGATTTAGTGTCCAGTGACTCATCAGACGGCCGTGGTGCAGGGGTAGAGTGTGTGGCCCATACGCCAGAGAACCCTGGTTCAAGTCCCACAGAAAGTTTATTCAATTGAATTACTTTTTCTGTTCGGCCGTCACCTCTCTGCAGACAATGACAAACCTCAGATAGTAAAAACTGCCATGAAAAGCTCCATAACATAAGCCGTTCGAAGTCGGCAAAAAACATGTTGGTCCCGTTCTCGATCATTTGTGTTCAAACATTTCACAACACACACAACACAATTGATCATAAGAAGCTCGGTCAAAGTCCTTTCAAGGGCGATATGGCCATTTCATTTTTTTGCGACTCATCAGACTTAGACAACATAGTCGCCTATTGAATGTTTTATTTTAATATATTTTTGTTTTAAATGAATTGATTTTTAAATATCAATTATGTGTGTATCGTTTCACATTTATATATGTATATTTAAAAAAAATAAAAATACCTTAAAGCTGTTAAGTGGTTTTACATGGTTTTTTATTTCCTTTTAAAGAAGGTAAAAACTTAAATTTTGTAAAATTTTTTTTTAAATTAAATTTAAATACTAATTTTAAATTTATTTGTATGGGAGCTATGCTTAATTATGAACCGATTTTATTCATTTTCGCAAAATTTCTTAATCTTTACAAAAAAAAAAAAAAACAGTCCATTTCAAATTTCATTACTCTACGACAAGTCCTTATAGTTTTGGCTGCAGCTTATATGAAAGTGTTACCCTGTGCAGCGTCAACATAACGCGATGAATATAGAATTCATACCTTGAGATGCATGCAACATTGCTGTTACGACAGTCTATTTGGCAGACATGCCGTCCTAGGACATGCCTATAGCAAAATGATATAAGTGGGTATGGAAGCGAGCATGTCTGCTGAACTTCCAAGCTATGTTGCCGGCAGGCATACAGCATTGCTCCTTTTACAACTGGGCTTAGGCAGCAGGGCAGCAAGGGGGGACGGGTGGTCCAACCCGAGCGCACAGCCAAAAGTTGTGCAAAATTAACAAACAAATTTTTTTAAGATGAATCTGTATTATAACGTACAATTTTTTGTGTAAATATACATTTTCTTTTAATAGAAACACATAATTTAATATCAAATCATATATGTTTCTTTAATACATATGAATGAACTTATTTATTGACTTCTCTTTTACATTGCAGATTCCATAGAGTGCGAAAACGCCTGAAATCACTCCTTACTCGTAAAATGCTTATCTACGAAATTTGTTTAATTTCTATCAACTAAAACAAACTTAAAATATATGAACAATGTTTAGTGAGGGGTGCAATCATCATAAAGAATAATTACAAATTTTCATATATTTTATATAGAGTAATAATTGGATTGATGTCACAATTTTCTTTATCTAATGAATGCTTTAATGTAACTTAATAGGCACTAAAAGTATGTAATGGTTTTTTGCAAGTGGTTCGTAAAGAATGCAACATAAATCGTAAATCAGAGCTTTGTAAAAGGTGTCTTTTATAGTAAAGAATTTCATAGAGCGATAGCTGTCAAACCAGTTGTTAAAGTAAGCACATGGGCTTGACATTTATTTCCAGTATACTTTTATAATTTAGCATGCAAAGACTTTCACCGAAAAACGTTTACCGTAAAAATTTTCGTACATGGTCCCTTACTTAAACTTTTATAGATCTTACTGTACTAATGTTTGGGTTAAATAAATACAAATATAAATACAAAAATACAAGAAATACATCTAGAAAATTGCTCTTTTTCAAAACTTTCCAAATCTAAAGATGGAGCCAAAGTTACCGTTTATGGTTAGCGTTACAGGCAAATGAATCACCATTTTTTGCTTTCCCACGTCAATTTTAATTAACTTAGTGCTAAATGGTTCCAACAGAACCGTGCATCAAGCCATACAGCGCATTAAGCCATCACGTTATTGGGATGAACTTTTGGTGACCGAATCATATCAAGAAATGAACCTGTCAATTGCCCACCTAGGGCATGTGATTTGACTCCGTTAGACCACGTTTCGTGAGGGTACATCGACTCACTAGTCTTTGCTGATAAATCACGATAAACCAAAACTAATAGGTTGGAACCAAACATTTGGCGCATTATTGGCGAGATAAGGCCGGCTGGAAAAAGTAGTGCAAAATTGGACCGACAAGATGGTCTTCATAAAACACAGTCACCATATAACCATATAATTCGCCAAATAACCGAAATTGTGTTCAAACACTAAAAACCACAAAGTTTGCGAACTAATATAGCTAAAATATTGGCCATTTCATAATTTTTCTGTGTCTTATTTAAAAAAAAAAGTTCTATACCTCTAAAAAAATCTTTTATGTATATAAAAGCTTCGTATTCACAGTCTTTCGGAGTCTAAGAGGCAATGAACGCTTATTAACGAAAAAATGTAAACTTTTGAAAGGGAAATTGTCGTCAACCGAAGTTTCGTTTCTCTTTTTATCATGTGCATTCCCAACAAAAATTTTTCAAGAACATGCCAAGTGTGTGAATTCTGTGTTATAGTTTGTTCTTAATATGTTTAATAAAATTGCTGGACCAAAAATGCCAAGCAGATGTCAAAAAAGAAAGGCAAAAGAAATACAATCGACAGAATTAAAATAACTTACCGGATCAATGCTTCAATTTGTCAATAAATCTAGAAACAATGCAGCGGTTCCTTCACATGTAAATACAAATAAATTAAATAATATTTTAGCTGTAGGAAGTTTATAATGCACCCATAATATACACGGTCTCCAATAAGTTTGAATAATACCGTTTTCCGTTAATTTAAAATGAAATAAAGGCCCCATAAGTTTTTGTTTCCCTTCATTGAAGTTCCATTAAGGCCCTTATAGACGAGCAACTAATCGCAAAACTGATTGAAAAACAGGTCGATGGTTTTATCTATAGACGCATGAACCAATTTTTCAATTCCAGTACAAAAAGTTTTTCTTCTTGAAAACAGCGCGCATATTATATTTAAAATGAATGCAAATAATTTTTTTTATTATGAATCTGACGATTAGTTGTTGATTTTGCTACAAACACATCACCAGTTGAAGAACTGGTTAATGTGAAATCGCAAAAATCAAAATTTTTTAATTTTTGCCAACTGATTGATAAACTGGTTGAAAAACTGAAAATAAAACCTCAACTCATTTACACACGATTTGCTTTCAACAACTAGCAACCAGTTTATCAACCAGTTTTGCGATTAGTTGCTCGTCTATAGGGCTCTTTAGGCTTTTGGGCTACGTGTAGTAGATTTCGATTTGTATCAGTTTAAGTTGAGGTATATAAAAGCGATGAAGCACGTGCGTCGACTAATTGTTGATAAATTTTTGGAAGGCATGAAGCTGTTTGCAATATTGAAAACATTTAAAAATTGGGGAATTAAGTGCGACTTCGTATATAAAACTATTAAACAATATAAGGAAACGGGTTCTATTGAAAATTGACCGAAAAGTGGCCGACCACGCCCCGCGCACAAAAAACAACATAAAAATTGTAAGAGAGCAAAACAGGCGAAATAGGTGCCGCTCTATGAGGAAAATCGCTGCCAAATTAAATATAAGCAAATCAACTGCACATTTGCTTTTGAAAAACGATATTGAACCTAAGGCGAATAAAAAACAAAAAAATTCTGAGCTGAGAGAGTCAGCAGCATACTTGCTTGGTACGGTGGGGATGAGTTCGTGTTTCCCACCGTACAAATATTAATTGCTTTCAATAAATATTTTGTATTATATATGTTAACTTTTCTCAAAATATCGAAAAGCATTCTTATTCAACCTTATTGGACACCATGTACATCGAACACATACAGATAGCAGAAAAATATCATTGATTTCGATGAAGTATTGTAAAGTTTGCATCTTTGTAAGTAAGAAAGAAGAAATTTTAAATCTTAATGATACCTTAAAGTTTGATTTTATGAATGAATATCACTAAATAATTTTTTATATTTTTTTCAGACACCGAATTGATGTTTTTAAAAGTGTAACGGTTAAATATCCACTTGTAGAGACGAAAATGGAGATCTGAATACGGATACGCAGTGTGTGCTGAGATTGTGGAGACGGCACTTCTCCAATTTACTTACTGGCGACGATTCCACCAATGCCGTCCATGGAGAGCGCAGTTCAGATCTACCAATCAACAATGACGGAGTGGAAGTACCACCACCTAGCCATGATGAGGTTCGAGTTGCTATCCAACGACTCAAAAACAACAAAGCAGCGGGTGCTGACGGCCTGTCAGCTGAATTGTTTAAAACCGGCGGCGATGAATTGATAAGGCGCATGCATCAGCTCATCAGCAAAATATGGCTAGAAGAAAGCATGCCCGACGATTGGAACCTCAGCGTACTGTGCCCTATACTTAAGAAAGGAGACCCAACAATCTGCGCAAGTTATAGAGGTATCAGTCTTATTTCCATCGCATATAAGGTTCTCTCAAGCGTACTGTGTGAAAGAGTAAAGCCGATTACAAAAACACTGATTGGACCTTATCAGTGTGGCTTTCGACCTGGTAAGTCCACCATAAACCAGATTTTCACGCTACAACAAGTCCTGGAGGAAACCCACGAAAATCAAATTGACACACACCATCTCTTTGTCGATTTTAAAGCTGCGTTCGATAGCCCGAGAAGGGATTGCCTATACGCAACAATGTCTGAGTTCGGTATACCTGCAAAGTTGATTCGACTTTGCGGAATGACGTTGAGCAACACACGCAGCTCCGTCAAGGTAGGAAATGACCTCTCCGAAACCTTCAATACCGAAAGAGGTTTCAGGCAAGGCGATCCACTGTCTTGCGATCCCTTTAACATCATCATGGAGGGGATCGTACGAAAGGCCGGTGTGCATCGTAATGGCACCATTTTCTACAAAGGCGTCCAGCTCCTTGCGTACGCTGATACTGATGATATTGATATTGTCGGCAGAACCAAGAGAGATGTTACCGCTGCTTTCGCCGCTATCGAAAAGGAATCAGCCAAGGTGGGTCTGACGATAAATGAGGGCAAAACAAAATATATGCTGTCTACAAACAAGGGAGCTCGGCGTTTAGACTCCCACGTTTCATCTGGCAGCTATAACTTTGAAGTAGTCAAGGAGTTCGTTTACCTTGGCACCGCCATTAATACCAAAAACGAAATCAGCCTGGAGATAAAGCGAAGAACAATAATTGCTAATAGGTACTACTACGGGCTCAGTAAGCAACTAAGTTCCAGAGCCCTCTCTCGATCGACAAAACTAACACTCTACAAGACGCACGTTCTACCTGTGCTGCTTTATGGCGCTGAGGCATGGGTAGTTTCGCAAACTGACGCAGCCGCTCTGGGGGTGTTCGAGAGAAAAGTTCTTCGCAAAATCTTCGGTCCTGTTCGAGTCGGCGATGACTATCGCATCCGAATGAACCACGAGCTGTATGAGCTCTACGATGACATTGACGTAGTTCGGCGTATAACTGTGCAGCGACTACGCTGGCTGGGTCATGTCCATCGTATGAACGACGAAGCTCCAGCGAAAAAGGAGCTCGAGGCGAGGGTCGCTGGTCAACGACGACGAGGGAGACCATGCCTAAGATGGATGGACCAGGCTGAGGAAGCCCTAACCGCACTTGGTGTATCCGATTGGAGAAGGCGCGCGCAAAGCAGAGGCGCCTGGCGAGAGCTGATAAGGTCGGTTAAAACCCGGACACGGGTTGTTACGACCAACTAAGTAAGTAACGGTTAAATAGACTCGAAGCATCTTAAAAAAATTATAATGAAAATAAGAAATCGCAAACAAAAACAGTATATTCACAAATTTGTATAGTTTTGTATATAGATTTAAGATATGCATAAGGATAATCTCCCGTTGTGGGTTCAAAATCTGAATATGGATCACTGAATCCGAATCTGTTGCCAGAATTTTAAAATTTATTTAATTTTTTTACCATAGGGTAGCCACCTAGATTTTTAAATTTTAACGTATTCGGTGCTGGGCGAACATGAGCTAAAAATATGTCGCTGAATCTGAATCCGTCGTCAGAATTTAAAAGTAACGTAATACTTTTCCATAGAGTTGCCATCTAAAAATGTTTTCTATTTACGAATTTGGTGCTAGGGCGAACTCTTGGTAAACTTGGGTTACTGAATCTGATTCCGATATCAGAAATTCAAAACTATGTAATTTTCTTACCATAGGGTAAGAAATTTAATAAGAAAAACACCTACATTTTTTCATTTTTAGGCGAACACTAGGTAAAAATGAGTAACTGAAACCGCACCCGTTGTCAAAATTTAAAAATTCTGTAATTTTTTATCAGAGGATTGCCACCAATTTTTTTTTATTTATATGAATCCGCTGATGAACTCGCAACGCTTCAGTTCATACAGACAGACTCAAACAAGCTTTTCTCAATACAGAAACTTCACAGACACTTTCGACACGATTACATCCGTAATTTTAAAGCTATCACGATTAAAATTCAAAATGTAAGCTTTTTTAAAAAAAATTTACGATCAAGTTTGAAAATGAGCCAAGCCAAGCCTACCTAGTTTTACCGTAAAATCTCTTAAAAATTCCCAAAAATCTTTGATTTTCAATAGAAATCCTGAATATGAAATTTGAAAAATCGGATGAAAACCACGCCTACCTACCATACAAAGTGGCTTTATATTTACCGTAAAATCTCTTAAAAATCTGATCAAATTAAAGGAAGGTCTTGAAATTTTCCACATAGGCTTTGATATTTAATGTAGATCAATACTATGGTATTTGACAAAATCATATAAAAACCACGCCTAACTCCCATTTTTTTTTAAACCAAAATCTCTTCAAAATCCACAAAAATTAAAGAAATGTCTTTGAATTTTGCACATAAGCTTTGATATTTAATATTAACCATCTCTATGATATTTGGCAAAATCTAATAAAAATCTCGCATACTTTCCGTACAAAGTGGCTTTATTTTAAACTAAATCCACAAAAAATTAAGAAATGTCTTGAAATTTTGCACATGAGCTTTGATATATAATATGAACCATCGTTCTAAATATATTATACTGAATTTAATCGTTTCTGTCGTGGCTAAAGACTTCGAAAATACTTCATTACGGACGAGGGGGTAATTTAGCTTCGGTACCCTGCCGAAGCTCCATTCGTTACTAGTTTTAAGTTTTCTTGAGATTTTATTATTTTTATACTGATTGTTACTTGAAAGAGATCGAAAATTTGTTCATACTTTCTACGGCAAAGTTGTTCTGACCCTTATCTATTTCTTTTCAAAACAAACTGTAGCTAGAATCACATTGACGACTTTTTTGTATTTTTCGTTATTTTCGTATATGCTGCACCAAAGATTTTTTTTTAACATTTTTAACATTTCAGTTTCAGAACTATTCGACGTAATCAAACAACACCTGAATAAATTTTCACTTAAAAATAAAGCGAAATTTCCATTTTAGCCCTTGAAAGGACTTTGACCGAGCTTCTTATGATCAGTTGTGTTGTGTGTGTTTGTGAAATGTTTGAACACAAATGATCGAGAACTGAACGTACAAGTTTTATGCCGACTCCGAACGGCTTATGTTCTCAAGAAGCTTTTCATGGCAGTTTCTACTCTCTGAGATTTGCCATTGTCTGCAGAGATGTGACGGCCGAACAGAAAAATTAACTTAATTGAAAAAACTTTCTGTGTCAGGTGGGATTTAAACCAAGGTTCTCTGGCGTATGGGTCACACACACTGCCCACTGCGCCACGGCTGCCAAAATTTTCACTTACTTCAAGTAAATTACAAGAGTATTCTTAAATGGAGAAAATATGTTACACGTTAATACTACAAGTGTTATTTAAGTGTGCAAAGTTATATAAAAATTCTAAATAAGTTCAATGAAAGCCTGATCTGTATAGTATGCTCAGCAAAGTTGTAGAGCAAGTCAATTATAACTACTTTGCCGAAGGAAGTATGAACCAGTAACAACAAGTACAAAAGTAATAGAAACTCAAATAAATTTTACTTAAACATTAAAAAATTTTAAATGCCTTTAAAAATAATATTAAGCGTACTTCACTAAACCTTTTGTCGATTTGAGTACCAACATGCGTCTTCTTTGGCTGGGTGCTTAAATCATTCCATCCTGAGAAATTGACAGAATTTGTCGTATAGTGTAATTGGTAATATTATATATATATATTTTAGACTTTGTTCGCAGAAAAAATCACATCAGTCGATTTTGAATGACAAAAAATGTGTAAAAATTTTGGCATTTTATTTGCAAAAATTTATTTCTATTTGCTTTTCTAACGGAAAACCTCATATTTAAAATTATTTACAATTATTAACCTCATTATAGCACCATAGTCGAGTGCTTTCAAAAAACTGAAAAAAGTGTTTTATTTTTAATATATTTCAATTTTATTTTAAAAATTTTTAATTTAAAGTGTTTTTTGTTAGAAAAGCAAATAAAAACAAATTTTCAAAAAACTATTCGCACGCAATTTAAATTTTCAAAAAAAATAAAATTGAAATGCCAAAATCTTTTGGCAATTTACAAAATGTCAACGAGAGACGCTGATATTTGGCAGCCTTGTCATAGACACAACCTACTAAGCAAAAATTTACGAATCGGACAGTTAAGTCCGGTTCACAGTGTGAATGAATCTTTCTTTTTGAACAAGGTGGTATGTATATATACATACATGTTTAATAAATACATATGTAAAATATATACATATCAGGGGGTCCACTGCCCTCCCTACCCCTATCCCCGCTACACCCATGTGTATGTTTATATATGTAATATGTATAATATATACATGTATATTAAGGTGGCCCCCGTTTGTATGAAAAAAAAGGTAGCTCGAATCTTTGACGGAATAGGCTAAAAATATTCGATTTGGTATAAAACTAAAATCTATAAAGTTTCGTGCCGATTGATGAACTTTAAGAACTCGCTCAAGAGCCCGAAAATGGAGAATCGTTTTAGATGAGTTTTTCTTGGTACTTAATCAAAGAAGTAATAAAAGCAATACTTGAAGTATATATTTTTAAAAACCTGGTATGCACTTCGCTTTTATATAGTTGTTCTTTAAAATGAGGCATCAAATTTAAAAATCGGATGAAAATTACTAGAGTTGTGATTTTTACTTTTCGAAAAAATCCACTTTTCTTTCTTGTTTTAATGAGCCAAATTTTCTGAAGTGGGAACACTAAAAATCAATTTTTCGATCTTTAACTTTTTATTGTGTAACTTTGAGAATTAGTGATTAAAATAAGTACTTTAATTATTTTTTTTAAAATTTTAATTTTTTAAAAAGTTATAAGCAAAATAGTTTGCATGCACGGTTTTTAATAAACAATTAAACACATTTTAATAAACAATTAAAAATTTAACCAACTTCTCCACTCGATTGAAAGAAATTATTTTCTGAGTATTGTTCTCTAAAATCTGCATAACATTTTTTTTAAAAAAAAATTTCAGTTCAAAATTTAGTATGAAATATAAACAAAAACGGTACGACTGTTTTAGTGCCGTCAAATAGGCGCGAGCCGCACTGCAGCGCGAGGCACATAAGCACGATCAAGCCTGTTTCGTAGATGGTCAAAATGCATTGAATTATTAGTGCATTAAAAAGATCATTGCCACTAGCAACCTGTGGTGGTAATGCATATTAAGTTTGAATTTTAATTATTATGTAATGGTAATAGGGGGAAAAATTGCATTACCATTCATTTTTAATGGTAAGGAAAGAAAAAATTTTTTTTTTATTTGCATTGCATATCAATGGGAGTAGAAAAAATAGTTGGTCGAATTTTTAATTGTTTATTTAAACGTGTATGATTCATAATTAATTTTTAAAATTTTAATGAGAACTTTTCTTAATCTCAATTGTGATTTATTTTTAATCCTACTTTCAAAATTTCATTAATTTTTCATTAATATTTAATTAAATATCACAATTTAAAAAAAACTTGCATGCAAATTATTTTGCTTACAACTTTTTAAAAAATTAAAATTTAAAAAAAAAAATTAAGGTACTCATTTTAATCACTAATTCTTCAAAGTTTCACAATAAAAAGTTAGAGTTCGATAAGTTGATTTTTAGTGTTCCCACTTCAGAAAATTTGACTCAATACAAAAAAATCTAAAAATTCAAATTTTAAAAACTTGCAAAAAAATGTTGTTAGAACTAATTTCTGAACCAAAACTTAATACAAATACAAAAAACTGTGTGATTACTTTGAATAACTTGGTCGTTCTGGAGTTTTTGATTAGAACTGTACCTTTTTTAAACGTCGAAAAAAATTTCTGAAAATCCAAAAATGCAAAATGTTAACCAACAACAACAGTGATGCTTATGGCATAATCTTGAGATATTTTGTGTATAAAATTAAAAAAAACCAAAATTCTAAAAACAGTTACTGCTGGTGAAACTTGACTTTTTTTTCAAAAACCCGCAAAGTGCCTATTTCTTGCATTTCGAACACAAACAAATCATAGATCAATCGTAAAAACTTTATATCTTATTTAAAATGACTTAAAAATTAATGTTTTTTAAATATTTTCGATTTTTGTATTAAAAAATTTTAATACTCACATACATAGTACATATCAAATTGAAAATATTTTAAAATGGCAACTCGTAAAAAAATCAAACATATTTAAAAAACATTAATATTAAAGTCATTTCGAATGAGATATAACGTTTGTACGAGTTTTCTATGACTTTTTTTTTTTGTGTTCAAAAACCCAAAAACAGGCACTTTGCGGATTTTTGAAAAAAAAATTCAAGTTTCACCAGCTGTAATTTTTTTTAGAATTGTGTGTTTTTTAATTTAGTGCACCAAATAGCTCCGATCTCTGCCATAAGCATCACTGTTAATGCTGGTTAACATTTTGTATTTTTGTATTTTTGAGAATTTTTTTTCGTAAAATTACTCAAACTCGACATTTTCAAAAAGGTACACTTCTAATAAAAAATTTCATAACGACCAAGCTATTCAAAGTAATCACACAGTTTTTTGTATTTTTATTTAGTGCTGGTTCAGAAAATAGTTCAACAACATTTCATTGCAATGTTCTGAAATTTGGATTTTTCGTAATTTTTTTTTTTTTTACAATAAAGAAAAACTCTGGTAATTTTTATCCAAATTTTAAATTTGATACCTCATTTTAAAGGACGACTATATAAAAAACGAAGTGCATACCAGGTTTTTTTAGAAAATATACTTCAAGTATTGTTTTTATTACTTCTTTGATTAAATACCAAGAAAAACTCATATAAAACGATTCTCCAACTTTCGGGCTTTTGAGCGAGTTCTAAAAGTTCATCAATCGGCATGACACTATAGGTTTTAGTTTTATACAAAATCAAATATTTTTAGCCAATGCCGTCAACATAAAAAACTTTTGTAAATGGGGGCAACCTTTATGTAGGTGTGTTTCATATACAGGGTGTCCCGCATTTGAGTGCAACTATTTACGGAGATGAATGGTTATGTCGAGCAAAGAAAAAAATCGTATTGGGAGGGGGGTCTATTTTCACATTCTTAGGAGCTACAGGGTTAATTAAAATTTCACGACTTTGATTCACGTTATTGTTTCTAGCACAAAAACTAAGATACGGAAAACTCATTGGAAAACGGAAACGCAAGAAAGTTGGGTTGCACGAGGCATTCCGGTCTAAATTTTTTTCTATTGTTAAGGTCTTTAAAAATGAATACACAATATTGTTATAATAAATGAATATATTATTGTTCCTAGCACAAAAACTAAGTTACGGAAAACGTTATCTGATAACTCATTGCAAAGGCAATAAAATCACCTTTTTAACGGTATATAAACAAACAGTACCGACATAACCGTTACCAAGCTGTGCTCGTTCAAAGATGAAATCAATCCGACTTTTTCCCACAGCTTAAACGAGTTGCGGAGTGTTGTTGCTAAAGAAGTTTTCCGAGCAATGGTATGGAGAGTGCTACATCAGTGTAAACATATCCGCAGTGAATTTATGAAGTATGTTTCTGCTCTTACTAGCAAACATAAGAGAACGAGCTTGGAATTTGTAAGAAGCAACATAGGAATAAATTGACCAACAGTCAGCTTTTCAATAATGTTTTAAAAAAGGCTCCCACGTTGGGGGTTAATTTTTACATGCCATTTTTCCGATGCGAAAAAATGCAATCTTGATGGCCAGGATGGATTTTAAATTTAATTTAAGTAAAAGTAATTTAAAAATGTTATTTTTTTATATTCAATAAAAATCGTTTTTATTCAAAATTTTGAAACGGCGTTATAAATATGAAACAGCATCAAAAGTGATATTAAGTAATAATCAATGTACCGTTATAAGAAAAGACTTCACTTTTGCTCACTATAGTTGTTGTGCATAGATGACCAAATTCGCAAAACATTATCTATTGTTTAAACTGGCCGTTACAAAAATATTAAAATTTTCGTAGTGGCGTTATATATATGAAACATACCTTATAAATATACATATCAGGAGGGAAACTTCCCTCCGCTGCCCTACCCTTGCTACACATGTATTGGTATAAACATCTATACAGTTTTTATATGTACATATATATGCATAATATATGAATGTTTGTACATATACATATCAGGGGACAACTGTCCTTCCCTGGCCTTCCCTCTCTGCGCCAATGCAAATGTATATATGTTTATACATGTATTAGAGCGGGTCAAATTGTATGGAGCAAAACAAAATCGATGTTGGCTCCACCCTAGTGGTGTTCTGTGGGCCATGTTAAGAAACTTTGGCGAAGAGAGTATAGTTCTTTCTTGAAATCGGAGCCTCCCACATTTTCAAAATAGGTATTTTTCCAAAATATTTAAGATTTAACTTAGAAATTGCATTAAAAGAACAAAAAAGCATTTTTTACGTGTATTTATGGTGGTTTTTGGGGTCAAGGAATCAATTTTTTTAAGGAATTAATTTTATGAAAATTGCCGAATATGTTGGGAAAATTGGCGAATACTTGACTTTCCCATATTGCAATTCCAAATTTGAAATAGCCCAAAATGTTCAGCGTTCAAAATTAGGGTACATACTCTTACACGACTTCGATTTTATTAAATTTTAAACAAAAAATTCGGTTTTTCTTTGCTTACTCGCTAAATGAATAAACTATTTTTTTTCTTATTGTACGTTATTTCTTTCTGCATAAATTCGACTTTATTCTTCCGTAGAATGAAACATACGTAAATTTAAGATAATTCAAAATAGTATGGCTTAATTAAACTGAAATTTATTTATAAGAAGAAGTAAACAATGTCAGCAATAGGAGTGATCTTATTTAGAACGAAAGTCTTTTTTGCTTCCAAGTCTGGGTTATTTTTTACGGCTCTCTTATATTGCCATCAACACTCTTTCTCGATTCTCTTTTAAAACTCGCTTAGAAACGCTAGACAGCAATTGAAAGTGTCTTTCCGTTCCTTGTATGTGTAACGGATTTTTTGGATCAGGCAGCGGTGGACCGTTGTAATCTAAATATTGTTGCAAATGATCATACGGAACGCTTTACGTAAACGATGGTACGAAGAAAATAAAAAAATGTTGCAAACTACTTTCGGAACGTGTTGGTTGTTGCGTTTTGCGATGTAGATGGCACTATCAATTGGAGAATTTTACTAAACTATTAAAAGTAACAATAATTAGTAAGGGAAGTTAATTAGTTAGTTCGCTGGCTAATATAAAACTGTTGGATTCACTTTTGTTTTTAACCTTTTATCACTTTCTTATGTGCACTTACTTAAATCTCGTGGTTACTCTGCGGAGTTCTACGAAAAGTTTTCTCTCAAAAAGTCAAACTTTTGACAAAAATCAGTGTTGTAGTCACTTTGAAGAAAAAAGTTATTTAAGAAGTTCACTTTAGGAGAAGGACCACTTCTCCCCTATATTTAAATACAAGAATTTCACCATATTTTAAAACGTTTACTGTATTTGGTTTAGTTTATTTTTAATTTTTAACAATAGCGAATTTTTTGGGGTTAATTACACAGAGCATAATTTTTTAAGTCATGGCAAAATAACCATATACGGACACCACTACGTGATAAAAGACCAAAAAAAAAAGACCCCTGTCTCCCAGTTTTGCCCAAAGTCCTCCAGGTTTTTTTTATGGGCCTCCAAAGAAGTGGGGCCTCGGTGTCATTTTTGGAAAAAAGTGATCATTTTCTCAAGCTCATATCTTGCAAACCGTTCGGAATTTTGATTTACTCTCTGAGGCAAAGTTGTAGCTCTTGTCATAAGGAACAAAACTTCATCTTCAAGGTCAAAATCGCAAAAAACTTTAAAAAATTCAATTTTTTTTTTACCTGTTTTCCCCTGTTCAGGTCCATAGGTAGCAAACCGTTCAAAATTCAAGGAAACAATCAACTACAAAAATGAACCTAAGATCTCAATAAACTTTCTAGAACATATGAACTTCCTAGGAATGATTCTTAACACCGTTTAGGTAGCGCTTAGGTAACCGCAAAAGTGAAAAATTTCCCGAAAATTTTTTAATTTCATTTGTTTTTTTCTTTACTTCAACATTGATATACTATAAAGCCTTCTCCCGTAAGAGAAAAGGCATGTTGCAGGTTTCATTGTTATACTATTACTGGTTTTATTAATCTTAGTTCTTAGGTGGTATGGATTGACATTAAGAGTTAGGGTTGTAACAAAGAGTAGTAGCATGGATATTTAGTAATAATGATTCAGTGTTGTAGGGATAAGTAGTCTCAGCAGGGATGTCACTACAATACTATACTATCCATTACAAAAATTATAAAAAAATATTCGTATCATGTTTATAATGTTGATGGCCCTGGACTTGCAAATCGCACTCTCTTAAGTTGTGGATCCAAAGCCTCGTCCGAATCAGACTCTGATTCAGAACTTATGGTGTCCACAGGCACGTTACTTCCAGACTGCCCTCCATCATCAGCTTTTTCTTCTTTAGATACTTCATTAACATCATACAGGGTGATCTTGTGACTCCACCAACATACCTGAAATGAATTAGAAAATAAACCAAAAAAGGAATGCAAAACAATGCATCAATAAAATTGATATTACCTCTGCAAGCAATACGTCGAGTTTTTTGCCTTTGTACCGTTTTTCCATGGGCATTGTGGTTTGGTGAAACCGTTCTCCTTGCTCATCGGATTCGGTAGGGAGTTGTTTGATAAAATCGTCAAAATGAAAGTGAAGAAAATGCAGCTTTAATGTCATCGATGTGCCGATTTTCTTAAAATAATACAGCATTTCTTTCACCCATTCTCTTGCTTCCGGTTCCGCGTCTCAATCCCCTCCCAAGAATTTGGTGCATAAACGCTGAAGGTAAATCCATGCCATTGAATGATTATAATCATGAAGCGATGATTCAAAGTTCCCTTGAATAGCTTTCTAATGTCAGGGCCATTAAGTACGCCTGTTAAATGAAGACAAAAAATAAAGATAGAAAAGAAAACATTAACAAAGTGAAAATAGTACAATGAGGTGAACAAAAATTCGTTTAAAATTTACTACAATACCTTTTTTAATTTTGTCATCGCTACGCTTTGGGAAAACGCTTTTCAAATAGTCGAATGCGTTTGGACAATTTACAACGGCCACTTCGATGAATTTTTTAACAATTCCCAATTTTATGTGGAGCGGTGGCAGCAAGATGTCTTGAGTATTGTCTATTAAAGGTGCATTCCTCAGTTTATGTTGTTTCATTTGTTCCTCCACACTTCCTCTTAGTCTCCACGAATTACATTGGTATTGATTCAGAGGTGAGCGCGAATCCCAATTACACAGAAAACAAAGAATTTTGGACTCCGCCCTTATCGATGATCCCTTGCAAAATGTTGATGATCTTCAAATCACAGCAAATCTTCCATTTATTTTCGTAGTATTTGATTATTTCCATTATATCTTTCAATGTTTTATAGCTTACTTTCATGTTAATACCCATTGCTAGCGAATGGAAGGTTTTCGGTTCGACACATGCAACAACACTGCTTTCAAGCTTGAAACAGAACCATCAATAAATAATCTCCACTCACTAGCGATGTAGCTCATTCCCATTTTTACCACCAAAGCTTTTACATCGTTGCAGTAAGCGAACGAATTGTCATCATTTAGAGTGCAGAGGCTCTGAAATTCAGATTGCCGTTTGCGGTACGCCGTAGAGTTCACATTACCATGTGTGAGTTTTCTTTGCTTTAAAAACGCTGTCAAAAATATGGCAAGTCGCTGCGATAGTTCCAATATGGCCACAATGAAATCCATTTCCATTTGTGTTATTAGTTGAGGTCCATCTCTTCCCTGTTGGTGCTCATAATCGGTATCAAATGGATTTTTATAAGTAACACCACTTGCTCTAGTCATTCCTGTACATTCTGAACTACGATCTGGAGTTGGCGGCCTTGGTGATACAAAATTTTCAGGTGCAAGCACTGGTAATGTGGCTGTTGCAGTTGCTTTATAAGTTTTGTTCCTCTCAGCATATCGATTTAGACCAAATGTGTAATTTACGCATGCATAGCAACTGGTTTCATCATGATCACCTGGGAAATTAACCCAGTTTACCGGCTTACAATACTTCATACTATGTTTGCCTCCACTCAACCACGCCATGAGATAGTTATAACATTGGCGAAACACTATTCGGTGGGTAATTTTCACCGGTCAAGTCTTCTTCGTCGAAAAACAACTTATATGCTCTCTCAAATTCACTAGTTAAAAGATTCTTTTTCTTTTGAAATTTTGTAGAACTTTTTTTTCTGATTTGATGACCGCAAACGTAGGAAAATAAATCAATATTTTCACACTGCATATTAAAATTGTCAGTTGCCAATGTTGTGTGCGAATTATGCTGTAGAACTTTCACTTTTTTTAGTTTCACTTTTTCACTTTCACCGCTGAGCTCTCGTTGACGTCGCGCTGTGTAATGCCTCGATGTGAGCATCGTGTCGCTTTTATATTGTGTGCTGCGTCCCTTGTTGCGTGTGCTAAGCTTACTGCATTGCCTGTGCTGCTGCGGTCGGTGCGTGATCGCGTGATACCTAAGCGCTACCTAAACGGTGTTAACCCTTGGACAAACACATGGTTCTGGCCAGGCATATTTCATTTTTGAGCGTTAATGAAACATACAAGACATTAAACATGACAAGAGCTACAATGTGAATTCAATGCAGATGTTTGCTTCCAGGTAGTTTTTTGATACAAGTTTTTTTGATTTTATATGTTCACAATTTCATCTTTATGACAAGAGCTACATTGAGTTTCCAGGTATTTTTTTTTTTATATTTTGGGTTGTTTTTATGAGAATTCAATGCAGATGTTTGCTTCCAGGTAGTTGTTTGGTAGTTTGGGCACGAGAATTATTTATTAGAATGTACTTACTATCAGTGAAGGTACAGTGCACTCACACACTCGGCCTCCTGACTGACAATTATTTATTATTTCTTATATTTATTTATTTTCTTACACTTCAATTGTTTTTAAGCGAAATTTTGGCTCCAAGAAAGTACTTTTGTTAGAAAAACCTCACTATCTCCGGTCTTAGAAGGGTTAATGCGGAGTATTGTACCTTAAAAAAAAGCTTGAAGTGTTGTATTTTACTGAGTCTAGGAAGAAATAAGTTTACTAGTACTGTTTTTTGAGAAACCAGATTTTTATTAAAAAAGTGAGGTTAAAAAATCTTTTTTTTTTTAATTTGCCCCAATGAGTTAATAAAAATTAACATATTTATATACAGATTTATAGCGTTTTCAAAGGTCTTCTCAATGATACCCATCTCAACCAGATCGGATAAGAAATGGGTGAGATATAAGCGATTATATACTCAAGCTATAAAGGCCTATATCTCAAGAAGTTGGATCGGCCTTCTTAAAAAAAACTTTAGGGTTTTAATCTGCGCTATAAGCCCTACTAGGCCAAAGAAAATTGGCGCATTTTTCATAGAGTAAATTTGTTCGTAAAAGCGGAAAATAAAAAAAAACGCTTTTTGGGCCATTTTCCGCTAATTTTTTAAAGTTTTTTGCGATTTTGACCTTGAAGATGAAATTTTTTTTTTATTTGTTAACAAGTTTGTTGTTCTTTATGACAAGAGCTACAACTTTGCCTTAGAGAGTAAATCAAAATTTCGAACGGTTTGCAAGATATGAGCTTGAGAAAATGATCACTTTTTTCCAAAAATGACACCGAGGCCCCACTTCTTTGGGTGCTCATAAAAAAAAAACCTGGTGGACTTTGGGCAAAACTGCGAGACAGGGGTATTTTTTTTTTGGTCTTTTATCACGTAGTGGTGTCCGTATTTAGTTATTTTTTTCGTGTTGCACTGTGTTAATTTAATTTCGTATTACTTCAAATCAACTTAGAAATCAACACATGTCGTGTACAAGATTTAGAACAAAGTTATAAAACATTATTCAATGAAACGGATACGACAAAAAGTAAAAGGTTTTTTTAAGCTCTTATAGAAATATACAAAATTAAGCTATTTTTTGAGACCTTTTTTGTATGTATATATACATGGAAATCAAGGCCAAAGGATAACTTTTCTTCGTAGACTTATGAAATATGGGAATTATGTCTTAGCTTTTTTCAATTAGGTAAAGCACGACTACGGACGCGACATCATGGACGCGACAAATTTTTCCAAAGGGAATAAAATACAGTTATGATGTTCATTATAACATTTCAACTTTTAATGAAAATAAAATATAACAAGTTTCATTCAAGTTACATAACAGTAATAGTAATCTAAAAAAGGCAAAAATATAGTTAAAAGCTCAGTGTGGTTTCTTTTAATGTTTGTTTTCTTTAATAAATAAGCGCATTGGCGTAGTTAGAACATTGAGTGCCCGGGACGAGTAATCATCTACCACCCCCGCCACCTTACACCATTTCTGCGAAACAGTCAATTTTGTTTAATGATAAATAGTTCATGAAAATTTTATAGATTTTCATATAAACAAATCTATTTGTTAATCTCATCAAAAACGGCTTGCAACCCTGCAAATATCAATAATATCTAAAAAAATGCAACGTTGTTAAGGGGTACAGAAGTGACAAAATCTCTCAATACAATGTGAAACTGCTGCTACTTTAAATTACGTTGATATAATACGTGAATTTGCGACAATTCAAGGGCAGAAATTGCCATTTCGTTTTTTTTTTTAACGAGAAATGTGCTTGCTTCTAAGATTTTTTATTCTAATGGAAAAGATAAATTTGCAGAGTTAAAAGAGTATTTCAATTGAGATTTTCGATGTATTTTTTGTTTTTTTTTTTGTAATGAACAACTCCTGAACTTTTTAAATAAAAGAATTTTATTTAAAAAAAAATGTTTGTGTACGATTTTTCAATCGCTTTGCTGCCTCCAAACTGTTGCGCCTGGGGCGACCGCAATCTTCTTATCCCCCACCCTCCGGCCATGCAACTGAAAAGCGGTTCGAGCAACTTCAATAAATTGAGTGTCGAAATATGAAAACCAATGCAAATTTTAAACTCATTTGATATTTGCAACATATTGCCATAACTCTGACAGCTGTTTAGAAGAACTCCGAATTTGTTCTCCAGAAATATATAAAAGGTTGACTCCATAAATATTGTTCTTAGCACATTCATAAAAAGATGGAGCTTATGGTTACGGTCGCGACAAATTTTAAACACCCATTAAACTATTTTTTTAGATTTTGCCGGGATCCAATTATTATATTTTCTTAACTAGAACAATGCACTTTAAAAACTTAGAGTTACTTGCATTTGAAACGTTTGCCTACTAGTGACACCAATCAATAATGTTTTTGTGCACACGGACTTGACATTAGGATGTAGGAAGAAGCAAACTCAAAAACTTTCGTTATTCGAACTCCGCTACCTCTCGCTTTCTAATACATAAGATTGTTGTTAGTAGAAAGCTTTTAAATCACAGCAACAATGTAATATTACTTAAATAAGCTCAAACACAATGAAAAACTGTGGGTATAATGCGTCAAAAAACTCAGATTTTTTTTTTGCAGTAATATATTTCGGTCGAAAATTTAAAGAATTTTTTTTATATAAAAAACATATATAAAATAAGCATATTTAAGCTTTATTATTATATAATGAAAAGCTTTTCTGAACAGTTTGGATTTTTCGCTCGTGGTGGATCTTTTTTGGGATATGCCCATATGGGAAAGTCAAGAATTCGTCAATTTTTCCAAAATATTCGGCAATTTTCCCCAAAAAGTATTTTATTGCTTTTTTAGCGGCTCTCTTAAATAAAAATCATCGTCAAAAGAGGATTCCTTGACCCCCAAATCGGACAAAAGGTTTTTAAAATATTTGTACTGCAGCGGCCTCTGGTGTTCAAGAAAGAACAGAGTAGATAAGTTATAACAACTCACTGTATCTGAAAACCTCTATACAAAAATTTTGATGCGAATCGAATGAACGGTTTTGGATTTTTTCAATTTTTTAAGAGATTTGTACTACGGCGCCCTCTGTTGTCCAAGAAAGCACAAAAACGATAAGTCCAAAACACTCAAGATATGAGAAACCCCCATACACCAATTTTCATGCAAATCGGATAAACTGCTTAAGAGATTTTCAACGTTTTTTAAAATATTTGTGGTACAGCGCCCTCTGGTGTTCAAGAAAGAACGGAGTAGATAAGTCATAAAAACTCACCGTATCCGAAAACCTCTACACACAAATTTTCATGCAAATCGAATGAATGGTTTCGGATTGTCATATGTTATGTCATAACAAAAATATTTAAATGTCATAATTCTTTTCAGATTTTTTACCATTTAAAATCTGTTCACTCGATTGGGTTAAAAAGACGGTCTAATATAGGGCTGTCAAAGGTCTACAGCACTTTACCGGGACAACTTTGCAAATTTTTTTCTATTTTATTCCCCCGAAAAACAAAAACACAATTTTAACATTATAAATTGTCGTTTATTAAAAAAACAAAATCGATATAAAAATAGTTCACTATAGTATGTAAAACATACTTAATTTATAAATCTTATAAAAAAAGGAACATCAATTCAGTCAATAAAAAAAAGAGGTTTTGTAAAAGGTCTGGTTTTATTCACAATACAGGCTTGACCCAATCATATTTAGCAGATTTGTTGTTTCGTCAAGAACATTCGTCATGAACGACTGTCGATTAAAAACATCGACATATCACCAACTAGAGATGTGTCGTTACATTTGCACGCATTTGCTAAAAATTTGTTCAGTTTTTATTAATACGCTTTGAATTTTTCCTGCATTTTTTTAACTGGGACATTTTTTACTGAGCTCCGAGACACCGGGACATCGACCTCAAAACCTGGACATGTCCGAGAAAACAAGGACGTATGGCCTAGTCTAATATATCTACGTATTAACGCAGATACGTTTTCAACTAACAAAAAATTCTATTTTTTGAAATGTTTTATTATTTTATTGTGGACAGTAAAACTCAAATGCATCAAAGTTTTTCTATGTCTGTTGTTGGTTTCTCATATTTTAATAATGATTAATATGAACAGTAAATGTAGTGACGTTAATAATAAGTGTCTTGTTGAAGTCCTATGTAGAAATCAATCTGGCTTGAAAGTTGTACATTTCAATGCAAGAAGTTTAAATAGTGTTAAATTGGACTACATAAGATATATTTTTGAGGACTCGTCTGTTTGTTATATGTGTGTCTGAAACATGGTTCTGTAGTGATGTCATAGATTCTTTATGTAGTATTAAACATTTTAACCTTTTTAGAAACGATAGGCCTGATAGGAGGGGCGGTGGAGTAGCAATTTACTGCCGAAGTACCTTGAGTGCAAAACTGATTAAAAAATCAGTAAAATCAAATGTTGAATTTATAAATATTTGCATCTTTGACAACAATACGAAAATCTTCCTGTCTTGTGTTTATAATCCAAGTAAGTTAAATAGTTTAGATTCATTCTTCTCCGATGTGTCTGATTTGTCTATAGATTTTAACCATTTTATTATATGTGGCGATTTTAATATTAATATTCTACATAATGATAGTCTCACTCGTTCCTTGTTTGATAGTATTGCGTCCGTCGGTCTGTCAGTTGTTAATGATACCATACCTACCCGATTTTCATCTAGTGATAGTCCTAGTCTTCTTGATTATTTTATAGTGTCTGATGTTTCTTCTGTCTTGTTGTTTGATCAGATATACATTGTATCTGATCATGATCTAATATTCTGTACACTTGACATATCTTTATCGCGTTCTATAACTTCTAACGTGTTTTCGTACTATGACTTTAAGTCCATTGTTATGGCAGATCTTTTTCACGATGTATCTCTAATTCCTTGGAATCAGGTTTGGCTTAGTCCAACTGTTGAGGAGAAGTTGGCGATTTTCTCAAGTTATGTCAATACTCTTTTCAATAATAATGTTCCTATTAAAACTGTCACCATAAAAAATGTGTCCTGTCCATGGTTTACAAGTCAGGTTGAGTATGCTTTAAAAAAGCGAAACAAGCTGCACAGTATATGGAGAAAAAATCCTACGCCTGACAAATGGGAAAATTATAGGTGTGCTAGGAATGCTGCTGTTTTGACAATGAGGAACTCAAAAAAAAATTATTGTTCTGCTAAGCTTAAGACATCTCTCCCTTCTAAGGTCTTATGGAATAATTTGAAGAAGCTTGGAATATGTGAAAAACAAAGCTATGAATGTCGTATTGACCCAGATATTCTCAATGATTTTTTTCTTTCTAATTCTTCAAACTTTCAACATGATTTTTACGAATTTTCTAGTCCCGCTGCTCAACAAATCTTTGAATTTACTTGTGTAAGTGAAGCTGACGTAGCAAGGTCCATTATGAATGTTAAATCGAATGCGGTTGGTGACGATGGAATTAATATAAAATTTATAAAACTTATTGCTGGTCAAATTCTTAGCCCTCTTACACATATTTTTAACCATTGCCTCACTACTTCGTCATTTCCTGATTCTTGGAAAATCGCTACTGTCACGCCTGTGGCAAAACATAACACTGCTTCCGAGCCTAAGGACTTCCGGCCCATAAGTATTCTGTCGTCACTATCTAAGGTCTGTGAAGCTCTTATGGCTGAACAAATGTCAGTTTTCCTGACGACTAATAATCTTCTCTCTCCATTTCAATCTGGATTTCGTGCTGGCCACAGTTGTTCAACAGCTACAGTAAAAGTACTTGATGATATACGGTGCTCCTATGATAATAGCTTAGTCACATTGTTATGTTTGCTTGACTTCTCGAAAGCGTTTGATACGGTGAATCACGCACTTCTTTGTCGTAAACTTAAACATATTTATGGATTTTGTGAAAGTGCTGTTAATTTGTTAAAAAGTTACTTGACCAACAGATCTCAAAGGGTTAAGGTGAACAATAGATTCTCACAGTATAAGTGTATTGGCAGTGGGGTCCCCCAGGGGTCTGTTCTTGGCCCTCTTCTATTTTCTGTGTTCATAAATGACATTTTTCTTAATTGCAAGTATTCCAGAATGCACGCATATGCTGATGATGTACAACTTTACTTATATAGTAGGACTAGTCTTTTAGAAGACTTGGTATGCAGAATGAATGAGGATTTGCTTTGTATAAACCAATGGGCTCAGAGAAATGGTCTCCAGTTAAATGCACTAAAATCTTATGTGTTGCCCATTTGCAAAAATGAAATTTGCTTTGAGGATATCCCTAAACTATTTATAGGTGACATGAACATAAAACAAGTTAGAAGTGTGCGTAACCTAAGTTTTAACATTAATTGTACTCTCACATGTACTGACCACATAAACAGCGTTGTTCGTAAAGTATATTATATCTTGCGTAATCTAAGGATGTCGGCTGAGTATACACCTGTTGATACAAGGAGAAAACTGGTTATTCAACTAGTTCTTCCCGTGATCACGTACTCTGAACATGTATATAGCAAGCTGGACTCACGGTCTCGGCTTAAATTAGAAATTGCATTTAATCATGCTACCCGTTATGTTTATGGACTACGGAAATTCGATCACTTGGCTCAATTCAGGAATAGTATACTTGGTTGTGATATAATTAGTTATCTTAATGCCAGAAATTGCATCTTTCTTCACAAATTAATCAAATTAAAAAAACCATCACACCTATATGATAAATTACAGTTTAGTCAGTCGCGCAGAAGTCATATGCTCAATTTGCCGAATTTTAACTTCTTAAACTCTACAAGGCTATTTTTTATTAACGCTGTCAGGCTATGGAATGCGTTACCAACAAACTTAAAATCAATTGTCGGATATGAACGCTTTAAGAATGCCACAATTGCACATTTCTCACGGAGCATATTGTAAATTATCAGTTTATTTGCCTCTATATATATCTCTTTAATAATACCTTTCTTCAATTCTCTCTTAATTTTGTCTTCTTAATTTTTTTCCTTTTCGCAAAACTCATTCTTTCTAATTTAATTCTCCAAAATTTTTACTTATAATAATAAATCCTTTGATTTTCCTTTTCTTTAAATTCAAATGTCAGTTTTTCATGTGATTTAACTTACAATTATGTTTGATTTACAATTTTAGAATATATTTATTGTTTCTTATTTATTTATATAATGTAATTGCTCTGTTATTAAGCCTTTGTGCTTTAAAAGAACATAGTTCTTAATGTACTTATACCATGTATCAATAAATTACAAATTACAATAAAAGTCGACAAGTGAAAAGAGTGTTTCTGAGTATGCTCAAAAAAGTTGTTCTGTTTGCAAGAGTAAGGGTATGTACGTATAAATTAAGCACAAAACTAAATCCAAGTTTTTTTTAAATTGAGCAAATAATAGAACATTTTCAATTTGGGTAATAAGAATGTTCATTAATAGTAAACAAAAAAAAAATCAAATGGCCATTTCAGCCCTTGAAAGGACTTTGATCGAGCTTCTTATGATCAATTGTGTTGTGTGTGTTGTGAAATGTTTGAACACAAATTATCGAGAACTGGACTTACAATGTTTTATCCCCACTTCAAACGGCTTATGTTCTCAGAAAGTTTTTCATGGCAGTTTTTACTCTCTGAGGTTTGCCATTGTCTACAGACAGGTGACGGCCGAACAGAAAAATTAATTCAATTGAAAAAAACTTTTATGTTAGGTGGGATTCGAACCAGGGTTCTCTGGCGTATGGGCCGCACCCACAGTAGTATATGTACTAACATTGTAGTACTTTCGCCAGCACTGGTTTCGTATATAGTGATAAAAGACAACGTCCTGCTAGCAGAAGCGCAACCAAAAGGACATTTTGGGTCTTAAACCTCCCTTTCCCCAAAATTACAATATCACAGTTCTCAGTGAATCGTGCTCCAATTCAAACGCGTTTTCTCATTTTCTCTTGTTATGGAAAATAAAACTTTTTGCGCAAAGTGCACTGGCGAAATTAAAGCAGTTGCAAATAAGCGTGATTGCATAAAATGTGCATCGTTTTGTGGTCGGGTCTTCTATTTACAATATGCTAATTTAACTGACATTTTCTTGAAAACTTTGAACAGTTCGTCTAACTTATTGTAGCTCTGTAATTTTTGTGTCGATCTATCTGATTCGACCGCCTTCAAAAATTTCGAGATTCAATTTAATGATATGCAACAAAAATTCACCTTGTTTGACTCTAAACTCTCCGACGTCGCTGATTGGATCAAGAAGTCAACGACTCCTGCCGCGGTGCTAAAAAAAAACAAGAGCAATGCAAAGGAGAAAAGCAGATTGTACCTAAAAAAAATTTTGATAGTTATCCAATTGGATCGTTACCGACTGTTGCCATATCTGCTCTTTCTGAAAATGAAGAGCAGTTCGAAAATGCCATCGGTGAAAGGGAAGCTGCGAACGACTGGGTCACAGTCGGCAATAAACCAAAAATTCGTTCTAATAAGAAGAGCAAGAAGATATTCCGTACAGCAGCGGATTGTGATGCTCTTAAGGTGGTGCATACAATGAAATATTTGCATGTTTCAAAATTCCATACTCAGACCGAGCCTGACGCTATCCGTAGCTTTGTAGCTGGCAAACTCAACGTAAATACCGATATTCTTACTTGCCATAAGCTTTCTATAAAAGATGCTGACGTATCGAAATTACGGTTAGTCAATTTTAAGCTAGGTGTGCCATTTTCTTTATACAACAAAGCTTTTGATAAGAAAATCTAGCCTCTTTCTGTCAAATTAAGTCCGTTCATAACATATGATAAGCCAAAAAAGTAAACGAATTTGTAACGATCCGTCTTCCACAGCATACGGAAAGGAATTCATCTCACTCCCGCCAACATGGGCTGGTATTTCCGTAAACTTCACCACAGCCGGTAACAACAAAGCGTACTCTTCGCCCAAAAAACAAAGAATCAACTCTTCAAATTCAAACTCTGCGCTGGTGAACTCTTCTACTGTCGATGAATTTCCTTTGCTACAGTCATTCGTATCAGACACTTACTCGCCAATTTGTGATGAGTCTTTTCGTCGTTCATGCCTGTCGCCGCCCTCACTGACAACGCAGTGTACGCTCTTGGCACTATCACTTGCCTCAGCTATTCAACAATCGGTTTCTGCTGCAACAACATTAACGTTATCAGCTGGAAACGATAACGCCGCTGCCAAATCATCTTCTCAGAGTACATAAGAGTCTTCTCGTCGTGCATGCTCACCACCGCAGTGGACGCTGCGGGCACAATCACTGACCACAGCTTCTCAACAACCGGTTTCTGCTGCAACAATAACAACGATTCTAAGTAGCTCTTCAGTCACTCTTCGTAAATCTAACTATTTATCTAGCATCGATTCATTCAACGAAAGACATATACACACACACCGCCGCCTAACACGGCCCCACAGCAAGCAATGTACAATCTCAGTTGGTTCATCGTTGTCACTCTCTGTACAATGTGGGTGGCCTCCGCACAAAAACTTGCCAGCTCTTCAATGCGTCCATTCTCTCTCCTATTTATATAAAAAATACATTTCTTCAGTTGAAAGTGATATTAAATCAAACCCAAAGTTGGATAAAAGAAAGACAAATGGATTACCTAAATCTTTGGAATTAAAAGAAGTTGTCGCCGATGAACCACTCGAAATAAGCGAATTGTTTGCCGACTTTTTTGGTTCTGCTTTTAGAAATAATAATTCTCAGTCATGTCCAGACGATTTTTCTAATTTGAATCAGTTGCTTAATATTGGTGTCTTTAAAATATCTGATGAAGAGGTGTATGAATCTCTGATGACTCTAGATTGCAATAAAGGCGCTGGCTACGATTTGCTTCCACCTATATTTTTGAAAAAATGTGCCCTTTCTTTGAATGTTGCTTTGAGCAAGATTTTTAACAAATCACTTCGGATGGCGTTTTTCTTAAAGAATGGAAGTTTGCTTACATTTCACCGATTTTCAAATCTGGGCAAAAACAGTTAATCAATAATTACAGACTCATAACTAAGCTGTCAGTTATACCTAAGCTTTTTGATAAAATCGTGAATAAAAGGTTATTTTTTCTAATACGAAACAGTATTTCAACACATCAACATGGTTTTTTTTCAGGACGTTCAATAAATACTAACCTAGCAGTATTCTCCAATTTTTGCGTTTATACTATTGAATCTGGTTCACAAGTTGACGTTTTATATACCGACCTATCTAAAGCCTTTGATAGTCTTTAGCATGATATATTGCTAAAAAAGTTTGAAAAATTGGAAGTCCACTCACAATTATTGAAGTGGTTTCGATCATATTTAGTAGACAGAGTACTTTTCGTAAAGGTCAACGATAGTTGCTCGAAACCTATATCCGCAACCTCGGGTGTACCCCAGGGGAGTCATTTAGGTCCTCTGCTATTCGTTTTATTCATTAATGATCTACCACAAATATTTCAGCATTGGAAGAGCTTACTGTACGCAGATGATTTAAACATTTTTCACAACATAGATACTTTTGACGACTGTCTTCGTTTGCAAGAAGATATCAATAGACTTTTAGACTGGTGTAAATTAAATTGCTTAGATTTGAATTTCCTCAAATGTACTGCCTTAACGATATCTCGAAAAAAAGTCCCAATCAGATACGACTATAGTTATGACAGCAATAGAAATTTTTTAAGAGAATACCAATTCAAAGACCTTGGAATATACTTTGACTCTAAGTTTAGTTTTGAAACTCAGCTAGAATACGTGATATCAAAAGCAAACTCGCAATTCGGCTTTTTAAAACGACACTGTATGGAATTTACAGACCCTTTTATGTCTAAAACAATATTTTTTAGTTATGTTAGAATATGGAAGTACAATTTGGGATCCATTTTACAAAAGTGCAATTAACAGAATCGAAAACATTAAAAAGCGGTTTACAAGGTTCGCTTTAAGACGAACCTACTCATGGGAGAATATGCCCAGTTATTTGGTGCGCTGTTGATTACTTGGCATACAAAGTCTGGCCCAAAGGCGAGTAATGGCCAAAATTCTGCTTATAAAAGATATAACTGATGGCAGAATTAACTCTCCAGAACTATTGGTCCTTATTCCTTTTCATATTCCAGTTCGTTCTCTCAGAGGAAGTCAATTGTTCCACATAAATCACCATAGGACTAACTACGGCCATAATGAACCGATTTCTAGGTGTCTACCACAAAGCAACTCAATTGCTAATCACACTGATTTTACCAACTCATTTAAATTTTAAATTATTTAATCTTAGGTTAAATGTTTGCATGTGTGTATGTATTTATCTTTTCTCTTTCGTTTAGTATTAAGTAATGTAATCTGTAAGGGTATTAGCCCGGTAGATGAAATAAATAAATAAATAAATAAATAAAAAAAAAAATTATCGTAGCAAAAAGAGAAATAGAACACAATTAAAGTGACTCACATGAAATGTAATCACAAGTTTGTTTCAAAAGATTGAAAACCCAAAATATAAATATCAAATCTACTTTAGTTGAACCGTAATCTTTTCAAATGTTCATGTTTTATTCCTTCAGAATACATGTGTTTAAATTTTTTTAGCTGTAATTCTGACCACTTGGGCCATTGTTGACAATTCTTTGATTAGAGCATGGAGTGAGATACAGGGTAATAACGTATTTTCTCATTCTATTTGGTAGCGTATCTCTCTCACCTAAAATGTCCCTAGATTTGTCAAAAACAGGTGATGGTTAATTTTAAGCAAAACCCATTAGCAAAACGAAGTTTGTGAGACATGTGATTTCTGTTTACTTTTAACAATACACGAGTATTTAATTTAGAAGTGCATAAATAATAACAAAAAGTAATTAAAATGTACATAAATGAAAAGTGCATAAATTTTATTTAAAAATAAAGTGGAAAACAATACTGCAATGGCGCCATCCATTGAATGACCAACTAGGGTGAAAGTCTAATACTTTATTATTAAATTACCACACATTAAATTTGTTACTTCACAATATAATACTGTGTAGAATGTATTTATTATACTCTAAGCATAAAGCCAACAAAATTAAATTTGATTTTCCAATAATCAGCAGTTGGCTCTGTCCCTGTCAACATTTTTTGACAAGAGTTTGATTTATCTCAAACCTAAGAGTTATATTTTAAGAACATCTATTTCCACTATTCATTTCAACACTATTTTCTGACGCTACAAAGCTGCTGGATATGGCGCTTTAGGAGCATTAGAAAAACTAATTGGATTTTATTAAGAGGATTTGGAAGGATATTTTGATGATTTAAAAATAAAACTGAATGTTTGGTACTTGTATAAAGTTAGTGACACAGTACAACACAGGATTTTGGGACTCAAGTCTGAGAACTGCACGTTAAAGTGGCCCCGAAAAGAAGAAGTTCTGCATCATTCGTCTTGTCAAGTTACATGCCATAATAATTTAATATCGATTTCAAGTTAGTAAGTATCGTATAGGGAAATTTGTCACGTTTTAGGCTCTTTTGTTTGACATAACTCGAGAACCACTAGTCCGATTTAGCTGAAACAAATTTAAAAAAATTAAGAATTACAATTCCTTTAATGTTTATATAACGTTTCCCCACATAAACAATAGTTTCACAGTTATAAATAAATGTATGAAGAAAAAAAATATTTATTGCCTGAAAATTCAAATTTTTTTATTAAATTCGTAAAAAAACCAAAACTGAAAAAATTCACATAACCTATGTCACATAACCTATGAACAAAATGAGGCATAGATCATGAAAATCAATGAATGCGCGCGTTTCGCTTTTATTCACAATTAAGTAAAGGGATGAATTTCAAAAATTTGCTCAAAATTCTTTGGAAAAAACATTGATGACTTTTTTATGATTCTCAGAATTAAAAAAAAAGGAATAAATATTTGATTTTTATGATTGCGGTACCAAAGTAATAAACTCTAATAAATGTGATTCTCAGACATAAAAAAATTTCACCCACATTTATAGGCTTAGAACGTTTCGAAAAATTTATAAAGCACACCTGAATCAGGTATATAGCCACCCTTGAAGTATGCGCCCGTTCATTTTGCTTCATTTTATGCTCAACAACTGGATTACAAATCCACAAATATGTTTTTTTTTTCTTTATAAACTTTATTTTGCATGAAAACTAAAATTGCGATTCATATTACAGCTATTCTTACACAGAAAATATGACATTTTTATATGTTATCTATGCATAAAAACAAAATTTATAACATTTTCAATTATTGTCAATATCCATCCTCGTTGAAGTTGACGTTTGTGGTTCTGATGATCTTTTCTTCGTAGGTTGTTCATATTCATATTCAGCTTCGCGTTTTCGGTATGATGTTGCGCTGAAATTTTGCTCTCTGAGTTTTTTACGCTTCAAAAATTATGTAAAAAATTCTGATTTTTTTTGTGATAGTCCCATCTTAGTCACAATTTAATCCATTTCCATTTGTGCTAGCGGTTGTGGTGCATTATTTTCAATATCGGGTGTCGAATCAGCATCATTCAAATTGGTCGGATTGTTGAAACGGTTTCGGCTTGCAGGGACACAGTATCCAGACTCGGAGGTTTAGGGTTATCGGTATCAGCAGCGCGTTTGTTTAATATTTTTTGTTTAATGGATTCATCATGTCCAGTTAGGTCTTCCACCCAAATTACTAGCTTCATAAATGACAATTTTGCACCTTTTCCATGTATCCACATTATAAGGGTATTATAACAACTTGTGCACACTCAGTTCGGCGTAAAATTTGCACCACTTAAATCTGCTTCATCAAAATGATGACAATACGCTGTTTTGAATTCCTCAGTTAACAATTTTTTTCGATCCTGTTTGTCTATTTTTGGGACGATATGACCACAAACGTAACAAAAATAATCCAATTTTGGGCACTTGTTATTTTCCATATTGAAATATATTATATGTTTTGTTCTTATTCACTTTTAAAAACCGGAGAAAAATTCACTTGTACTTTTCGCGTTCGTCGACACTTGTTGAATGACAAAAATCGATCAGTGAAAACCTATAAATACTACGTACTTTTCAATATTTTACTGACAGGTACTTATGAATGGACGCATCCAGGTATCCAACGGAAAAACACACATCATTATAAAAGTGCACGTCCCTTTTTTCCCTTTAATTGACTAAGCGGAGTACCTACCATAAAAAACAAGAACAGGAATTCAGCGTCCACTCACATTTATAATCGTTTATTAGTTTGCTAACGCAATCATAAAAATGAAATAACCTTTTGTTTATTACTTATTTTAATTTTTTAATTCTGAGAATCATAAAAACGTCATCAACGTTTTTTCCAAGAATTTTGTACATATCTCGAGCAAATTTTTGCAATTCATACCTTTACTTAATTGTGAATAAAATCGAAACGCGTACATCGATTTTCATGATCTATGTCTCATTTTGTTTATAGGTTATGTGACTTTACGTGAAAGTAAAAGGACTTGACAGTTCTTCCGTTTTGGATTTTTTATGAATTTAAAAAAAAAAAAAATTTATTTTCAGGCAAAAAATATTTTTTTTCTTCATACATTTATTTATAACTGCGAAACTGTTGCTTATGTAGGGAAACGTTATACGAACAGATTAAAGGAATTGTTATATGAACAGATTAAAGGAATTCTTAATTTTTTTAAATTTGTTTCAGCTAAATCGGACAAGTGGTTCTTGAGTTATGTCAAACAAAAGTGCCTAAAACGTGACAAATTCCCCTATACGATACTTACTAACTTGAAATCGGTATTAAATTATTATGGCATGTAACTTGACAAAACGAATGATGCAGAACTTCTTTTTTTGGGGCCTGGTCGTTACAGCTCTTTCTCAGCTGAGGTATCCTCAGCGGCTGTCCAGGGTCCTTACAAGACGGTCTTGGGAGGATTTTTAGACCGCTTGACCTTCTTGGTAAGGTCGGTTTTTCGTGTGCGTATGATGATTTATGCGTATATGTGTAGTTGGCTCAGTGCGTCCTCGTTCGGACGGCAATGCTGGCGAGTGGTTGGCTGGCGATTCCAGCTGGGGCTTCTCACTACTAGGTCTTCACTCTTGTCGTTGGTGAAAGGTGACCTTGGTGCTGGTGACAAGCCGTGGAAGTTCGCTGTTTGTCTTATATGCGGGACTGTACTCTGCTTCTCGTACAGTTTCGAAAGATCGGATGATCTTCCCTTGGCCGTTTGCTTCACGACCGCGTTGACATTCAACACTTGTCTAGCGCTCCGTTTGTCGTCTGTCCTCGTCGGTCGAGGTGAGAGGGTGTCTCGTTGAGTGGGACTTGTCGTGGATTGAGGTGAGAGCGATAATGAGTTGGTAGGACTTTCCACTCAATGAGAGTACCTGAGAGCATGATACTGAACGAACCGAGCGAGTCCTAGGGTCAGTAGGGCGACTCAGAATATCACTCGTTGAAAGCGGAGAGAGTGTGGCACTGAACGAACCGAGCGGGCCCAACGGGCAGTAACACAACTCAATCCTTAGGAAATACTCGGGTGGGATTTGCCACTCAATGCGAGCACTTGAGAGAGCAATACTGAACGAACCGAGCGGGTCCTAGGGTCAGTAAGGCACCTCAGAGTATCACTCATTGAAAGTGGAGCGAGTGTGGCACTGAACGAACCGAGCGGGTCCAACGGGCAGTAACACGACTCAATCCTCATGCAATGCTCTAGAATTCGCACTCGTTGAGAGCACTCGTGAGAGCAATGCTGAACGAACCGAGCCGGTCCTAGGGACAGCAGCGCACTCAAAGAGGGGGATCGCTCTTAAGGGGAGCGGAGCTCGTTGAGAGCAGGGGTGAGTGTGGTGCTGAACGAACCGAGCGGGTCCTAGGGACAGCAGCACAACTCAAGGGGGGAAGAGGAAAGGGAGCTAACTACGTCTCAATAGTCTGCTGGCTGCAGTAAGACTAATTTATGTTGTCTATAAAATGTTACCTTGTCCTAGCGCTGCCAGTAAAACGTCTGGTTGGTTTGAAGGTTCGTACAAGACTCCCGTTTATTGAAAAATAAACTTATCATAAAGCGTTGGCTTCTGCCAGCGGTGCTTAATAATACCTTATTCTTAGTAGGTAGTAAGTAGTTAGTAGCTAGTAGTAAGTAATAAGTACTAATCGTAAGTATTTCGTACTTCATGATGTTAACAGAGCAAAGTAAATATATAAAATAATTCCGTGTTAGATGCTAGGTCTTCTTATAATAAATATAATTCATTTCGATATATCTTCAATACAAATGTAAATTATACATGTTAGCATATCTTCTCGAAATATTTACTTTATAGAATAATATAGTCAACTAAAACAAACGTAATATAGTAAGTCGCCTCTTGCGACGGTGCTGCGTAATATTATTAAACAATAAAATAATAACTGAAACAAACCATGATGATGCTGTGTTTGTAAGTAGCATTGCCTGAACTCGTGTCAGGCTCGTTGATGCGTCATACCGTCGGTATGGTTGTCGTAGCTGGGGTTGATTAGCAGGCGTTGCTATAGCTGCTGCTGGCTAGACGTTTGTGTGTGAATGTTGACATCAGCATGTTGCTTGTTGCGTCATACCATTTGTATATCACCTTGTCTGTGGCTGAGTGTCGTGCTTCGCATCACGTCTGTATGCATGTTGCGATGTGTCGCTGGTATAAACATTGTTGCCAGCGTTGATGGTGCATACATTGTATAGATGTGCGGCGTATAAATTGTGGAGGCCTATTTCCCAGAAATAGGTTCGTCACACCCCTTCTTTACGTCAGCCGGGAAAAAGAAACCTTCACGTTCCCGCTGCGTGCTTTTCTCACCGCGTAGCATATGCCTTCGATGTCGACTTTGAAAGCCATTTGTTGTCTCTTCTGACGTCGTGCTTCCGTTTCTCCGATGCGATGCGTGAGTTGGTTAGGTAGCATGATCTCGATGGGGTCATCGCCTGGTGGTTCGCTGATTAGTTCCTCCGGTGTTGCATTATCGTCGGCTGTTACGGTTGTCGGGGTGGTCACCTCCATATCCGGTGTCTGTACCGGCTCCTCTGGCTCTATTAGCCAGCCTAAACACTCTCCTGAGGTGTCACTATCGTCGAATTCGTCATCGCTTCTTATCTGACGTTTTTGCAGAACACAGCCATTGCTGTCACTGCTGCTGCTGACGTTGTTGTCACTCTTGTGCTCGGTTGAGGCGTACGTGGTTTGCGCCTGCTGAGAGAGAGGTGCTGCTGCTCGTGGTGAGGCTGAGGCCATAGTGTATGCATAGACGGCGAGTCTGATACCGCCTGTTGTCCGCTTGTCTCGTTGTCGGCACGTTCTTGTAGAAGCGCTGGTAATGAAATGCTACGCAGTGTTCTCCCTGCTAGCTCTTGAACAATCGCACTGATCTGTCTGCGTTTGTTCCCAATGACTGCTTCCGAAAACCATGAGTCACATGTAATGGGCGGCTGGTAGTCGATGATGGGCTCGCACACAAAGTTTTCTATGAACTGTAGCATATAGTCCACAGTCCGTCAGACTATGCTGTTGTGGTACTCTCACGCGGTGGCCGGGTAAGTAATTCGCTGAGAAGTTCAACGCTGTCCGAATGTGTATGGTGTATCGCCAGGTATTGCCTTTGTCTGGATGAGCCGCTCGCAGAAAAATGAGTTGAAGATGTAGAAATCGTCGGCACGGCCTCGCAGCTCTAAAATTCGTCTAAGCCAATGAATGCAAAATCCGATAATTTTATCATTCAAAAATTGTCCTGTGGCCAAGCAACGGTAGTCCTGAAGAGTGATGGTAATACTGCCGGGCCCTGGTGGATATACAAATAGATTGTTTCCATGCATGTCATCATCGTCGTCGCTTGACAAATTTACGGCTGAGATGGCGATCGCTGCTGCGGTGGCTGTGGCGTGTGTCATCGCGCTGTCTTTTGCTGGTGGACTGCAGGAATTATAGCTCCTCTTGAGTGACGTGGTTGCACGCTGTTGGAGTGGCGGGCCTTTGTCGCCTGCTGCTGTGGCTGACTTCTTCTCTGCACTGCGCCGTGGCCTTTTGACTGATGGTGGTTGTGGCAATGGTTCTGTCAATAAGATGCTTTTATTCTGATTGGCAAACATCTCTTTGACCCGATTACCAAACGTTTCTTTAGAAAGCTTGAATTTGTCCAATTTTGCTCGAATGAGCAACCTCGCTGTACTTCGCTGGGTGTTTTAATAAAAACAATTAGGCGAAGTTGTCGGTTAAAGTTGAAATTTGAATTTGTGTATGTGTATGTAGATTTCGCCCGCTTGTGACGATTTGTT
Source organism: Coremacera marginata (assembly GCA_914767935.1). NCBI lineage: Eukaryota > Metazoa > Arthropoda > Insecta > Diptera > Sciomyzidae > Coremacera > Coremacera marginata. The sequence goes on from OU612047.1 coordinate 102,478,535, forward strand.
GTGTCACCTGCGCACTTGCTGTTATTGCTGGCGAGATTCTCACTAGTGGGGTTATGTTGACACTATTCACTCCTGTGGTAATTATTGTCTTATAAAGTGGTCAATAAAGTTCCACTTGCAAACTTGCAACGAATGTCTATAAATTGGAATAATCTTGTTGCTTCACTTTGTTTGCCTTCACTTTTCTGTCTCAACTTATTTATTTTTGCTGTATTCGATTTAAGGCACTCATTTGGATTTTCAACGATACGATTCACTTGATAGCACAAACTGTAGTGATCGTTGCATTTGAATTTTTGTCTTTCAAAGCTCCTGTTGCTTGTGGACTTCGGCATTGCCATCTCTGCACTTGGTTGCATTCGTCATGCTGTGATACTTGTGTGACGTCTCTCGTAAGTTCGCCTGATGTGATTACTTGAGCGAGCTTGAAGTTTCTGTTTGTCGTGAGCGTTGCTTGAGCTTTGGCGCTCCTGTGACGAGGATACTCGCTGGTGGTTGCTGTTGTAGTTGCTACTCATGTAGGGGTGGTTGTTGCCGTCTAGCTGCGGAACATGTTGATGTTGTGTAGAGCTTGTTGTGACGTCTTCGCTGTTAATTTGCAGTACATTTGAGGTCTTTGTGGATTGTCAACGTTGTTGTGAGCTTTTGGCGCAGTTACTGTTGCGCTGCTCATGACGGAGTCGTGGACACTGTAGTTGTTGTCTTGTGGTTGCTTGACGTATTCGCTGTTCATTTGCGGTGTGTTTGACGTCTTTGAAGCTTGTAAAAAATGCTCATGAGATTTTTGGCGTAGTTGCTGCTATGCTACTCATAGCCATGTCGTGGTTGCTGTAGTTATTGACGCAGGTACTGCTGCGGATCCCTTTTGTTGACGCAGTTGGTGCTGCGGGTTCCCTTTGTTGACTTAGTTGGTGCTGCGGATCCCCTTTGTTGACGCAGTTGGTGCTGCGGGTCCCCTTTGTTGACGCAGTTGGTGCTGCGGATCCCCTTTGTTAACGCGGGTGGTGCCGCGCACGAGAAATGGTCGTCTCTGGTATCGATCGGTGGGCAGTTGTTTGTATAGACTGCTTCTTGTATTGGTAACAAAACTACCTCTTACCTCTTGTAACATACTTGTAACGGCTGATGGTTACGTTGGCCACTTATAACGACGGGTATAGCCGAAATGTGTTGTGACGTATGGTCCCTTGTGGTGTCTGAGAGCTTGTAGTTGTTTGGTGTGTTGTTGCGATGTAGTATTCGCCGCTGGATGCGGCTGCTGGCTGTAGTTTAGAGTGGCAGGCGTGGCTGCTGACTTGTAGTTTAAATTTGGCAGATGCTGCTGCTCATTTGCAGATTAGATTGGCAGATGTGGCTGCTTGATTTGCAGTTTAAATTGGCAGATGCGGCTGCTGGTGCCAGTTGATGACGCGGATGTTGATCCCAGTTTTTAACGCGGGTGGTGCCGCGCACGAGAAATGATAAATTATGTTGTTGCGTTGATGCCTTCGTTGATGCCAGGATCCCACAGGTCTCGGCGTGTGGAAACTCCTGCGTTGTACCGTGTTGTGTTGAGAAGGCTGTATCGACAATGATCCAAAGCAGTTAGTGTGGGTGGTGTGGCGTTGATGAAGTCGAACCCTTGAAATTTCATCGTAGGTGGAATCTCCATATTCTTCGGTGCTGATTCGGTGATTGTTGCCAGTCCATTAGCGGTTATCAGAAGAAAAGCAAAAGTCATCATCAGTAAAATTTACCGGAAGGGTCCCTTTTGTACCCGTGTTAATGAAATCATCCATGTTGTTATGTTAAAATGTCCATTGTGGCGAGATAAGTGTTTCATCTTACCCCTGGTGCGTCGATTTGTAATATTTTGGCCGCTGCTGGCCCCCTGCCAGGGTGGATCGTTTCCGATGTCTTCATATTGAACATCAGGCGGCTCTGGTGGCCTGACATGGTGTTTTCGTTGACGTTCAGTAGTCTCTCGGATGTCGGGTGGCTCTGGTGACCTGACATGATGTTCACGCTGATCTGCGCTGTCACTATTGCGTCGTTGATTATCAGGTGGCTCTGGTGGCCTGACATGCTGCTCACGTTGATCTACTACCCCATCTCTTGTCGATACTTGGAAGTCAGGTGGCTCTGATGGCCTGGCATGGTGTTCTAGCTGTTCCGTCAGTGTTGATGGCGAGTTTGCATGTGGCTGTGGCTTCTGTGAGCATAACGTTAGTACCTCTGCGTTATCTGGATTTTGCTTCTTTGGTGGTACTGGTGACTTTTCGTCGTAAGTTTTAACGTGCATTTTTGTCTCGGCGTGGGACGTGGGATCATCTAGAATCGCTTCTGCTAAGTTTACCTGAGGCAGTTGATTCTCAGTTGGTGCCTCTGGTGATCTGCTGCTAGATTGCACGTCGTCTAACGCTGTTGCTGGTAGCAACTCAGTATGTCGTAGTGAATCGCATGTGTCCAGATGCGGTGCTGGCTCGTCTGTACGTGACTGGGCGTCGCTTGGTTCGACTGTTGACGGTGCTATGTCTTGCTGAATATTACCCGTGATTTGTATTACTAGGTCGACGGCTGACTGTTTGTCACAAGTAACTGGCACTGCTGGCGCTAATAGTTTCATATCTTGCGGGGGTTCACTCGTAATTACCTGGGGTGTGGACGCTGCTGACACGGCTGGCTCTATGCATTCTTGGAGATCGTTTTTGACTATTGTTGCCTGCTCTGTTCTATCATGCTCTAGCTCTGCAGATGTTGTTGGTAGTGCAAAACGTTGTTCTGGTCGAAATGTTTGCGGAGTTAGTGACTCTACTTTACGCTGTGGAACATCTGGTAGCCCGCTCGCTGCATCATCTCGGCTGTCGTTTTCCGTAACTGTATTTACGGGAGGCGATGTCTCATTGTGGAAGCAAGTGCAAGGTGTAATTCTTGTTGGCTCTCGTGCTGGCTATCGATGCGAATACATGGCGGCCATATCTCTAAATCTTGTTGAATACAACTTTCCATAATAAAATTCTGTTGATGGCTTGGTACACTGCTGCTGTTGGATTGTCACGGGTGCCGCTGATAGCTGCACAACTTGTCGTTGTGTGGATGAATGTTTTGTTGTCGCCTCGTGCTAGTTCCCGCGTGAAGTTGACTTCATATGCGTTTCGGTTGGCTGCGCATGCACTTTATCCCATAGCGTTTCCATTTTCGCGTTAGCTAAACGGTTAATCGTTCTTACTTGCTCTCGAGCTTCTTCTAGTGCTTTGAGTCGAATAGCAGTGGCCTGGTCGAGAGGTTTTTCCTGTGTCCGTGGGGGTGGTGTATATGCTCGTGGCTCTGGAGGTTCTACTTTGTGCTGTTGCTTGTATCTTTGTTGCTTACGTGTTTTCGTGGACTTATGTCGTGGTGGTACACTGGGGCTGTAAGAGTTTGTGACCACGCTCGCCCCTAATCTCGGCGTGGTCCTGTGAAGTTTCCCGTGATCTGACGACAGCAATCAAGAGTTCTTATATTTCGCTTACCGCAGTCCCAGCAGAAAAATACTTGTGGGTGTCTGCGCTGGTCGGAACGGTGGCCTTCTCTTTCACGTTTTCACGTGGACGTGGCGTCTCATATTGTGGCGTGCGTTGCCTGGTTGGAGATCTGGCTTCGGGTACGTGTGTTGAGTGTTGAGACGTTCGAACTCCTTGACTAGCGTGGTGAGCTCTTCCAGGGAGTTAAAATCGCTGCGGCGAATGTACAGTTGGTATTCGTGGCGTAAGTTTCTATAAACTCGCTCCAATTCTTACGTCTTCGTGTAGCCCGCATGGTGCATCATCGTCTGAATGGCCAGCAAGTAGTCATTAAATTCTTCGTGTGGGCCTTGTTCTCTCCATCGGACGTCATCTTCAATTCATTCGAGATATCGCGGCGGCAAGAAAAACTGTAGAAAGCTTGCCTTAAATGCTGCCCAGGTGGTCCACTGTTTCTTGTTGTTCCGGTACCAAATCAGTGCCTTACCTCGTAGAAGCTCTGGCATGGTGCGGGATGCGAGAGCAATTGGAATGCCGTAGGCCTCGGCCAATTCTTCGACTCCTTCTACGAAGTTGATGGGGTCCTGTCCGTCGTCGTATTTGAGGCCCCATTTTCTAGCATGATTCATGATGGCTGGGTAGGAAGTAGTCTCGGATAAACCAGTTCTATAATATGGTACTTCCTGTTGATAGGCGTTATAGTAGCCTGTTTGCCCGGTAGTGGATGTTCGCTGCTGCATGGTGTCGCTCACACTTTCACCATTGTTTTTCATAGCTGGTGACGCTGCCCTCGTATGTTTGTTCTCAAGCTCTAATAACCGTTTCATATCTTGGTCGCCATGCTTGCCGTCGTTGATGAGTGCTGCGAGCTTCTTCCGCAGCTTCTCGACAGTGCCGGTCTCGTCGATCTGAAACTCCCTAATGTACGTAAGGAGTTCATCTTTACGCAGGCTGTACACCCAGGACGTCTTGAGGGTATTCATCCTGGTGTGCTGGTATTGCTGGCTTCACAATTGAATATATTGATGGCTTACTTGTGCTTTTTTTTTTCTATTGTTGCGTTTTGGTAGCTGTTGTTTTTTTTTTCTGGTTGGTGATTTCTTGTTTCACCTTGAAGCGCTGCTTGTTGGTTTTGGCAATGTTTGTGATAGCCAAAAATGTTCGATGACTTCTGAGTTTTGACTTTTCTTCGATTTCTGGAACTTTCTTTGAATATATATATTTTCGTCGAATATATATTCTTTCGTTGCTTGATCTTTTCTGTATGTGTAAAATGTTCGTTGTTTTTATGTGGTTTATATTGATGCGTAGAATTTTCTGCGCCGATTGTATGTTTTTCTTTTTCGTTGCTTAGCGTGTATTATCGTCGTATGTATTTATTTTCGATGCTTGTAGTTTTCTGCGATGCTTGTATGTCGTTTTTTTTTTTTTTGTCTTCGTTGCTTAGCGTGGATGGGACACTGCGATATTGTCCCGCAGGGTCCCTGCTCGGGCGCCACTTGTAACAAACCTCCTGGTCGTTACAGCTCTTTTTCAGCTGAGGTATCCTCAGCGGCTGTCCAGGGTCCTTACAAGACGGTCTTGGGAGGATTTTTAGACCGCTTGACCTTCTTGGTAAGGTCGGTTTTTCGTGTGCGTATGATGATTTATGCGTATATGTGTAGTTGGCTCAGTGCGTCCTCGTTCGGACGGCGATGCTGGCGATGCTGGCGAGTGGTTGGCGGGCGATTCCAGATGCGGCTCCTCACTACCAGGTCTTCACTCTTGTCGTTGGTGAAAGGTGACCTTGGTGCTGGTGACAAGCCGTGGAAGTTCGCTGCTTGTCTTGTATGCGGGACTGTTCTCTGCTTCTCGTACAGTTTCGAAAGATCGGATGATCTTCCCTTGGCCGTTTGCTTCACGACCGCGTTGACATTCAACACTTTTCTAGCGCTCCGTTTGTCGTCTGTCCTCGTCGGTCGAGGTGAGAGGGTGTCTCGTTGAGTGGGACTTGTCGTGGATTGAGGTGAGAGCGATAATGAGTTGGTAGGACTTTCCACTCAATGAGAGTACCTGAGAGCACGCTACTGAACGAACCGAGCGGGTCCTAGGGTCAGTAACACAACTCAATCCTTAGGAAATACTCGGGTGGGATTTGCCACTCAATGCGAGCACTTGAGAGAGCAATACTGAACGAACCGAGCGGGTCCAACGGGCAGTAACACGACTCAATCCTCAGGCAATGCTCTAGAATTCGCACTCGTTGAGAGCACTCGTGAGAGCGATGCTGAACGAACCGAGCCGGTCCTAGGGAAAGCAGCGCACTCAAAGAGTGGGATCGCTCTTAAGGTGAGCGGAGCTCGTTGAGAGCAGGGGTGAGTGTGGTGCTGAACGAACCGAGCGGGTCCTAGGGACAGCAGCACAACTCAAGGGGGGAAGAGGAAAGGGAGCTAACTACGTCTCAATAGTCTGCTGGCTGCAGCAAGACTAATTTATGTTGTCTATAAAATGTTACCTTGTCCTAGCGCTGCCAGTAAAACGTCTGGTTGGTTTGAAGGTTCGTACAAGACTCCCGTTTATTGAAAAATAAACTTATCATAAAGCGTTGGCTTCTGCCAGCGGTGCTTAATAATACCTTTTTCTTAGTAGGTAGTAAGTAGTAAGTAGCTAGTAGTAAGTAATAAGTACTAATAGTAAGTATTTCGTACTTCATGATGTTAACATGGCAAAGTAAATATATAAAATAAGATATTCAAGAGCTTAATATAAATATTCCGTGTTAGATGCTAGGTCTTCTTATAATTTCGATATATCTTCAATACAAATGTAAATTATACATGTTAGCATATCTTCTCGAAATATTTACTTTATAGAATAATATAGTCAACTAAAATAAACGTAATATAGTAAGTCGCCTCTTGCGACGGTGCTGCGTAATATTATTAAACAATAAAATAATAACTGAAACAAACCATGATGATGCTGTGTTTGTAAGTAGCATTGCCTGAACTCGTGTCAGGCTCGTTGATGCGTCATACCGTCGGTATGGTTGTCGTAGCTGGGGTTGATTAGCAGGCGTTGCTATAGCTGCTTCTGGCTAGACATTGGTGTGTGAATGTTGACATCGGCATGTTGCTTGTTGCGTCATACCATTTGTATATCAACTTGTCTGTGGCTGAGTGTCGTGCTTCGCATCACGTCTGTATGCATGTTGCCATGTGTCGCTGGTATAAACATTGTTGCCAGCGTTGATGGTGCATACATTGCATAGATGTGCGGCGTATAAATTGTGGGGGCCTATTTCCCAGAAATAGGTTCGTCACAAGTTCTCAGAATTGAGTCTCAAATCAATGAGCTGAAAAATGGTGTTCTGTGCAATACAACTAATGATGGAAAAAAGAAAGTGTTTGAAGCCCTAGAACTGTGCAGGGAAGAAATATTTTCTAATACATTTAATTTACCAATAATCCTTGATACTCTTCCAGTCACTTCGTGTGAAAATTAACGAACATTTTCAGGTGAAGCTGACTCAAAACTTATAATTTAAGAAGCACGATGTTGCAAGATAGATAAAACAGTCACATATTGCTTAATCTGTACAGAGATATGACGCCATCAGTGGATTTTATTTTAGATAAACTCGCTGAAAGTAAGCGTAAACTAAATTTGAAAATATAGTTTTGGTTTATTTTGTTAATTTTAATCACAATAATCCTGTAACTAGTGCATTCACGAGCTTCTAAGCAGAATATGGTCGGAAGAATGCGTGTGGGATAAACCTCCTAAATATGTAACGAACTTTTCTGCCTGGGTATATCTCGCCGGATAGCCAGGGTTCTTACAAAACTGTTTATATTTTTTATACCACGAATTGAAAGAATTAATATTTATTTTTATCATTTAAATCTTATTTTATTATTACTTTTTTCTCACATATTTAAAATCTTATTCAATGATTTATTTTTAAAATAAATTATTTTTTTCAGTTTAAGAATATTCTGCTTAATATAATCACAGTGTATAGTTTGTCCAGTGTACAATTTTAAAATATTTATCTATGATCAATAAACTAAGTTATTTTGTTTAGTTTAAACACTTTTTATTTAATATAGTCACTTTCACTTATTCTCCGGTTGCCTCCTGATTTGTCCTGGGGTTTCCTGCGGTGGTTTTTTTCCTGCTGGGCTTCCGCGCTCTGACTTCACAATTTTACAGGGAATTTGGGTGGATACGTGGGAAAAGGTTAAGCTCTACTTCAAAAGGCCTGTATCCAGTTTTCTTTATATATATTTATAAATATATATATATTATATATATTATATAATTATAAATATATATATTATATAAATATATATATATTTATAAATATATACATAAATATTAATATATATATATTAGGGCGGGTCGATTTAAAAATCGCTTGAAAATCATATTCTAGGGATCAAAATAAGAAACTTTGCCGAAGGAACCATACCTCCAAAACGAATTCTGATGTCCCCCAATTTGGGTCGAACTTTTGGGTAGAAGCAAATTTTGAAAAATCCCACTTTGACCCATTTAGTGACCCACTAATTTTGGAGGCCCGACCCACCCATGCCAGTGGCACACCCCCTGGAACCCCCTGGGGGTTCCCCATACAAACATTTCAAAAAATCGCCAGTTTTGGCACTTTACATGAAAAAATCAGCGAAATGGCTATGTTTTTTCTTTATTTTTATTTGTTTATTTATAATAATATTTATTATTTATGTATAATAACATCTATTTTTTCTCTTTTGAAATTTATTTAGTCAGAACATATGTAAATGAAAAAATTAATTTAAGTTAGTTATAGAAAAGAAACTAAAAGAATTATTGTTTGAAGTCTTTTTTACTTTCAAGTCTGGGCAATTTCGCACGGCTCTCTAATGTCGTCGCCATAACAGCCTCTACATTTTCCGGTATAACCCGTTTGGAAACGCTAGCTAGCAATTGAACATGTCGTTCCGTTCCTTGTATGTGTGATGCAATTTTTAGATCATTAAACGGTGGATCATCTTGATTTAAATATTCTTTCAATGTATCGTACGGAATGCTTCGCGTGAATGGTGGTTCAAATACGTTATTTATGTCATTCATATTGATCATTTCCGTGTAACTTGTGCAATTAAACTTTATATCTGGTTTTTTATAAGATCTAAGTTGCGTTGGGTCGTCAACATCTGTTCCATAGCGTAAAATTATGTTGATAGCACAGTCGCGGTTTTCTTTGCTATCATCAAACAACATAACAAGATATGTTGATAACAAGATATTTTCCGAATGCGCATAATATGAATTATCTGTAATTACTTGATTGACAATTTTGCGTAAACGAGGTTCTAGAAATCGTGACCAACTAATGAAGTTGAAAAATAATGCACTGCCGTACACGACAGAGCTGTAATACTTGATATTGAAGTATATTGGCACATAACATTTAATTATAAATTGAACCAGAATTCTTAAATTTGAATCTGGATTTTCCGTTGTCATATATAATCGTAATAATCGGCCTTGGTGAGCCACCGAGAATGTACAATTTTCCCTGGTTTGATGTTAGCCAGATCCACCGAAACCACGCCGCTAGAAATTGCATGGGCCATGTCGTATAAGTACTTCGAATCGGTGGAAAATTCAATTTTTTTCTGGAGCGGGGGCATATTTTGCAACTCAATTTTCTGGAATCCGTCCACCACCTGGAAATATATAATAATAAAATAATTAAAAATGGTTGACAATTATAATAAATGAGTGATAGCAATAACTTACCGGAAGAGTTTCACAAGTTTCGATTTGACGGTTCAGTTTTCCGGTTGCCGGTCTTGGTCCAGTGCTGGTTGATTTATCCAAAGCTTCAAACAAATGCCGAAACGGAAGTTCGTTGAAGTGTAGAAGGCAAACGAACCAATGCAATGGTCTTTTTTACAGCAATTCGAATCGTCGTATAATTCCACCGTGTGGGCCAGTGTTTGTTGGCTCACCGTCAGTGCATATTCCAATTAAAGCATCCAGTGATATATTTTTATCGTTGAAAAAATCATTTAATTTGGTTGTTTTGTATTCAGCGGTTTCATGCTCCAGTCTTACGTAACCAATCAATTCAGAATTTGGTTCTCTCAAAATAACAAGATGAGGTTCTTTTACCATCCTAGTATGATACTTCTCATCAACTTTAGCTGTCGTTAAAGTATCATCTTTTCTGCCATCGAATGAAAACGCTAACAAATTGGTATGATCTAACCGTTTGCGAACCACTTCTTGTCTGCATTTCTCTTTTTCTCTGCGAACTTTCGATTTATCCATGATGAGAGGTTTGAAATGCTTATCTTTCATTTTAAAATCTTGGAAAAGAGCTGTTCCCAATGCCGATGCTACTCTATCAGGCACACCAAATCTGTCACATACCAAAGCAAAGTTTAAACAATCGTATCTCTCTGTGTATTGTGAACTTGTGCTTCTATCCATATCTTCTTGAACCGGTGGCGGTGCGTATGTTGAATCATCGGGATCTTGGTATGTTGGCATTGATGACATAGACGTTGCTCCTTGCTCTTCAGTTTCCATCACAACTGCATCCATTGTTAGTCTTCTCTGATTATGTTGATCGTGCACATGGAGCTGCCTTCAAATCGCATTTACATGTTCCAATGTAAAAAATTGTTTCCAGAGATTTTACATACTCTGTAAATTGTCGGGTTTTGTTTCTTCTCTTGATTTGCTCTTAATACTTGTCAAGCAATTTATTAAATACACTTTTTTCAGCATTATTTCCATACTAAGTTTTTCCCAAACTCCATTCAACTTATCTTGTACGTGAATAGTGAATGATTTATGGAAAACTTTTTTTGTTCTGTTTTAGCACGTTCGCTTAAGTAAAAATAATATCTCAAGATATCCAGATGGGTTGGTAAATTAAGATCAGTCAAATCAGTAGACACACCAAAAACAGTAACATCGTGCTTGGGTATATGACTCATTGGGTTTTCCATAGTTGTTGTTGCTTCATCTTGCGGTGTAGAGGATGGTGGATTCATTGTAAACTTTTTGATTTGGAATGGTCAACTTCACTTATTATTTTTTTTTTAAATATTTTTTATCTGAAATTAGCACTTCACACTTTGAGTTCTTCACAACGACTTAATGCATTCACAAAAACTGTTGCGTTATATATGGTCTACGAGACGAGGTAATAAGAATGAAATGGTACCTGCTAATGGTACCTGAATTCTACCTGCTGTGTCTTGTGGTGGCTTAAAAACGCACACAAGCAATTTTAGGATCTGCAATTGTGTCACAGTGATACCTTAATTTTTTAAAAGGGTTGCGGTGCATTCCAGTGATACCTTAATTGTTAAAATGGTTGCATAAAACGCGCATTTCTTAAGAAGGTGCCATAAAATACCCACAAAAAGGGTTGTAAAAACAACCTTCATTTCTTAAGTAGGTGCTATAAAAAAACTACGACATGCGGACGACATGCAGCTGTGTCTTGTGGTGCCTTGAAAAACGCACACAAGCAATTTTCCGATTTGCAATTGTGTCACAGTGATACCTTCATTTTTTAAAAGGGTTGAATAAATTTCTAAAGAGAAAAAAAACTCCATAAAGAAAAAAACATAGGCATTTCGCTGATTTTTTCATGTAAAGTGCCAAAACTAGCGATTTTTTGAAATGTTTGTGTGGGGAACCCCCAGGGGGGTTCCAGGGGGTGTGCCACTGGCATGGGTGGGTCGGGCCTCCAAAATTAGTGGGTCACTGAATGGGTCAAAGTGGGATTTTTCAAAATTTGCTTCTACCCAAAAGTTCGACCCAAATTGGGGGACATCAGAATTCGTTTTGGAGGTATGGTTCCTTCGGCAAAGTTTCTTATTTTGATCCCTAGAATACGATTTTCACAGAGCAATGGGCGATTTTTTTGCCTCCCCACAAATCGACCCGGCCTAATATATATAATATAAATATAATATAATATAATATAATATTTATAAATATATATATTTATTAGGGTGGGGCAATTTGAACATCCCAATGGACGTTTCGCGTTTCTGATTCTTGGGATTGTACTGAGCAAAAAAGTTCACTAGATCATACGTCTATGGTGAAAATCGAGCTTCCAGACTTTGACTTGCAGTTTTTTCTCAGACTTTATTTTTTTGGAAAATTTTCAAATTTTCTTGGGCTCATCGTAAACTATTTGAAATTTTGACTTATTTTCAAAAGTAAAGTTGTAGCTATTGTCTCGGGCTACAATTACTCTGAACATATTACTTAGAAAAAACGTCGTTTTCATGGTCAAAAAGTCGAAAATGTAGAAAATTCACCACTTTTTGTCACGTTTTTTTGGATATTTTGGCCTATAACAGCCAAACCAATGAGATTTTCGATCCTACAAAAATTGTAGCCAAGACAATAGTTAAGAACTCTCTAGTACATAGCAAAAGCATTGAAGGAGCGCTTCAGGCAGTTTTGGCCTTGTGAAAGTGAACATTTTTCGTGAAAATATTGATAAATTACCATTTTCAGTTCTTCATAGCGCAAAATCATAAAAATGTTCTATTTCTTATTTTTTTCCACTTTTTTTATCCAAAAATATGTTTTTTTTTGTTTTGTTCAATATTTTTTTAGAAAATTATGAGAAATTCATTTAAAGTACAAAGTAATTGTATAGGTAGAGACAAGGTATGAATCAAAAAGAAAGCAATTATTGTTTTAAACGATTTCACATCAAAAATTTCAATTCAGTGTATTTTTCATTCAAAGATTGCCTTCCAAATCTTTTCGAGATTCCATACGAGGCGCTTTATTTCGGCTTTCAGATACAGATGCCATTATACCTTCACGGTTTTTGTCGATTGAGCGCTTAGCAAAACTAGCTAGTAGCTGGACATGACGCTCCGTACCTTGAATATGACAAGGCATTAGTGGGTCTGGAAATGGTGGATCTTCATCATCTACACATTCGAGGTATTGTTGTAAATGCTCATACGGAATTTTCCTGGTAAATGGCGGTTCAAATAACAATGCTTTGTCCTCTAAATCGATCATGTGAACGTAATCCGTACAATCAAAATTGATGTTTGGTCTTACATATTCGCAAAGCTCAGTTAAATTGCAAACGTTGTCGCAAATATACAATATTTTTTTGAGTGCCAATTTACGAATTTCTTTACAATCATCGAATAACATGCTCAACAAAACATTTTCACTGTGCGCGAAATAGGAATTATTCTGTATTACGGTTGTATTCCGCCGAATTGTAGTATTTGACGTTGAAATATATGGGAACATACACTTTCATGATGTACCTTGCCAAAATTTGTAAATTTTGTGATGGGTTTTCTGTCGCAATATACACACGGAGCAATCTACTAGCTTTTGTTATCCATCTCGAATGTCCTACCGGTTCAGGTTTGATGTTTGCAAGATTAATTGAGCAACTACCATTTGAAACGGCTTGGGCAATTTGGTATAGATATTTAACGGCCGTGGAAAGTTGATTTTCAGCATCTGTACTCATTGGAGGAGGAATGTGTTCAAGTGAAATAAGTTGAAAATTTTCGATAATCTGAAAAATGTTAAGATTATTTCAATAAAAAAATTACAAAACTATATCGTATAGAGAAAGAAGTACATAAAGTTATGATATTTACTTGTAATGTATTGCAAATATCTATCCTTTGAGCTAACGATCCAGTTCTTTTTGTCGGTCCAGTAGTGGCCGATTTTTCGACAGCGTTGTATAGATGTCGGAACGGCAATTCGTTCTAATGAAGTAAACAGATAAACCAATGTATTGGTCTATCTAGATAGCGTTCGATGAGACGCAATACACCTCCAGATGTGCCAGTGTTTGCCACCTCACCGTCACTACAGACGGCAATTAATTAATATTTCAAGTGAAAGATTTTTAGATTTGAAAAATGCAATCAATTCGGCTTGTTTCGCTTTGGAGGTTTCGCCTTTGCCTTCTAAATTCACATAGCCAATTAATGACGAATGTGGTTCACGTATTACTACTAGGTGTGGTTCTTTTCGCATTGTAGTGTGATATACTTCATTAATTTCTTCCTGAGTTAATGAATCATTTTTGCGATCATCAAACGAAAAAGCGATCAACGATTCACCATGGTGATTAGCTCGTAAAATATCGTGTTTCGATGTTTCACGCTCTTGGCTCACTTTTCTTTTATCCATAATAATGGTTTCACCTCGCTCATTCATAAACTGTATGTCAGCGAATAAAGCTGAAGCCAAAACAGATGCTAATCGATCGGATACCCCAAAGCGATCGCACATCATTGCAAACCGTGGTGTACTATATCGTGGAGTATACATTCTTCGCACGGTTGTTGTATGGATTTCCGAAGTTTTCCAATTCATGCACATCTGATGCGGTTGGTTGAAATATTGGATCAGATTATGCACCTGAATGTAAAGATGGTAATACAGTCGATATTTCTTTTGCGACTGGCAAATATTCAGGTATTGTAAGTCTGCGTTCGTTATGCTGATCCAACATGAATTCATGGAGTCGTTCAGGAATTTTGCCACAATTACATCGAGCTGTTTTGAGCTGGCATTTACATTTTCCGATGTAAAATATTTTCGTTGTGCTGTCAACAAATTCTCTGAATTAAGCATAATTTTTTGTTTGTTTCTTACAAGCTTCACGGTAATTTTTCAATAATCTGCCCAATTTCTTAATAATATATTTTTTTTGAATAACCTCAATATTTAATTTGTTCCAAATTTGTATCAACTTGTGTGTGAAACGTGAAAACGTGTTGGGTGAATGTGCCGTATGAAAACATTTTATTTGCGTTTTTGCAACGAGCGGCCAAGAAAAAAATGTTTCAAAATGTCGCTCGTAGTTGGAAGCGAAATATCGTCTTCATTCTCTGTATTATCAGAATCCACTGGATTATCCATATTTTTTATATCTTAAATTAAAAATATGTTTTTTATTAGCACTGCACAGTTTATTCGCGAAACAATTATTTCTAAAACTTACATTTGCGGCAGATATTTTAAAAAGCGTATTTAATTTTATGTGTATTTGATGCTGTGATCGTTTACAATAAACTAACAAAAATGCGTCAAATGAACTGAAACCAATCGAATAAAAAATAAGAAATAAAATAAATAGAATAAAATAGAATAAAAAAATAGAATAAAAATAAGAAATAGAACATTTTTATGATTTTGCGCTATGAACAACTGAAAATGGTAATTTATCAATATTTTCACGAAAAATTTGCACTTTTACAAGACCAAAACTGCCTGAAGGAGCGTTCCAATGCTTTTGCGATGTACTAGAGAGTTCTTAACTATTGTCTTGGCTACAAATTTTGTTTTAGTATTGGATCAAAAATCTCAATGGTTTGGCTGTTATAGGCCAAAATATCCAAAAAAACGTGACAAAAGTCTGAGAAAAAACTGCAAGTCTAAATCTGGAAGCTCGATTTTCACCGTAGGCGTATGGTCTAGTGGACTTTTTTGCTCATCACAATCCCAAAAATCAGAAACGCGAAGCGCTCATTAAGATTTTTTTCCTTCCATACTAATCGCCCCACCCTATATATAAATATATAAATATATATATACAGGTTGTCCCGCAACTGAATGCAACTATTTACGGAGCTGAAAGTTTATGTCGAGCTGAGCAAAAAATCGTATGGGAGGAGGGTATATTTTCACATTCTTAGGAGCTACAGGGTTAATTAATATTTCTCGACTTTGGTTTACATTATTGTTTCTAGCGGAAAAACTAACTTACATAAAACCGTTTTTAATAGCTCATTATAAAGGCAATAAAGTCGCGGCATATTACAAACCCCACCAACTTAACCGTTACCGAGCTGTGCTCGTGTGAAGATGAAATCAATCGATTGAAACTACCAAATATCAATTTTGATTGCAAATTTCTTAGAATTTCGCGTAATAAATGAAATTTTTTTATAATCAATTTTGTAATCTATTCAATTTTCTTTTCAATGACATCATAAACATAAACATATCTTAAAAAATAAAAAAGTTGGCTGTACTAAAAAAATTATACTTATAAGAAAACAAAGAAATTGTAATGTCATTATTTATCATTGTTTTCTAATAAGTATATTTTTTTTAGTACAGCCAATTTTTTTTATTTTTAAAGATATGTTTATGTTTTTGGTATCATTGAAAAGAAAATTAAACAGATTACAAAATTGATTTAAAAAAAATTTCATTTATAAAGCAAAATTCTGAGAAATTTGCACTCAAAGTTGAAACTTGGTAGTTTCAACCGATTGATTTCATATTCACACGATCACAGATCAGTAACGGTTAAGATGGTGGGGGGTGTTGATATACCGTTGGAAAGGTGATCTTATTGCCTTTATAATGAGATGAGTTATCAAAGTAAGTTTTATGTGAGTCAGTTTTTCTGCTAGAAACAATAAAGTGAATCAAAGTCGTGAAATATTAATTAACCCTGTAGCTCCTAAGAATGTGAAAATGGACACCCCCTTCCCATACGATTTTTTACTCAGCTCGACATAACCTCTCAGCTCCGTAAATAGTTGCACTCACTTGTGGGACACCCTGTATATATATATATTATGGTGTATTGAAATGTATTGACCTAAGTTAACACCCAATTCCACCACTAAATAATAAAATAGGACGGAAAGACAATGCGGAAAATATTTTTATTTTTTTTTTAATGAATTCCTGGTTCCCCAAATAGCGGTTTTCTGTGAAAATCGTCTTTTTCTACTGGAGCCCATCTAACGGTAATTTTTTTATAAAAAATACTAAAGATATCAATTCACTATTAAAAACAACTTATGCATGCAAATTTTCAGAGAGATCGGACTACGTACAAGAGTGTCAGCATAGAAACAAAAAACCATTATATAAACTATATTCAACTTATTTTGTACTGGAGCCCATCTTACAGTACAGTCTTTTACAAAAGACACCACATATATTCATAAACCATTAAAAACAACTTATTCATGCAGATTTTCAGAGAGATAACTACGTTCAGAAGTGTCAGCATAGAAATAAGAAAACCATTATTTACCATATTTTCGATTACTTTTGTACTGGAGCACATGTTAAGGTACACTTTTTTACAAAAACCCCCATAGATCTCAATTAACCACTTAAAATAACTTATGCATGCAAATTTTCCAAGAGATCAAACACGTACAGTGGTGTCAACATTAAAATTAAAATACCATTATTTTCAATATTTTCGACTACTTTTGTACTGCAGCCCATCTTAAGGTACACTTTTTTACGAAAACCTTCATAGATTTAAATTAACCACTTAAAATAACTTATGCATTCAAATTTTCCAAGAGATCAAACACGTTCAGTGGTGTCAGCAATAAAATTAAAAAAACCATTATTTGCAATATTTTTGACTACTTTTGTACTGCAGCCCATCTTAAGGCACACTTTTTTACAAAAACCCCATAGATCTCAATTAACCACTTAAAATAACTTATGCATGCAAATTTTCCAAGAGATCAAACACGTACAGTGGTGTCAGCAATAAAATTAAAAAAAACATTATTTGCAATATTTTCGACTATTTTTCTGATCTGTCTATGTTTGAAGCAGCATAAATTATTGTTTGCTTTTTTTAGAGATTTCAAGCAAGGCAGTTTTTTGGTTCTCCAATTTCTTGACAACTTTTGCACTAAGCTAGAAGTTGATTATGTAACTATACCTATAACTGATTGCCTTAAAAAATGAACGAAAAGTCGTGTGTAAACATTATATTGTTTACTTCAAAATTAATTAATTTACCAAAGTAGCTGTCATATTAGGATATACTTTTTAAATTCAATTTAACAAAAATCTTTTTTTGCTGAGTTGAAAACATAATTCCTTCCCGACGTGCCTCCAAAGCAGCCACGGTTGATGATTCTGTGACGAGTTTGACATGTCTTTCCGTGTCTTGAATATGACAAGGAGCTTCAATTATTTCGTTGACCAAGGTGGCATTACCAATCTTTGCAAGTTTTTCGATGCTTTCGTATGACATTCTACGGGTGTTTTGTGGTTCGGTATAGCACAAATTCCAATCAATCATGCTGTAGTAGTTTTCGCAATCGAACCTGATGTTTAGAAGACGATAAGTGCGGATTTGCCCGAATTCTTCTTCGGTCTTCTCACGTGCTTGCAAAATTTTTGTGTAGCCCATAGATCGTATATTATCATCGTCATCAAAAATCATAGCCAGCAACAAATTTTCTGGGTGCGAAAAGTAGCAATTGTTTTTACAAACATTGTCAACAATTTTCCGATAATTTGAAGGCAACTATCTTGAATTTCTTAAGAAATTTAAAAGTGGACGCTGCCGCGCGTGATGGAATACTGATTTTTAATGTTGAAATACATTGGAACATACACCCGTATAATGTATGTTGCCAATTCCTGTAAGTCTTTCGTTGGTTGTGCTTGTGGCACGAAATAGCCCAAAACTCTACTGGCTTTTGTAAGCCAACGCGCGTGATGGATGCGTCCCGGTTTTTTATTAGCTAAAGTCGACGAACAAATGCCTGTCGCTGCTGCAGTTGCTATATCAAACAAATAATTTTTATCGGTACTTTCGACAGTAATTCCGATATTTGGTGGCATACTTCCCTCAACAAATGGAATTGCTTTAAAATTTGCAATCTAAAGAAATAAATAGAAATAAAAAAAATGTCTAGGTTAGTATATGAGAAATAATTTAAAAAAGGTTTAATGCCCTTCTTTGTGTAGACAGAATAACTATTTAGTACGCACCGTATTTTCTACGTTTATATTGCTTTGGATATCTTGCCGGTTGTTGTAGCTGGTCTAGTTGTAAACGACAAATCAATTTTTCCAAATAAATGGTGAAATGGCAATTCATTAAAATGTAGCATGCAAATTAGCCGGTTTATACAGATCAACCTCCAAACAGCAATCACAGCAGTGCTCTCGAATTACCGCGAAATGGGGCAGCTCCCAAGAATTTTGAATATGGCTGCTTTAGAATGGTTAAATGGGTTTCGTCGATTATTCGCGGATGGCGCGTTCCATCATCCGTTTTCTCCAGGGTAAGGGTCTGGTCTCTTCTTTTGTCGAATGCAAAAACTTTAATATTAGAACTACATATGTTTTCCTGCATTACTTTTTCTTGGTTTGCCTCTCTTTCGTGAACAACTTTATTTTTATCGATAATTATAGGCTTTCCAGTTCTTTCGACTTTTAATTTAAAAGAAGGTATCATTGACAAATCCTTTATAAGCGATGATGCTAAAGCAGCAGCTACTCTATGAGAAATTTTGTATCGATCACATTCTCATTTCTGGCACATTTGCAATGAGCAATGTCAAATAAATCATCATTGAGACTATTTATTAAATGTGGAATATTCGCACGAGTCTTATGTTTTATTATATCCTGATAAGTCGCAACGACTTTGTTGACTTTTTTATGATTCTATTAGATGATATAATTGGTATTGTAGTTTTTTCCATATATCGATAATTTCATATGAGACGAGGCTAGAAAAGTGTTTCAACGATAACCATTATTTTGATGTTTGGCCGTGAACCTCACTTGATGCCAGTTGTATTCGACGCAAGATATCTGCTTACTCTGCTTGCCCAGAATAAAAATATCTTCTACACAGAGAACAGTTTCAACCGCCGTTGCTATTGTTCCACTAGATGCCGAAGACATTGATTCATTAATTTCAGTGTTAATAAATTCTATTTCATTTCTCGTCATGGATTTTTTAATTTGCTTAACACACTGCACACAAATGAATATGACACTTTACTTTTTCAGTGTTATCTTATAAATCTGAATGGTTTACTTTCGTTATTTCCATTTGAATTCCACTAACATGATGATCCTAAATGTAGTGTATTTATTTTCTCGTACAGAAGATCCTCGCCAAAGTTTTCCTTACTTTTGTGTTTTATAAATATACTCTTTCACAAGGTTTTCCAATTTGTTTCTGTGAATGTTTAAAGAGGGAATTCTCACAAGAGACAGTTCTAATAAACTGATAATAAGAATGCCAAAACAAAACTATCTTATAAAAAAATAAACCTTCTTAAAGATACCTTTTTACAGCTACTTGTAAAATTTTATAACAGGCAGATCAGGAACTTAAGCTAAATTGGACCCTCATTAAAAGAACGAATGTTCTACCTGCCAACACTGTACGTGTTTGATCTCTTCGAAAATTTGCAAGCATAAGTTATTTTAAGTGGTTAATTGAGATCTATGGGGGCTTATGTAAAAAAGTGTACCTTAAGATGGGCTCCAATAGAAAATTAGTCGAAAATATTGCAAATAATGGTTTTTTAATTTTAATGCTGACACCACTGTACGTGTTTGATCCTTAAGATGGGCTGCAGTACAAAAGTAGTCGAAAATATTGCAAATAATGGCTTTTTAATTTTTATGCTGACACCACTGTACGTATTTGATCTCTTGGAAAATTTGCATGCATGAGTTATTTTAAGTGCTTAATTGAGTTCTATGAGGTTTTTTGTAAAAAAGTGTACCTTAAGATGGGCTCCAGTACAAAAGTAGTCGAAAATATTGCAAGTAGTGTTTTTTAATTTTTATGCTGACACCACTGTACGTGTTTGATCTCTTGGAAAATTTGCAGGCATGAGTTATTTTAAGTGGATAATTGAGATCTATGGGGGTTTTTGTAAAAAGTGTACCTTAACATGTGCTCCAGTACAAAAGTAATCCAAATATGGTAAATAATGGTTTTTTTATTTCTTTGCTGACACTTCTGAACGTAGTTTGATCTCTCTGAAAATCTGCATGAATAAGTTGTTTTATCAATATCTAGTTGGTTTATCAATATCTGTGGTGGTTTTTGTAAAAGACTACTGTAAGATGGGCTCCAGTACAAAATTAGTTGAATATAGGTTAAATAATGGTTTTTTGTTTCTATGCTGACACTCTTGTACGTAGTCCGATCTTTCTGAAAATTTGCATACATAAGTTGTTTTTAATAGTGAATCGATATCTATACTATTTTTTATAAAAAAATTTACCGTTCGATGGGCTCCAGTACAAAACACACGATTTTCATAGAAAACCGTTATTTGGGGAACCAGGAATTCAACATTGTCTTTCCGTCCTATTTCATTATTTAGTGGTGGAATTGGGTGTTAATTTTTCGATACACCCTAATATGTATATATATATAAAATTGTAAAAAAAAAAATCTGTACATTAAATATTTTTTTGAAATTGTTTTTGCGATGTACGTTTTCAATGACGCTGAGTCCAAAAATCGCATTTTTAAAATTTTTGTCTGTTATGTTAAAATGTTAAAGCATCGCGCGAAAACCACTGGATGGATTTGAATGAAATTTGAGATCTAGGTTCCTTATGTCCCCGGTCAACATATAGGCTACTTTTTATTCAGGAAAAAAGGTTGGACCCGGTAGGGGGCGCTGCAATCAGGTTCCAGTCATTCTTTTTTTTTAGCTTATCTCCGAAACCGTTCATCCGATTTGCATGAAAATTTGTATGTAGAGGTTTTCGGACACGCTAAGTTTTTTTGACTTATCTACTCTGTTCTATCTCTAACACCAGGGGGCGCTGTAGTACAAATATTTAGAAAAACCTCGAAAACTCCTAAGCCGTGCATCCGGTTTGTATGAAAATTGCAAAATAGGGGTTTTCTGATACGGTGAGAGTTTTGAACTTATCTTTTTTGTGCTATCTTGGACACCAGAGGGCGCTTTAGTAAATCTTAGGAAACCGTGTAAAACTCCAAAACTGCTCATCCGATTTGGATGAAAATTTGTAAATAGCGATTTTCGAGAACGGCAAGGGTTCTGGTGCTATCTTTGTTGCTCTTTCTCGAAACTACAGGGCGCTGTTGTCCAATTTGTACGTGTGTATGTTATTAAACTGTTCCTTAACGGCTGCACTGATTTTGCTGAAATTTTTTATGTGTTTGATTGGTTGGTTCAGATTCACAATTGGACCCGGTAGGTAGCGCTGCGATAGTGTTTAAGGCATTTTGTTTTTATAGTTTGTCTCCGAAACCGTTCATCCGATTTACATGAAAATTTGTATATAGAGGTTTTCGGATACGGTGAGTTTTTATGACTTATCTACTCTGTTCTATCTTGAACACCAGAGGGCGCTGTAGTACAAATCTCTTAAGAAATCGTGAAAAAGTAGAAAGCCGCTCATCCGATTTTGATGAAAAATTTTATTAAAGCATTTTCGTGTAGGGCAACTGTTTTGGCGTTGTCTCTTTTGCTCTGTTTCGAAAACTAGAGGGCGCTGTTGTACAATTTGTACGTGTGCATGTTATTAAACTGTTCCTACATGGCTGCACCGATTTTGATGAAATTTTTTGTGTGTGTTTAAGTGGAACCCTGGATGGTTCAGATTCGCAATTGGACACGGTAGGTGGCGCTGTGATCGGGTTCCACGAATTTTGTTTTTATAGTTTATCTCCGAAACTATTTATCCGATTTACATGGAAATTTGTATTTACGGGTTTTCGGGTACGGTGGTTTTTATGACTTATCTATTTTGTTCTGTATTTAACACCAGGGGGTACTGCAGTACAAATGTTTTATAAATGGCGAAAAACTTCTAGCTGTACATCCGATTTGCGTGAACATTTTTACATAGGAGTTTTCGGATACGGTGTGTATCTTGGAGTTTTTTTCTGCGCTATCTTAAACACCAGATGCTGCTGTAATACAAATCACTTAAGAAATCGTGAAACACTCAAAAACTGCTCATCCGATTTGATATCAGAGGATTTGATATCGAGTATGGAAAGGGCTTTGGCGTTATTTTTTTATTCTATCTCTAAAACCATAGAGCGCTGTTGTACAAATACGCAATGATGAAAATGAGCGCAAAAAACTAAAAACAACTCATCCGATAAATATGATTTTTATTAGTGGTTTTCGGGTGCGGTGAGTCTTTTGGCGCTATGTATTTTGCTATATCTTGAACCCTAGAGGGCGCTGTACTACAATATACAGTAAGGCGTAGCAACGAGCGAAGGGTGATAAATATCTTCTTTTCTTCTTTATGTGTATTTATACAGCACTTTCTTTTTTCGCAAATCAGGACAGCTGATGCCGAATTCCGTGGTATTTGAGAACGCATTAACACATGCGCAAGTCAGTTGCGTCGTAAGTTGGGGTTGTTTTGACATTTCAATTTCTATTTTCAATGCTTATTTAATTTTTGTCCAGTGTCCTCGCGAAATGACATGAATTCGTTTTTGTTCTGATTTTTTGTTTCTGATATGTTTATGTTTTTGGCGTCATTTAAAAGAAAATTGAATAAATTACAAAATTGATTATAGAAAAAAAATTCATTTATTACGCGAAATTCTGAGAAATTTCCACTTAAAATTGAAATTTGGTAGCTTAAACCGATTGATTTCATCTTCACACGAGCACAGCTCTGTAACGATTAAGTCGTTAGGGTTTGTTGATATACCGTTAGAAAGGTGATTTTATTGCCTTTGCAATGATTTATTAAAATAAGTTTTATGTAGGTTAGTATTCCTGCTAAAAACAATAACGTGAATCAAAGTCGTCAAATATTAATTAACCCTGTAACTCCTAAGAACGTGAAAATAGACCCCCCCATACAATTTTTTGCTCAGCTTGACATAGCCTTTCAGCTCCGTAAATAGTTGCACTCAATTGTGGGTGCATATATATATGTATATATATATATATATAGTTAGTTTAGTTACCGTCTGAAAAGGCATGTAACCAAGAGCTAATTACTTTTAGACGGGTTCCGTCTGAAAAGGCTTGTACCAAGGATAAGGATGAGGAAGAGAAGTCTTATCTTGCTGACGATCAGAGATCCAAGAGCGTTATTATTGTAAGTTCGCCCCTTTTTATATCGTCCAAACATCGCTTGTGCCAATGGTATCTTGTTTGTGTACCAAATGTGAACAATTGTTTTTCTAACATAACTGCTGTTATGTCCCACTGTCCTTGAATGCGTATAGGGATTTTGTTTGCCATGTGTTCATCTCTGGCCTTGTATGCGTACGTTGGTCCTGCTTGCTATGCATCTGCATTCGGCCTTAAATGCGTATGTTGACCCTGGCTTTGAGTTGGTTTTCCAGCCGCTTGTGTGTGTTGATGTTGCTAATAATTTTTTTATTATTTCCAAATTTCTTGTGTGCATGCGTTGTTATTGTTTTCCGTGTACTTGTTTGTACGCATGATTCTAACCGCCGTTTTACGCCGCACAGTACTTCGTCTCCATACAAATGATGGGCAAAAATAGAATAGTGGTCCGATTGTAATGAAACTTGGTATTTTAATTAAAATAAGTACGGTGATTTCAAAAATGGAATCAATCACCATCAATCATGGTACAGTGTATTTCATATGACACTTCGGCAACTTCACCATTGGTTTGAAATACATCACATTCCAAATTGATTGTTTTTTCTTTATTGCTTACTATTCCTTAAGAACCAAGTCCTTGTTTTCCTTGGTATGGATAAATTTCACAACTCTACAAAATAGTGTAGATGACGATGTTTTATTCACCCACACTTCCTTCTTGGTGGACGAATGAATTAATCTGCAAATATAGTAAATACCATGATTACGTAGTCGTAATCATAAAAACTATTTCAATACTTATTTAAGTTGCACAAATGCAATAATAATCATCAATTCATCAGATAAGTCACTCGATGAAAATCTTTGTTTATATTGGCTGTGGCCCGAACTACTGTTCATTCCCCATTTGCAGATAAGAATAAAGTTTCTACCAAACTCCATACTTGAAATGAGACTAAAGATGCTCTTCACTGTGACTCGCATTAAATGCTTCAAACAAACTTCTGCTGATATCTCTGTTGCAGTAATATCAGGAATTAGTTCCTTTTTTAAACCTCGCAAGGTATGCAGGCTGGGGAGACAATCGTGATGTAAGTTGTTCAAAACTTTCCGCAGTACTTTATATTTTGCTTCCGAAAAATTTAAATCTAGGTATAAGACAAGAGCTTTACTTTGCTCCAAGTTTTTTTGCATTCATCAGCACCACTCTGAGATTTTATGTTCTCAAAAGCAAAGGTTATCTCAGCAGCATCGCGTTCATTTAATAATTTCTCAACTCCATGCATTTTTGTTCTCCTTGAATGTTCCGAAAAATTAACTTTAGGTCTGCCGCGTTTCCCTGTGCTGGTGCTAGGATGCTATAAATGAGAATTGTTAGAGATATTTGCATTGCATAATACTAATATGATTCTCTTACATTATCAATATCTTCCTCTTCCATAGAAAACATTGTCCACTGTAGCCAAAAAGAGTGCAAAGCTTCCAGTCTTTCTTTTTTATAAGAAGAATCTCTCCAATTTGCGATCATTTGGCTATGAAATTTGTAAACCTTAGACCGCAACAACTTTGCATCGAATTCTCGGTCTCCGATATTTATTTCAGATATTTTATTAGTTTCTGTGGAAATTCACTGGCCAACCAATTCACTATTTAAAACTTTAAGAGATGTTATTTTCACTTTAATTATAACCACTTTAATCGCGCTTGTTAACCGAAGTTAGGCTACACTTGTAAGTTTTGTTTTTGTAAAATCAAACGGTAAGTTAAACGAGTAAAAAGAGTACAGATGGCCTCACTAGCAAGTAAATGCCGCACACGTGGGAGTCTAAGATTTTGTAGGTAATTTTTGATGGCGAAATGCATGAAAATTGGGTGGCGCATAACAATATACACATAAAGAAATATATGCAAGCAAATAAAAAAAATATACAATAACAATTCTACTTATTTTGATTCGCGTGCTCTACTAAAAATTCAATATTAGGGAAAAAACTGCGTTTTGGAGGCTTAGAAAAAATTTTATTTCAAGAATTTTCAAGAATCGGAAAAAGCCGGAAGAGTTTTTGGTTTTTCCGGATAAATTTAGGTTTATTGTTACAGAAACAGCAATAACATTTCACGGACTTTCAGGAACAAATTTTCCCCGGACTCCAGAAATTGTCTAATTTTCATATTTTTCCAACATAAAAACCACCATGCCATTGCCATCTCCTAAAACTTTTACAATTTCATAAATAAAAAAAAATCTCTAAAAATTCATTTAACTGAGTTATTTCTTAATTTAAAATGTTCTACATTACATAGTTGCAACCAAAAATGTAATTTTGCCAAATTATCTTAAAAACACGAGCGCTAAATTCATGTCCAATTATTTCAATATCTATTCGAGTCGAGCGTATTATGTGAAAGACTGAAGTCCATCATAAACCAACTTATTGGGCCTTATCAGTGTGGCTTTAGACCTGGAAAATCTACCACTGGCCAGACATTCACGCTACGACAAATCTTGGAAAAGACCATAAAGGAGCAAATCGACACCCACCATGTCTGAATTTGGTATACCTTAATTAATTTGGCAAAATTAATCCGTCTTTGCAAGATGACACTGAGCAACAACAGCAGTGCAGTTAAAATCGGGAAGGACCTCTTCCCACTATTTGTTACCAAACGAGGTTTCAGACAAAGTGATTCTTTATCGTGCGAATTTTTTAATCTAGTTATGAAGAAGATCATTCGAGCTGCTGATCTGAGACAAAGCAGCACAATATTCTATAAGAATGTTATGCTGCTAGCGTATGCTGATGATATGATATTGATATCATTGACCATAACACACGCGAAGTCAGAGCAGCATTCTTCAAATTAGAAAAAGATTCGAGTCGCATGGGTCTTGTTGTAAACGCAGATAAGACGAAATATCTGGTGTCAACAAACAAACGGTCCCAGCTTATTGGCACCCACGTCACTGTTGACAACACCTCATTCGAGGTTGTGAAGGACTTCGTCTACCTCGGATCCAGCATTAACTCCACCAACGATATCAGTAGAGAGATAAGACGAAGGATAACTCTTGCCAACAGGTGTTACTTTGGGCTCAGTAGGCAATTGATAAGCAGAGCCCTCTTTCGACGAACAAAAGTCACTAATCATGCCCGTCTTGTTATATGCAGCACAAACCTGGACGTTGAGCATATCTGATAAAAAGACTTTGGGAGCGTTCGAAAAAAAGATCCCTCGTAAAATCTACGGACCAATCTGTGCCAATGGCGAGTACCGAATACGATGGAAGGATGAGCTGTATGAGCTTTACGCCGACATCGACATAGTAAAGCGCATAAAAATCGAGCGGCTTCGCTGGCTAAGTCATGTTGATCAGATGGAAGACGACGCTCCAGCGAAAAAAATACTCCATTCGGTACCCAGCAACGGTCAACGCAGAAGTGGATGACCGCATCTCTGTTGGAAGGACCAAGTAGAGGGAAACCTGATGAATCTTGGAGCTTCCAACTGGCGTCAGCAAGCGCAAAACAGAAATGACTGGCGCAATTTCTACGACAGGCGGAAACCGACCTACGGTTGTAGGCGCCACCTAAGTAAGTAAGTAAGTAATCCTGTAACTAACATTGTTTCTCTGTAAAAAGTAAACAATTGATTACAATATTTCAAATTTTTAATTATTCTTTAATACAAATAAAACACTTTTTATAAAAATTTATATTTAGTTATCATGAGATGCATTCCCAAATTAGTTTTTTTCCTGGTTCTATTCCTGATATTTTAAGATCAGCCAAGTTTAAAGCATTTTTTTCAAAACGAACATAGTTGTACGAGCTCACACTCGTATTTTGACAATTAGTCGCGAGTGGGGCCAAATTGTAATAAAGTTGAACTAAAACTGTTCCTCTGAGATTTGATCTGATCCAGTGCCACGGGAATGCAGCTATTATGTATGTTGTCATTATGGTGGAATTCTTTGTTTGTCAACTTTACCATACTTTCATATGCAAATATCACTCCCAAAAGTTGAAATTTACTACTGTGAGGTGAAGAAGTTAGATGGTGAGATGTTGCTTGCTCTGGCTGAGGTTTTTACCAGGAACTATTAGTGCAAAAATCGGACTCACTAACCAGTGCACAATAGCCGCTGTAGTTACTTTTTTTATATGTAATTCCAACATATTATAAAACCCCCCAAAAAAATTCTGGTTGCGCCCCTGCCTGCTAGTATAGTATACGAGTATATATATTGAAACATTCCATACATTCATACACTTTTGCATACACACATACAGCGAACATCACGCATTTTAACAGCTTCTTCGGCTTGGTCGATTGGTACTCTTGCGCACCGGGTTTTAAGCGCTATAGAATCTGTATTATTAGCGGGACTGGTTTAAAATTTTTTTACATATTTTTGAATAATTGTACAACAAAAATCAATTTAAAAAAAATTGATATTCAAAAAGTTGTTTGCCTAAGACCTCCCTTAATAAAAAGAACGGGTTACAAGCCGAAAAAGACAGATAAAACTATTTTTAGGCCGAGCAAAGGTATAAAAGGCATTTGCAACACGTTCAACAAGTGTAGCAGCTTCAAGAAACAGTTTTTTTCTGAACTGAAGTGTGAATTCTTACTCTAAAGCAGTCATCGAAAATAGCTGTCAAAACTTTATGTTCAAGGCGAACATGAAAGTGTTATAAAAATGGAAAACAAACAATAATTTTCACAATTGTTGAACATCCAAGTTATAACGTTTTGCAGTGTACTTATGGTTCCTACTGTATATTTACCCATTGACCCACTGCAGCATCTTTAGTCATTCATTGTAAACTAAGGACTTAAATTAACTTTCAAACCGTTCGGAAGTGCCGCTGATTTTGTTCTGCAAGCTTATTCTTGAGCAAGTCACTTCCTAACCTGCCTCAATTACCCAATCATTTTAAAACTAATAAAGTAAATACAAGTGCGTATTTTCAAGCGCTAACAAAGAAAGGAAAATAAACATAAATAAAGTAAAACTTATATATCGGTATCTGTGTCAGAAGTTGATTGATCTGTTAAAAAAAAATAAACAAATTTTTAATTTTCTATAAAATAAGTGTGTACCTTGCATTTTGAAGTAAAACAATAAAAATAAAAAGAATAAAAAAGCAATCTGTAACAGCAACTGTGTCATAAGTTGATCGAACTTAAAAAATGGAAAAATCTTGTGACAACCCCAACTGTGCAATTGAAGACAGGAGCACCGCTAAAATAAAATGCAATGGATTATGCGGTAAATCTTTCCACGGAAGTTGCATTGGTTTGTCGAAAAGAAGTCTCAACTACCTGCAAGACTACGCTTACAACATTGTGTCTTCCTGTGATGAGTGTCGAGTAATTTCGCTCTCGAACATTATGCTGGCAATCAAATGTTTAAGTGACTCTCATAATGTTATGATGTCGGAAAATAAAATGTTTTTCAATAAAACATCAAAGCAGCTAGGGACATTACCCAGGAAATAGACGCTTTAAGAACAAACACCAATACAAAACTTGCTTCTTTAAATAATGAAATTAAAATAGTATCTGAAGAAATAATAAACAATTGTAAAATACGCACCATAGAAACCTCCATAAATAATCTTAAAACAGACATTAACAAAATTTTTGAAAAAAAAAATAAGCATGAGTCCAAACAAGAATTTAGCCAAATACATGATAATCTAAACACTCTCCGCAACGATATAGATAGTATGCTCCAATCAACATTTACGATTCCTCCTC
Source organism: Coremacera marginata (assembly GCA_914767935.1). Taxonomy (NCBI): domain Eukaryota; kingdom Metazoa; phylum Arthropoda; class Insecta; order Diptera; family Sciomyzidae; genus Coremacera; species Coremacera marginata. The sequence continues at coordinate 102,507,642 of OU612047.1, forward strand.
TGTCACTCCAGCAGCCTGATCCGCTTGTGGAAATTTTATTTCACAAAATAAACGCCATCAGCGATAAACTAGGTGTTTTTTGTGAAACACTTGTGGAAGCAGTAGATGTTGTCTGACATCCACATAATAGAGATGACAACAATACCGACGTCTCACAATACACTCTACATGAAAACTCCTGCCCAGTCACGTCAAATTGAAATTGAACGTTTTGGAACCTCTTGGACCCCTTCAGAATGGGATAATAGGACTCAACAACTGAGCAGTGCCGACCATCACTGGTCAATCAACAATGTTTGCCAAAGGTTTCCCCTCTAATGCAGGAGTATCTTGGGTGCGTAAATACTTTCTTAAAAAGTTCCGTATTACAACATCCGAATGCCAGAAGACATCTGTAGCTCGTGCCAAGCTTAGCAGTTTTAAAATTAACTTACCATCTAAATACGAGTGGTTGGTCCTAAGCACTTGCGATGGTACGCAAAAACATGGAAATGTTCATATATCTAGGTGGATGAATAAACCTGGCAGAATTTCGCACATATCGCAAATAAGTAATATGCCAAAGTCTAACACAAATACATCTAATACAGCTCACACTTCTAACTAAATCGCTTATTCTAACCCTAAATTAAGCAATAAACATAAGTTTTAAGGTAAATCATCTAGTAGTAGTTCTACCACTAACTTAAATTCTATCTCTAATCCATATACTAAGAACTCTATACATAATAATGAACTCCAAACCCTACCTGTTCCTTTTTACATTCCAAATTCTAAATCTAATTCTAAATTTTATTCCAATTTTAATTGTAATTCCAATTATTATAAATCAAGTAATTTAAGAAGTTTGCGTAAGAATAATGATGAAATCAATGGATCTAAAAAGCCTTTGCCAGATTCTAACTGGACTTTAAAAACAAATATCTTCCCTAATTTATCTTCTCTTTCAAAACAGCCTTTAATTTCTTCATCCTCTTTTTACACTTATAGTAAAATCCCAACATCCATCTAAGCCTAATAATTCTAAACAGAACCGAGTTTCTTTCAATCTTTCGTCGAAAATGAGTATTTATGCCTACTAATTAAATGAGTATTTATGCCTACGACCAACTACCCCAATTTCATTCATTCCCATACCTTAAATCCATCTACTCCTTAATGTAGTACGATCCATCGTGATGTATGGGTCAACGGTGTGGGCCACAGCACTGAAAACGAAGTCATACTGACGTGGTGTTGAATCAGTGCATAGACTTGGCGCACTCAGGGTATGATGTGCCTTCAGAACAGTTTCCGAGGATGCAGCATTAGTCCTTGCAAGCTCGATACCTATCGACCTTCTAGTAGAGGAAACGTTGTTCGAAGCCAATAGCGAAAACCCAACAGTTCGCAAAAGACTCGCACGGGAGAGAAGCCTGCTAAAGTGGCAGGATCGCTGGGATAGCTCAGTTAAGGGTCGATGGACTCATCAGCTCATCCCTAACATTACCGCTTGGTTTGGTAGAACTCACGGCTCCATGAACTTCTACATTACGCAGATTTTAAGCGGGCACGGTTGCTTCAGGGCATATCTGCACAAATATAAGCACGTAGCAGATCCCTATTGTACCCATTGCGAGGGAAGTATACCAGAAGACGCGGCCCATGTCCTCTTCGAGTGCCCCAAGTTCCAAAATGCCAGACTTGAGGCTTCGGTCAGTCTCGGCGAAACGGTAACTGATCAAAACTTGGTTACCCTTATGCTGAGAAATGAAGCTAACTGGTCAGTGGTTAGCACCCTAGCACGACTGATTATCGACGAACTGCGAAGAGTTGAGCGTTTGCGAAATAGATAAGGTAGAGTTTATATACAAGCCCATGACCAAGTCTTTTAGAATACGGACACAAGTCCAACAGTTTCCAGCTTAGTGCTGTTCCCATGCTCCGTGAAGTCATGCTTTGCGGCGGTCCCACGGGGCTTATACAAGGACGAAGATTCAATGCGGAGGTTAGGTTTAGTGCGTAAGAATCGCACACTCCCACCTGCACGGTGGCGCCTTTTGAAGGTTCCCCCTTCGCGAATAAAATAAAAAAAAAAATAAAAAAAAAGAAAAAAAAAACCTTAAATCCATCACCATCTTCCGGAAGTGTTTTACCAAAAAGTGCTCTCAACATAACTGCACCAGCTTTCACTCCAAACAGAGTATTAAATCCCTCTCATACTCACGCAACCACACCCATAGCTGACACAGATACGTCTACCTCAAGAATAAATACCGCTGATTCTCTTGCAACAACACAGTCCTCTGTTTCTACTACTATTACTCTTTCCTACTACCTCCCTAACGCCTACCACACCACTTAATACCGCTAAAACTCTTAGAACCTCACATTCCGCAGTTAAGCCTACAACAGTGTTAACAATTAATCTCGCTGAAACTAGCATTGAAGGGCGCTTTGTCATGTCTCGCCTTAGAGGCCGTAGGTTATACAAAAATGTGCGTCTCTACTTGGCATATCTTCATAACAAAGCTGACTCCACTTGTATTGACGGTTCAACTAAAACAAGCGTTATAGTATCAATACAACAGGAAGAAATTCCAACCGAACCGGCTGAACTTAAAAAATGTACTTTCGGTACCACGAGAGCTTTAATATCTCGCCAGCTGCCTCACACACCACTTCAAAACATCTATGGCATTTGAACAAATCTTGTTCAAGCTTCAAAAACTATTATTGCTCTTAACAACACACCCCTAGACTCTTTCCCAATTCTTCTAAAAACCGAGATTATCGGAATGATCGAGATTATACCTACATAGGTTAATCCCGTGGTAGTGGTGTTCTAATAGCTATACATAATTCTCTACCTAGTCAATTAGTAGACACCACCTCTCATACACTTTATAACCACAAAATAGTTCAAATTAATTATCTTGATCATCAATATATCTATATTGGTGTTATTTACATTCCCCCTAACTCCGCAGAAACTACATATAGGGATCTATGTGAAAATATTTCATCACTAACCACAACATTGAAAAAGGAAGATACAATCATTATTTACGGTGACTTCAATCGTCCAAATATTTCCTTTATCACTGATGAAAATGACAGATACCTTCTTCCTATAGACCTCTTCAACCCGATTATACTTTGCTCAGTACTTTTTATGTTAACGACCTGCAGCAAGTTAACAGGTTTCCAAACCAAAATGGTAATTGGCTGGACCTAGTCTTTACCAATGCCTATGATGAAATAAACGTTGTTACAACCCCCGCAGCTGAACACTTATTTCTAACAGCTCTCCCCACTCAGCCCTATCTACAGAGCTTTTTACCACCAATGTAACATTCGTACATTCATGTAGTAATTCAAAAGTATACGGCTTTCTAAATGCTGACTTTAATGGCTGTTGTGAATTGAAAGCCACAAGCGTTGCACTTAAAAACAACAATTACAGTTCCATGAACCTTCCTACTTTTCATACGAAAAGTACGTGAGGTGTCATGTTGCAAACCAAGGACAAATGCAAGCATTGAACTGAGCTTGCATTGGCCCACGTAAAAACGAATGCGTTTGGCCAATTTCGCGTCAGCGAAATTGGCATTGTCTTCAATTCCCAATTGTCATATTGCAAACCAAGGGCAAATGCAAGCATTGAACTGTGCTTGCATCGGCCCAGGTAAAAAAGCGAATGCGTTTGGCCAATTTTGCGTCAGATAAATGGGCTTGGTTTTCAATTCACAAATTATTAAAGTTGAGTTCGAATTAAGCAGTCAGATTCAGACAACTTTCGAATTAAGCAGTCGGATTCAGACAACTGTAAACCGCGTATTTTTATAAGTGAAAAAATATAAAATTGTTTAATATAAAAAAACAAGCAAATTGTTAGAATTAAGAACATTCAAATAAAAAGTGTAAAGAAATTGTGTGAAGCAAGAACTTAAAATAATTTCGTTATTATTTGGAAACAACATTGGCGCAGCCGGTATAAGAGCATGTATAAAAATTAATATAATTGTAGACATTAAATTTGACATCTTTGCATGGAAGACACAAAATTTAATATTTTTATTGACGAACTGTGGACGGAAATAAGAGGGTTTTGCAATTCAAGCCAAGATTTCGAGGCCATTAAAAAAGGTGTTTATGTAGGTAGAAAGTGGGAAAAATTAGAAGAAGTAGAAACAGTACTAGGGATATTTACGGAGCTGGTACATAATCAATCAAAAGCATCGATTGAGGAAAAAGGTGACATAGAACAACGAGCATTATATATAGAGAGAAAATATAACGATCTTAAGTCTCACTTAAATGAGACCGAAGAGAGTATAAAAGAGCTTGAAGAAGAAAATCACAAATTAAGGCAACTAGTTAAAAACAAAAACATTTCAGAAGATTTAATACAGAGTTAATTAGAAGAAAATCACACTCTGTGTAATAAGCAATTGCAAGAAGCTAAAGATCAGATTACAAATTTAAAACTCACTGAAAGGAAAAACAACAACGAAAATATAGAAAATATAAATAAAGATAAAAGTAGCATAGTTATAAAAAACACAGATCAAATGGATACAAACGAAATTTCAAAAATAGTTTCAAGACTTGTTCCTTTGTTTTCAGGGGTAGAGTCAAGTGAGTTACAGGCAGAAGTTTATAAATTTATACAGGGCGCAGAGCTAGCTTTTGAATGTATAGGAAAATCCAATTTAGATAAATTTATACAGTGCGTAAAACTAAGATTGTATGGAGATGCATTTGAGCTAGTTAGATCCAGACAATTTAGCGACGTAAAGGAACTGTTTATGCTAATAAAAAATACATATTTAAAGCAAAAAACGTTAGAAATAGTTTGGCAGCAAATACAAAAAACATTGCAACAACCAGGTGAGGAAGTAAGACAGTACGCTAGACGATTAAACGTACTTAAAACAACAGCAGAAGATTTGATAAATAATAAATATAGAGACGGTGTCACCGCGCTTTAGACAAGAGCGAGTTAGACAAGACAGTACTCACGACTTTCAAAGCGGGTCTGCTGGATCCAACTCTTAGAGTTCACATGTTGAGTATAAAAACTGGTACATTCGAGAGTGTAGTTGAGGAAGCTGTTGTTACATATGCAACAATTGAAAGGGGAAAACATTCGACATTGAATGGAAATTCATTCGGAATTAATTTGAATACAAAAGCAGTTCCATTTGTTCCCCAAAATTCATATCAAGGCACCAGTGAACATGGCACTAATTATGCACCTTCAGCAATTTATTATCAAAACGATGATTCTACTTCACAGCAAAATACAAATTTTGATTCACATAAAAAACAACTCGAAAATAAATTAAACAAAAGCATAAAACCAACATGCTCATTTTGTAATAAGATAGGACACACAAGAGACGAATGCTATACAAGAAAAAACTAAGCATATTGTAAACAGTGCAGACAGTACGGTCACGAATATAATTTCAACTGCTCAAATCGTTTTAACTTTAACAACAATGGCAATAAAAATAAGCAACAACATAATAAGCCAAATGAACGCGCAAATACAGTAGAAATAAAGTGCAAATGGTGTGCAATAAGAGGGCATTTAATGGAAGCCTGTTTCGCAAGAAAAAATTTTGTATTAAAACAGGGAAACTATCAAGGGCCCAGCCAAGGCCAGTAAGCTGGGAACCCAAAAGGTTAAGTAAAACAGGGCCACTAACAGAAGTTCCAGATGATTTGACGTCTGAAAAGATTGTAAACATCTGTTCTTCTAATCCAACAGATATAGTATCAACATTTATTAGTACGCCTAAAAAGACAGTCAAAATGTTGATAACTACGTCTTATAATTTGTTAAGCACCCTGACGGATCTTACATATATTATACTTTACATTTTAAATATGACAATTTTAACCATATGCGATATATTTAAAAGCATTTGGCAATTTTTAGAATCATTTGCAGGCTTACTAGGGTTAAAGCTAACACAAATCCGATTATACATTGGGAAAAATTCAAAATATTATTTTGAAAATTTAAAAGAACCTTTTTATCACCCAAACTTAACATTACAAGAACAAATTACAAAGGGGCAATGCTTCGGTATTTCCAAGGTAAATGATGTGTTTATAGAAATCCCTTGCAAGAATTCTATAACGGGACGACTCATTTTACTTGTGGATTCCGGAGCGGATACAAGTTTAATTAAACAAAATACATTAAAAAATACTTCGAACCGAGATGGGAGCGAAATAAAAAAATTTAAGCGGAGCATTTGGTGGCTTCGTTAAAACTCTGGGGTCTATAATTATTCCATATGATGATGTAGAGCACCTAAGTTTTAAGTTACACGTTGTGGCACTAGATCAAGGGTTGCCTGCAGATGGAATTTTAGGTAGAGATAACCTGTGGAACAAATCAATAATTAATACGATAGAAAAAACACTAACGATTTATGATGCACACAGGAACAATATTTTAACATTACCATTAAAACAAATGAATAAATTGAATGAACTTATAAACTACAATGAAGAAGTTAAAATAAAAGCAAGAACAGTGAGAACAGTAAAAATTCCAATAAACACAAAAATTCCAGTGGTGATAATTCATAAACAAGAAATTTCACAAGTGGTTTATTTAGGTGAAGTATTAGCAAATGTCAAAAATAAAACGGCATATGTCTCGGTGTTAAATTCGAATGATAAGGATTTTGTCATACCCGAAAATTTTGAACCAAAATTTTCAAATTTTAATAAATTCAAAATTCATACTAATTCAGTTTATAGCTTAAAAGAGTTGGACGCAAAAGATAGAATAGATAGACTAACCAAATTAATTATACTTGACCCGAACTTAAACTCAGAAGAAAAAGCTTCAATAGAAAATTTAATCACTTCATTTCATGATATTTTTCTGTTAGAAGGTGAGAAATTATCATACACTTCGGTATTAGAACATGAAATCCCAACTCGAACAGATGAACCACCTACATATCAAAAACAATATAAATTACCTCAGACTCATAGAGACGAAATTCAAAGGCAAGTAGAACAGCTTATAGACGACGACATAATTAGACCAAGCAAATCACCGTGGAATCAACAATGCTTTTGGTTCCAAAAAAATCTGGGACAGACGGAAATAAAAAGTGGAGATTAGTTATTGATTTTAGGAAACTAAACGATGCCACAATTAAACAAGTTTTTCCAATTCCCAGGATTGACGAAATATTGGACCAATTAGGGCACTCTAGATATTTTTCAACAATAGACTTGGCTAGTGGATACCATCAAGTACTTGTTAATAAAAATGACAAAGAAAAAACCGCTTTTAGTACATCACTAGGTCATTATGAATTCAATAGAATGCCTTTTGGACTAACTGGAGCTCCAGCTACCTTCCAGAGACTAATGAACCATGTTTTGACTGGACTTCAAGGGATTGACTGTTTCGTGTATTTAGATGACATTGTCGTCTACGGGAAAAATTTGAAACAACACGAAGAAAGGTTAGGAAGAGTATTTATGAAGCTCAGAGAAAACTGCTTAAAAATAAATACGGGTAAATGTCAGTTTTTGCGGCGTGAAATAGTTTATTTAGGTCATGTATGTTCGGAACTTGGAGCATTACCTGACCCACAAAAATTAGAGTGTGTAAAAAATATTCCAATACCAAGAAATAGAAAGGAGGTTCAGTCATTTTTGGGTCTGGTAAGTTATTACCGAAAATTTATAAAAAATATGGCGAAAATTTGCCTTCCAATAAATAATCTTCTCAAAAAGGACGTTTCCTTTGAGTGGTCGAGCCATTGTCAGAATGCATTTCAAACATTGAAAGAATCAATTACTTCGCCCCCAGTGTTAGCTTATCCCGATTTCAAAAAACCTTTTATACTGACTACCGATGCCAGCGGGGAAGCATTAGGGGCTATTTTGTCCCAAGGTGAAGTGGGTGAAGATCGACCAATTGCATTCGCTAGCAGATCGTTAAACTGTGCGGAAAAAGATACTCAACAATCGAGAAAGAGTTCTTAGCAATAGTTTGGGCAGCTAATAATTATAGGGCTTATCTTTTGGGAAGACCTTTCACAATATACACCGATCACCAACCCTTGAAAGGAATTGCAAACTTGAGAGACCAAACATCACGGCTGGCTCGTTTTAGGCACAAACTTTCCGAATATGAATTCGAAATAGTTTATAAGCCTGGTAAACGAAACTCAAATGCAGACGCTTTAAGTCGGATTCCACAAAATAACCAGGAAATAATTGTAGTACAAACCAGGTCAAAAACGAAGGCACAGGAAGGAGGAAATGATAATGAATATGCCCCAGATAAGTCAAATAAACAAATCGAAGAAGTAAGAGGAAGTCAAAAACAAAAGAAAATAGTTATCCTCACAAACCAGAGTGACATAGCAACGGTATTAAAAGACTTTCACGATCTGCCACTAGGCGGCCACCAGGGGTCCATGAAAACTTTTTTTAGGATACGTCAACAATACAGATGGAAGGGAATGCAAAAACAAATCAAGGAATATGTTCGAAAATGTAGAAAATGTCAGATCAATAAAAGTTCCAGGCTTACAAGGATGCCCATGGTTCTGACCGACACACCTATGAGACCTTTCGAGAAGGTTTATATGGATATAGTAGGCATTTTGCCGGAAACCACATCCGGAAATAAATACATACTAACTTTCCAGGACGACTTTTCCAAATACCTAGTGTGTGCTGCACTCCCGATATTGCACGATATGGTACTCCTAAGTTACTAATAACCGACAACGGTAGTAATTAGTAAAAAAAAAAAAGTGCAAAATGTTAGGCATCAGAAAAATGCACATTACCCCCTATCATCCTCAAGAGAACGGGTCCCTAGAACGAAGCCACAGACCTTTAGCGGAATACCTAAGAAGTTTTGCCGCAGAAGATGGCTCTAACTGGGATCAATGGCTTAGTTCAGCGATGCATGTTCATAATAATACAGTACACACATCAACGAAACAAACACCATTCCGAACACTGTATGGGTTTGATTTGGAAATGCCGACTAATTTAAAAAGAAAATGCTCACCATTGTATAACAGTGACGATCCATTAAAGGTATTAAAATTTCAACTACAAAGAACACATGAGTTAGTACGAAAGAATCAGGAAAAGGCCAAGGAAACGTCAAAACGGCATTACGATAATCATACTAACTCCGCGATATTCAAAGTAGGGGACAAGGTATTGATAAAAAATCAAACTCGAAAAAATAAGTTTTCGCCGATATGGATACGTCCATACGATGTGTTAGCAATAGAAAGTCTAGTAACAACAAAAATTCTAATAAAAAATAAACAGAAAAAAAATTCATAATAATTTACTTAAATTATTCAACAGTTAAACAAATTAAAAATATCGAAATAACTGGAAATAACAAAAGCCATTGAACGAACAACCACCAGTCGTTGCACTTTAAAGTGTCAAGTTACTTTTGGGATTATTTCTGTTGATAAATATTTGTTGTTATTTCGGCGAAGTAGCTGCCATCGTTCAAGTGCACTGAAAATAAGTCTACTACCTACTTTATGAGTGCTAAGCTAATGTTGAGGTAGGTTAGAAATGCGGTTTGCATGGTACTAAGATAGCGTGATGATCTTCGAGTAATTTGTGTTTTTGTAAAAATATAATAACAATAAAAAATATTTTACAATTACAGGCGAGAAATCAACGTATAATACGTAACCAGTAGGATTTAAAGGGTGGAATCTTTTGCCTTCAGGAGAGCCTACTGAACTCAACTTAAGTTTCCAAATTGGTTTTTGTAACATTATCAATTGATAACATAACAATAATAATAAAAAAAAAAATATTTTTCAATTACAGGTGAAAAGTCAAGGCGAGCGATCAACGTCTACCTAAGTATAATACGTAACTAGTAAGATTTAATTCTAAATTTATTAATATATTTATACATAGATATACGGTCTAATATTATTAATATATTTATACATAGATATACGGTCTAATATTATTAATATATTTATACATAGATATACGCAATGATCGGGGTCCTAGTTTTTGCTTGGATAACCCTCTGCACGGCTCAACACACGACAGTCCAGAAGCTTGAAAACACTCCAGCTTTCTTCGAATTGGTGGGCAACGCGTTATTCTACTCAGAGCATTGGACAATTCTGACGAAGTTTACTCCAGTAGACCTGTCTGAGACACTCATACTACTAAGAAATTTTACTGATGGGGAGAAAATATGGTGCGGGAAGCTTACAGGAGTATATGCCAAAGAGGACTTCTACGCCACGTGTACATCATCTCTACAGGAAACTGATGCTTTAGTCGGCATAATGGAGAAAAACGAGCAGATGATGGCATCAATTGGAGATCAACACAGAAGTAAACGATCAATCGACTTCGTTGGTGAAGCGCTTCATTGGGCATTTGGGGTGATGGATCATCAGGATGCCTCCAAAATTGCCGAACACCTTCAGGAAATAGACCAGAGAGACAGCCAAACTTATCAAATATTAGATAAACAGATAACGGTAATGGAGAGTAATTATAAGTCAATCTCAAACTCGATAGTCACGGTCCTGAACGAGGTGGAAGGGTTGCAGAGTATTATTAACAAGACATTGCGGCAACAAGATGTCATAAACGCTGAAACGAAAGTTAATTTGAGTAAGCTCAATTTCAAAGTGCAGCTTTTGGAGCGTCAGTCGATTATCAAATCAAAATTAATCGAAATGCAAGGACAACAGTCCACTGAAATGGCGATAATCGATGACCTTTTTTAGGGAATTCTTCACCCAAAAATTATGGTCACGAAGGACATAAACGACATGATGGTTAGACTTACTTTGGACGGCAAAGCCAAGTGGTTTCTGTCCAAAATCATGCACATTCACCAAATAGCCTCCGTGAAAACATTTGCAAATAATGGCAGTTTTTTGATAGTGGTTAAGCTACCCTTACCGACTCAGATGAAGTTTACTATATTCAAGGTATATCCAATACCAATTTTCACCGAAGGCAAATGGGATTTAGTTGTCAGAATATCCTACGACTTTATGGCAGAAGCTAAGGACCGTAGTCAATTCATTGGTCTTTCTGGATTAGAAATATCTAAATGTCTCAATATTAAGGAAGATATTAAATCCGATGTCTTGCTCTGCCGCCTTCCAGGAAAGATCTTGACCAACAGAAATTCAAATTGCGAAGTGAGTCTAATGCAGCATCTGAATATAAACAGTCATATCTGCGAATATGCAGCCATCCCAACAAGAAAGGGATTGCTAATAAAGATGTCAACACCCAACCGATGGCTCTATAAATTCCGCAGACAATAGAAGATCACACCGGAGCGGTAACACTTTCCGAATTTGGTTACATAAATGTTGTGGAGAGGTGCAACGTACGTAACGAAGAAGTCATCCTTCCATATGAAACATCGAGAGTGTATTCTTTTAATATGAGCCACCATAGGATAAACCATTCGTCGCTAATAGAAACACTTAAACAAAATTGGTCCAAATTGTTGGTAAGCGGCGATACAGTGGCACCCCATTTACCCATAGTTGTCTCCAACCACGACGCCATAAAAACAACCTTGGCAAACGGTCAAAAAAGCCTGGCCGAATTGAAAACGCAATCGGAACAACACAAGATTAACCATACTTTTTACAATCAACAGAAGGTTGCAACCAGTGTGGGTTTCACATTCGGCATTTCGAGTTTGGTTCTTAGTATCGTCATTGGGGTACTGGTGTACAAACGTAAGAAGAAGAGTACCACAGGCATGAACTTCACAGTGGAGTTCAGCAAACCACCAACCAGCAAACCACTAACCAGCAAACCACCAATCAGCAAGCCACCGCTACCAGACATCCAACAGGGAATCCAGCGCAAAATGGAACCCAGATGTCCCCGCATTTCGAAGACAATGACATACCAGCAGGAACAGCAACAGCGTCAGGCGTCTACCAGATCAAGCAAGTCACTGGGGCCCACGATAGGATGCGTATAAGAGGTAGAATACAGCATTTACTTTTAATTATATGCAACAGGAGTTGTTAAAAATATTAGGTATTTTACTTATCATTACATAGGCCAAAAGGGGGAGGAATGTTGTGAATTGAAAGCCACAAGCGTTGCACTTAAAAACAACAATTACAGTTCCATGAACCTTCCTACTTTTCATAAGAAAAGTACGTGAGGTGTCATGTTGCAAACCAAGGACAAATGCAAGCATTGAACTGAGCTTGCATTGGCCCACGTAAAAACGAATGCGTTTGGCCAATTTCGCGTCAGCGAAATTGGCATTGTCTTCAATTCCCAATTGTCATATTGCAAACCAAGGGCAAATGCAAGCATTGAACTGTGCTTGCATTGGCCCAGGTAATATTTCTTTATTAAAACGTTAACGAAAGTATTCATGTATTTGTAAGAACGTAGACATTAAGAACTTTGTATTGTTAAATTATAGCATGTAAAAAGGGGAAATATTATAGCATGTAAGAATTTTAAGAAAGAAAAGTATTTTAGCGTGTAAGAATGTAAAGAGAGATAAATATTGTAGTATGTAAGAATGTAAGAAAAACTTTTGGAATGGAATCGATTTGTCAATATAAGGCAAATGCGATCACCAAATAAAATCAATCAATTTTCACAAGTCAAGGAAGAAACCAGTTTGCATTCTATGAGCTTAGTCAGCTGGATAAATATAGATTAATCAAATGAAAGATCGACTTTAGCCAACACTACAAAGCCTTGGCAGCTTTTTAAAATATACTATTTCTTTCGTTTTTCATCCATTATATCCTGCCCATAACTTCCAACTATTAATGACAATTGTGTCATTACATTCCATGTATGCGATCCTTCCAATTTACGGTAACACTTCATGGTTACTCTTCGGTATCACCACTGGTTTCTTGTTAACGTGAGAAAAACTTTCATTTGTGCTTCGCTCTGTTCACATGGTCAAATTATTCATGAAATTGTTGGTCAAACACAATAGAACAACGTGAAATTTCCATGTAATTTCTATAATACGTGTTCAATGCTTTTTTTTCAAACTGCTAAATTTAAAAAAAAACTCACACAATTTTTAAAATTAAATGTGTGACGTTACATGGGGGGTAAAGACTTTGTGACGAAGTGTGAAATAGGTGGGAGGGGGTAAAAATTGTCCAAAAACGTGTTACGTTATTTATGAACAGCCTCTAAGTCCAAATCTAAGTCTAAATCCAATATGAAGAAATAAAACTCCGTCCTCTGTATTATATTACCGACATATTAAATTCGATCGTTAATACTTCAAACAGAAAAAGAAATTGAAAGACATTGAAAAACTATTCACATTTTTAGCTGGAGTCAAAACTACAAAATTGTAGTCAAATATGTATTTTACGATTGTGGTGGCCGTGGCGCAGTAGGTAGATTACGTGACCCATACGCCAGAGAACCCTGGTTCAATTTCCACCTGACAAAGGTCTTTTTTTAATTGAATTAAGTTTAGAGGTTAAATTATTTAGAGGTTATACAGAGGTTAAAAAAATGCCATGAAAAGCGTCTTTGGAACATAATCCGTTCGGAGTCGGCATAAAACCTGCAAGTCCAGTTCTCGATCATTTGGGTTCAAAAATTTCACAACACGCACAACGGAATTGATCATTAGAAACTCTGTTAAAGTCCTTTCAAGGGCTGAATGGCCACTTCGTTCGTTTTTAAGAAAGTAGGTGGGGCTGTTACGAATGTGTTGGTAGATAATTCATCTGCAAGTACTTGCTTTCAGTGTGGTGCAACTCCCTCAGTAATGACTTCTTTTCATGTTATGTCAAGGAAAGTAGATGAAAAACATTTTATGTACCGTCTGACAACATTACATGCTTGGAGGATTATGCCGTTTAAGTGCTTGTTGCATATTGCATATAGAATGCAAATCAAATGCTGGTGAGTTCCAGTGGTCAAATCTGGTTCCAGTACCATTTTTAAAGAAACGAAAATAAAAATTCTAAAAGAATTTAATCAACAAATGGGCTTGACAGTTGATAAAGTGAAAACAGCATCAAATGATGGCAACACATCCAGAAAAGCTTTTGTAAATTGTGAACTCCTTGTTGCTATTACAGGTGTAGACATAACATTTAGTAGAAATTTAGGTTTAATCTAGCTGTAAGACTATACAATCCACTGCCATTTAAGAGATTGCTTGATGAAACATTACAAATTTATATTAGCAAATTCTCTTGGTCATGACCGTCCATAAGATTTTGGTTCATGTTGATGAACTAGTTAAAAATTTTGCTCTACCGTTTGGATTGTTTTCCAAAGATGCATTGAAAACCATTCATAACGAGTTTAGGAAGTGTCGACTAAGTCATACCCGCAAAACATCAAGAGACGCTTCAAACAAAGACCTTCTTGTTGGACTGCTTCTTACCTCAGAACCATCAACCCTCTAAACATATAGTAGAAAAAATTACAATGATGATGATATAAATTAATTTATTATTGGAAATCGAAATGAAATTAATATAAGTGAAAATATCCCAACAAGTTAAGATTTAGAAAATTTACTTGAAAGCGAATAGTTTTTGTGGAAAACAAATATTACTAAAAGTGCAAACATTGTTTTTAAAATTGTGATCAAAATGTTAAAAGGGGTCAATTGACCGTTCTGATAAAAAAAGGGGTCAATTGACCGTTCTGATACGTTAGTGTTAAGAAAAAAATGTATAATTAGGTATTTATAAGTAACATACAATATGCTAAAAAAAACCAAAACATCATTCCTCAATATAAACGGGTCTATTTTAAAATGAAATATGCAATATTTAATTAAAATTAAATTTTTTTGCTTAATTTTATAAAGTTTTTTTTTAGTAAAACTTCTTTAAACTTAGTATGCTGTAGGAACGAAAATTCTTGGGCATATAATTCTACATGCGAAATTTTGGTGTAGAGTCAAAATTTTTGTGTATAGAAAAAGCACTAGCTGTTCTGGTTGACAGATTCATATTTTTATTACTGCAATTTTATATCCTATAAAAGGCAAGACTACACATTAATAAACTAAATAAATTATTTAATTACAAATTCAACACCAACTGCTTGTTTCTTATTTTTTTTTAATGCCAAATTTCCGCGGCAATTAAATGTACGGGCATATAATTGTCAGGGAAATTTTGACATTTTAACTCTCCACACATTGTTGTGAACTTGGCTACACTGAAAAATTTTTTTTCTTCGACAGCGTACTACCTAGCGGAAAAAAATTCCGCTGCCTGTTCGCTGTCAAAATACTCAATGTACTTCTTATGGTAATTTTGTTTGCGCTTTTACAGCACACTGAGCTTTAGGCACGTTTGGGTTTTTTGCATGGAAATTCGTACATAGAGGTTTTCGGATACGGTGAGTTTTTATGGCTTATCTGATCTGTTCTATCTTCAATACCAGAGGGAGCTGTAGTACAAATATTTTAAAGAGCGTCGAAAAACTCCTAAGCGTTTATCCGATTTGCATGAAAATTGGTATGTAGGGGTTTTCTCAGACGGTGAGTGTTTTGGACTTATATTTTTTGTGCTATCTTGAACACCAGAGAGCGCTGTAGTAAAATTTTTGTAAGATATTGTTGAAAACTTCAAAGCCGCTCATCCGACTTTGGTGAGCCCTCCCCTGATATTTAAATGTTTTAAGTTCACAAATCCTTATAGACCGCAACAAATTGAAAAATAATAATAAATAAAACGATATAAAATTTAGTTGTTTAAATTTAATTTTATTTAAATACAGATGCATTTCGACCGGATTTAATTTTTAATGACCGGTCATCATCAGCGTAATACGAGCGACTGACATTAAAAGTAAAAAGAATAAACAACATTTAAACAAAAACGAAGAAACCAACAACACAAAAACTAACTTATGCTCACATCAATGAATAATGCTCTGTTAAGAGAAAACACATGTGTGTATATAAAATGAAAACAAATTATAATTGAAAAATTATGTAGCAATTTTAAATAGTTCAGAAACAATTGGACTTTCATCAATATTCATTTAATTATTTGTGATACTATAGAGGGATTCATATGCATCTAATTTATAAGCATATGGTACATTTTTAGTTAATTTATAGTTATTCGTCAAAGATTTCATATCATGTGGTTCATTATGATTCAGATCAAATTCATGCGCCGCCACTGTTTTGCTGATGTCTTTGTTTTTTATGCACCGTTGAAGTTTGGCTATTCGGCACTCACATAAGCGCTTGGTTTGACCAATGTATTTGCTATTACAAGTTGGACAAGTGAGTTGATATATCCCACTCTTTTTATTAAATGGTTTTTTTGTCTTTAGTGGAGCCGAGTGACGTGCGAATTTTGTTGCAATTTGTGTTCACAATAATCATGTTTGCTCGTTTGAAGGCATGTCTGCGATTATTGGTGATGTTTGGTACATAGGGCAAATTGACTCTACGTTCCTTATTATTATTGTATGATATGTTTTGAGTGAAAGGGTTGAAACGTTCTCTTTCATTATTCTTTTTTAATATTTTTTAATTAAACGGTCAATAAGAGATTGTTTGAAACCATTAACCTGGGCCAAATTAATAATATGTTCATATTCTCTTTTGTAATCGCACACTTATAGAGGTAACCGACACATACGATAGATCATCGAATTGAACGACGATATTTTGTTTTGGTGAGAGCAATACGAATCGTTAGTTATATACCTATCGGTTGTCGTTGATTTTCTATATACAGAAAATTGAATTTTTCTTTCAAACCGTTTGATCTTTAAATCCAAAAATGTTAACGTATGATCTGACGCATTTTCCAATTCATATGTAAATTTGATGCTATCACAGCGGCTATTAATATGATTTAAAATATATTGTAAATCAAACCAGAAGCAAACAATATTTTAAATCATATTAATAGCCGCTATGATAGCATCCAATTTACATATGAATTGGATTTGAATTGGATTGAATTTGTACGTTTAATGTCAGTCACGCGTATTACGCTGATGATTGACCGGTCATTAAACATTAAATCCGGTCGAAATACATCTGTATTTAATTAAAATTAATTTTAAACAACTAAATTGAATATCGTTTTATTTAATATTATTTTCCAATTTGTTGCGGTCTATAAGGATTTGTGACATTAAAACATTTATATAAAACTAGACCACAAAATTGTTCACGCTAACAGATTAAATTGTTTGTCGAAAAAATTTTTTAACTCCCCCGATATGTTTATGTATATACATTAGGGTGGACCTTATTCCTGAGAAAAATTATTTTTTTTTAATTTCACGGGGCAACACATTGTTTGAATAAACATACATATACCATAACAAACAAATAAATTTTTTTTTCATTTTTAAATGTTATTTAGGAGTCGCTACCAAGGCTCATTGGTACAAGTGGCAGGAAGAAGAGCCAAATCTAGAAGATGACCTCGCATCTACATAAAATCAGGTAACTATAGGTTTTTAGGGTCGATAAACATAAATCTGCAGCCGTGGCGCAGTAGGTAGAGTGCGTGGCCCATACGCCAGAGAGCCCTGGTTCTAATCCCACCTGGCACAGAAGGTTTTTTCAATTGAATTAATTTTCTGTTCAGCCGTCACCTCTCTGCAGACAATAGCAAACCTCAGGGAGTAAAACCTGCCATGAAAAGCTTTTTGAGAACATATGCCGTTCGAAGTCGGCATTAAACTTGAAGGCCCAGTTCCCGATCATTTGTGTTCAAACATTTCACAACACGCACAACACAATTGATCATAAGAAGCTCGATCAAAGTCCTTTCAAGAGCTGAAATGGCCATTTCGTTTTTTTTCGTAACCACGAGTCTGTAGCAAAAAATTTAAAATTCAAAATGGCGGCTCCAATATAGCCAATATGTGAAAAAACGCACTTATGTGAAAATTTCGGACGCCATTTTGAATCTTTAAACCTGCGTTTTTGCACGTGTTTTTTAAAAAATTCGTGTAACATTGATTTTTTGTCCTTTATCACATATCCGAAGCTCATTTAAATCGGCGAATGTCACCAAGGGACTTTTTTTGAAGGGGGCCTAACCTTGACAAATGGTAGCGACATCTAAACCGTACAAAAAAATTAAAACGAAAAAAATCTCTCAAATTTAGACGTATATAATCGAATAATGACATTCCGCGATGATAATTCAAAAGTCTTAAAATAAGGACTACCCTAACATACATGTATGTATTATACATATATACGTATAAAAACATATATGCATATACATGGGTGTAGCGAGGGTAGGGCAGGGGAGGGCAGTTATCCCCCCCTGATATGTATGTGTATATACATGTGCATGTGCATATACATATGCATAAACATTTATGCATATACATGGGCGTAGTGGGAGTAGGGAACGAGTGGGCAGTTGCCCTCCCTGATATGTATATACATGTATATATTATACATATATATTAGAATGTCCCTTAAAAATTTAAGTTTTTTTTTTGGCTCATCGCCTTAATTTTTTTGTATGATGTTAAAAAAAAATGTAAACAAAATTTGGTGTACCAAGAACCACGGGAACCCGTGCCGAAAGAGATCGGTACTTGTCAGTTCTTGGTTATATGGAAAAAAGTGATAATTTTTTCAAAAAAACCAAATTACTTTTGTATAAGTTACATTTTTAAAATGGTGGTTCGCAGCTCGTTTTCTATTTAATTTTTTTTTTTAATGAGCCAAACATGCAAATTGAACAAAAACCTCCAGAGTTATGATTTTTTACTTTTCGAAAAAAAAACCTCTTGTTTGTTCTGGATTGATGGCTGATAACTTATTTTAAACAAAAATTAATTAGAAAGTGAACTACAAACTGGCTTTTTCAAAATTTGCAATTGTACAAAAGTTATTTAGGTTTTTTTTTTTTAAAAATTAGCACTTTTTTCCCATATAACCAATTACTGACATGTACCGATGTCTGTCGGCAGGGGTTCACGTGGTCCGAGATACACCAACAATTTTTTAGATATCTTTCAACATCATCCAAAGATATTAAGGGGGTGAACCCAAAAAGAAACTAACTTAACTTTTTAAGGGACTCTCTAATATATATTCATACATATGGATGGAGCTAAAGAAGTTTTACTTCAGTCGTGTGGTCTAAAGCACACTCGTATTTTTTTTTTTTTTTTTGTGAAATATACCGTGTTAAGAGGTAAACGGAGATAAGAGGTTGGCGTATTATCCTGCCGATTTGGTTTATTTTTACACCAACTATTTCTTGTGGCTGTCGTGAAGCGGGGGGTAGAATGCGTCGTCCATACGCCAGAGAACCCTGGTTAATTTTAATTTTTTTTTTATTTCTTGTTATAAAATGACTATGTGTACGAAATTTTATTGATCTGGGATAATTTTTTGGGGAAATATACCGGATTAACGATTTCGGTTATATGGCAGTATTATATGGCTTTTTTAGTTTATTTTTACAATGACTGTACTGGATTACCGATTTCGGTTATATAGGAGGTAGGCGTACGAGTCAGCCGATTTGATTTATTTTAACATCCACTATTTCTTGCCATAAAATGATTTTGTGTACCAAATTTTATTGATCTGGGATAATTTTTTGGGAACATATACCAGATTACCCGTTTGGCTTGTATGGGAAGCTGGGCGTATAATTCATCGGATTTTAACAAAATTTTGTATGAATAATTCCTTTAACGTTTAATTTCTTTATTATCACAAAATTTCATGATTGTAGGGCAACTCCTTCTATTTTTGCCTCATCGCTTTATGGGCTTGTCCTACTATGCACCGTATGTCTTTTTCGGGGCATCGGATAAAGCTTAAATTTGCACTTAGCTATCTGAGGTGTAAGAAACCCAAAGATGTATTTTGATTGGGTTTATAAATTGGTAGTTATCGACAAAATTTTTCCATTTTTCGAGAGTCCTCACCCACCCTGTTTGTTCAAGCCATACTTGTTGCATGATGATTTTAACTACCGCAATTATTGCTACTAACCTTCCAGCATGATCAAGTTGTGTTGCCTTTATGGACAAGATATCCCTTTTTGTAAACAATTTGCTACTATTAATTGCTAAAGTACTGAAATAAAAGTAATCATTTTGCGCATTCAATCTAAATCCCAGAGCCTTTGTATTGTTTGTCTCATCAAAGACCATAAATTGGTATCTAGTAAGTGTTCCTCCAAACTTTAATCTGTTTCTTTTATGACTTATTTTCTAAAACAAAAGTCCATAAATTGTTAATGCCAAATTTGACTTAATTTTTGACGCGTAGTTTTTTCCATCCAATGCAATTCTTATAATTGCTGCTTCTTTTTGGCGATCAGAAATTTTTTGATTGTTTTAATGAAATTTCAGTCTAATTGAATCATTTCAATTATATTGAAACGTAACATTCGTTATACATAAACTTTAAATTATTCTTTACTTATATATGTTAATAGAGACCTGGTCTTTCTCACTTCCTCTCTTTTAATTAATTAAAATTTTTTTCTTTATAAAAAGCATCAAATTATAACCGGAGTCTTACGATGGAGGGCAAATACTTCACCGGATCATATTATATACACGCTTCTGAATGCTAAAGGTAAGCCGAAAAACGTTATTTAATAACGCATTTTTTCAAGTATAATTATAATCTAGCAGGCCATAGTGGTTCGCGGAGTAGAATACCAATACGGACTCTGCGCAAAAATAGCGTGTGTTTCCTTATGAGCCTCAAAATTGGCAAAATTGTGCCAGATTGAGCAGAAGGTGTCTCTGCTCGACCGATAGTAGGATGCCAAGCAGTGTTGCCATTTTAGTCTTTTTCCAGCTTGATTTAGCTTTGTTCTAATGCATCTAGCCAGAAAAATTCTGATTTAGCCTCTAGCCTTTTTTTTTAGCGTTCTCTAAATTTAATTAAGCTTTTTTTTTAGCCTTTTTAATTTTTTTCTTTTTTTTTAAATGAAACATCTCTTCTAACGCTACTAAAATCTGTATAACGACACGAACTTAGCATTTTTACTATTTTTGAGGCCAATATTGCTAGAAGATCAAAAGTGAATGAATTATTTGAAAGTAATACTGCGTACTAGACATCTGCTCGAATACATCCGAACGGCTCTTCAAAACATTTGCTTGAAACACGTATACATACACTCTATCATTGTCAACAACCAACTACGAGTTAGTATACTACAAAACAAAAGTAAAACATTCAAGTACTGTACTCAAAACCGAAATGTTTTCAATATGAAATTTCCTCGCGTACTTGTGCTCGTATACCAATTAAATGTATTTAAGTTAGATTAAATAAAAGAATGTAAAAATAATTCATACAAACCTTAAAAAGAATAAAATTAAATTTTTTAAGCTTTAATACTTTTAAAAGAAAGTGAATAAAATAAAATAAAAATAAAATTGACCTTTTTAGACATGCTTTTTTAACTTGATCTTCATATCTATTTCGAGCTGTACAGCAAAATCTACTTGGTGTACTTGCTATGTTTTGAAAAGACAAAGTAGCCTGCATGAAAAATAGCTATGTAACTAACCCAAAGTTGTGTACTCACTCTGTTAAGATCCAACCGGATGTTGTACACTACTCGCTTCAGCCTGTGTTAGATTTGAAAGTACTGTACACAAGTTTGAAAGATACTATAAAATGTGGTACAGTACGAAAGTGTGCACTTTGCTGCAGGCAAAAAAAAATGTATTCATGCAGATGTCTACTGCGTACCCAATGAACATTTTTTTGTGAATTAAAAATGTTACTTTAATTTCTTTGCTTCCTTGTTGTAGTGCGGTCAGAGAATTTTGTTTCCTTATGTTCGCCATTGGCATATTCAATCACTGATCCCCACTTTCACTATTGTTTTGAAGATTTTGAAGATACAAACGAATATACAAGAAAAATGTTTCCGATATTAAAAAAAAAAAAATATGCACCAATGTTTGCCAAATAATATAGACACTTTAAAACAAAATTTTTTTAAGGGTGAAATGTTTTGAGAATATTTAAACCAAATGTATTTTTTGCGATCAGCCTTAAAGTATGCACAGAAAATTCATTTGATGTTTATCAGTGCCATGCTTGCCTTTTATGTGCATACTTCAGGCTCAACATTTTTCAAACAGTATGTTGTAAAACCACTGTAATAATGGTAAAAAATTATTACAGTTTAGCGTAAACGCTTCCAACCCGTCAAAGGACAGGCTTTTATACTAGTACGAGTACAAATATAATAGTGATGAAATCACTGAAATAGAAGTGCATTGGCAAAGATTAACCTCATATCAATGGATAAATTTACAATCTTCTGTAGAGTTTTGGGCCATTGGTCCATTTAATTCAAGTTTTATTTCTAAGTTTTTCATTTTACAACTAAGTAAGGCAAATTTAAATGGTTGTTGTCTAAAATAATAACCTAATATTCAAAACAAGTATTAACGACCACCATGATAAATTTGCAAACAATTTTTTAAACCCTTCAGCGTTCACCGTACCTAAAATGGTCCAAGTGATATAAATGTAGATTTTCATTAAAGCTAAAGTCATCAAGCAGAATTTGAGAAATTGCTTTCGAATACTTAAGCATGCATTAAAAAGTACTAACATGAAAATTAAGAAAACTAAAAACTTGGATGATGCCGTTAAAGCTTCAAGAAAAGTTGTAAACAATATTTTTAAGGGGAAATAATCTCTGGCTAAAACACCTCGAAATATACCACTACCTAAATTTTTGGGGTTTTCTTCTACTTGCACCTATATTCGCTGCACTGGGTGCACTTGATGGTCTAGCTGGTAGAGTATCTGGCGTTACAAAAGCAATCAATATAGTCAAAACTGAAAAAGAGCAGTTAAATGACGCACAGCGACATAACAGTAAAATAAAATTTATTTCAATGTGTAAGGGTCTAATTTCAATTTAGACTTTATTTAAAACTTTATCAACAAAAGTTTAATTGAAGCTACCGAAAATACCACTCTCTGATGTAGGCTTGAGAAAATATGGATGCTTCCAAGGGTTATGGCACACACTGGGTAGCATACTGGAAAAACAGCAATTAAATCAAATATTTAAGCAGTTTCGGAAACTTGCAGCCATCAAAGCAATTAAAATTAGTAAGGATGGAGCTTCGGCAGGGTACCGAAGCTAAAATAACCCCCCGCGGCCATATTGAATTATATTCGAAGTCTTTAGCCACGACATACACGATGACATTCAGTTTTAGATATTAACGAAAGTTTTCCTATTTTGATGACGTCACTTTGTATGGGAGGTAGGCGTGGTTTTGATCCGATTTCGCCAAATATCATAGAGCGGTTTATATTATATATCAAAGCTAATGTGTAAAATTTTAAGACATTTCTTTAATTTTTGTGGATTCTTAAGAGATTTTACGTTTAAACAAACGCCACTTTGTATGGGAGGTGGGCGTGGCTTTCATACAATTTTCCATATATCATAGAGATGGTTTATGTTAAATATCAAAGGTTATGTGCAAAATTTAAAAACATTCCTTTATTTTTTGCAGATTTTAAAGAGGTTTTACGTTTAAAGTAAAGCTAATTTGTATGGGAGGTAGGCGTGGTTTTCGTTAGATTTTAGCAAATATAATAGTGATGGTTTTTATAATATATCAAAGCCTATGTGCAAAATTTCAAGACATTTCTTTAATTTGAGCAGATTTTTAAGAGATTTTACTTTTAAAATAAAGCCACTTTGTATGGAAGGTAGGCGTGGTTTTCATCCGATTTTTCCAAATTTAATAACCAGGATTAAGATTGAAGAGCCAAGCTTACTTGCCAACTTTCAAGGCATTTCTTTATTTTTTGTGGATTTTAAAGACATTTAACGGTTAATATAAAGTCACTTTGTATGGGAGGTAGGCGTGGTTTTTATCCGATTTTGCCCATTTCCGAACTTGATATTCCTTTTTTAAAAATAAACTTATATGTTGAATTTCGATAGCTTTCAAATTACGGCTGTAATCGTGTCGACAGACGGACACACGGAAATCGACTCAGAAGGTGATACTGATCAAAAATTGATGTATTTGTGTATATCTGCCACGCCTCCTTCTTGGCGTTACAAATGAAATGACAAAGTTAATATACCCCTTACGCAGTACGCGTTGTGGTATAAGGAATGACAAAGTTAATATACCCCTTACGCAGTTCGCGTTGGGGTATAAAAATATTTCGGAAAAAAGATTAGCAATAACTCAGATAGATATCAAAATTTTAGCACTTAGTACCACTTTTAGCACCAATTTTAGAGTGGTCCTTTTTTTCGAATGTAACAAATTACGGACAGGGTTTTTGTTCTTTATCATGACAGAGGTAAACTGTGAAATTTTCAGGAAAAGATATTGATATTTAAACGTGCCTCAAACGACCTCTCTATTGAAAATCTTATTTATATGGGAAAAATCCCAATAATATTTCTATTATCTCAAATTTTCAAAAAATGGTACGCACATCGTTTTTGAATTTATTTTCCTTTAAAATGAAATATCAGACACGGAAATCGGAGTTGAATTACCAGACTTATGATTTTTTACTTTTGGAAAAAATCTAAATTTTTTGTTGTTGTATTAAGAAATCGCAAAATTCTAAATTTAAATAAAACTCAGTGAAATTTCATGGGAAAATTTTCTAAAACTATATTTAATATATATACAAAAAAAATGTGGAATTACTCTTAATAATTTGGTCGTTATGAGATTTTTTGATAGAATGCCTTTTTGCAAATTTCGAGTTTGAATATTTTTACGAAAAAAATTCCCAAAACTCCAAAAAAAATAAATAAAATTTTGAAAAAATACAATTAAGAAATGAACTAAGAATAGTTCTGAGCTATTTTGCACAAAAAATTAAAATAAACAAAAATTGGAAACAAAAGTTAAAGCTGTTGAAACTTAACTTTTTTTTCAAAAATCCTTAAAGTTCCTTTTTCTTACATATCGAACAAAGAAAACAATTATAAAAAATCAAAAAACAGAGATTTTTTATTTGAAATTACTTCAATAATTCTTAAAAATATACCTGATTTTCGTTTGAAAAATTTTTAAATTCCAGGGTTACCAAAATATATATAGGAAAATTGAGTTGCCCTGGTTCTAAAGTAAAAATAATAAAACACCTCAAAAATCCCCTTTTGCAGATACTTACAAATTCTCTCTGTATTGTGCTGAAAAATTTTGTGCAAAATCCAATTTATGTTTTGTTTGTTTATTTTTTATTTTTGATACATTCCCAAATGTGAGCAATTTCAAAACGCTTCAAAATAACAAATATTTGAAATATTTCCATTTAATGTTTGCCTTTAATCGTAATTCTGTATATTCTCATCTATAATCTTGAACAACCTTTGATCATGATCAAGAAGATAGGCAAATTTACAACTATATACAAAATTTCCAAAAAGCGCATGCCAAAACTGATTTTGAGGTTTGTATTACCTTAGCCAGAGCACTCAAAATTTTCTAAATATATTTTGGCAACTCTGGAAATCCAAAATTTTCCAACAGAAAATCAGGTTTATAGTTTTAAGAATTATTGAAGTCATTTCAACTGAGAAGTCTGTGTCTTTTTAATGTTTTTCTTTGTTCGATATGCCAGAAAAAGCCACTTTAAGGATTTTTAAAAAAAAGTCAAATTTCAACAGCTAAAACTTTAGGTTCCGATTTTTGGTTTTATAAATTTTTTGTACAAAATTGCTCAAAATTATTTTTAGTTCATTTCTTGTATGCAATTTTCCAAAATTTTATTTTCAGATTTTAGTGGATCAAAAAATTTCGTAACGACCAAATCATTAAACATAATCCCACCATTTTTTGTATGAGTATTAAGTATAGTTTAAGAAAATTTTTCCATAAAATTTCACTGATTTTTTAAAATTTGGAATTTTGCGATTTTTTTAATACAACAACAAAAAAAGTTAGATTTTTTCTAAAAGTAAAAAATAAAAAGCCTAGTAATTCAACTAAGATTTTCATGTTTGATATTTAATTTTAAAGAAAAATAAAATCAAAAACGAAGTGCCTCCCAGTTTTTTGAAAATTTGAGCTACTAAAAATGTTGAGATTTTTTTGGGAAAGCAGTACTATATTCCACATATAATTCAGATTTTCAATATAGAGGTCGTTTGAGGCACGTTTAAATATCAATATTTTTTCCTGGAAAATTCAGTTTACCTCTGTCATGATAAGGAACAAAACCTTGGTTGGTGCGTAATTAAAGACCAGAAAGAAAATTTTTGCTCCATACAACTAAGGACCACTCTACTGTACATTGTGGTCATATATGTTTAAAATTCCTATTTTCAAAGTCCGAAAAAATTAAAGAGAATTCAAATAAAAAGCAATTTGTTAAATTTTATAAGAATTATATTTTATTGAGGAGTCTAGCTATTTATTTATTTCTTCTATTATTATTTTTATGTATATATATTATTATTATATATTATTTTTTTCTTCTTCCATCACCTGCCTACCTACCATCACCTTCTCCATCACCTTCTTCTTCTTTTTATATTTTTTTAAAATTTTTTATTGAATGCAAGCATAAGTACACTGAGAGCTGTGCTATTAAATAGTTCAGCATAATAGACTAAAAAAGACATAAGTAGCCCTGCTAGAAAATGACAAATGTCGAGGACGTTATGCGGCGGCCATTTAATGGCCATTTAATGACCTCAAAAATGTTCTATAACTGCCCAAAAGGTAGACATTTCTAATGTGCAATAAATGTACGTCATATGTTTTAAAACTATTCAAGAATGTCACCATCAAAAATGTTCGAAAAATGATAGCAAAAAAAAAAAAAAAACAAAGTTTTTAATATAATTGAAATATTTTCGCTTAATGTCAGTTTTGTAAAGAGTTGTTAATAGTTAAAAGCACAACAAACTGCAACCACATAAGGAACTGTAAAAAAATGGTTAAGTTCAATGTAAGTTATGCTGAAAATGATCCAATAACAAGTTTTGTTATACCTCTAATACATTTACTTACTTACTTACTTAGGTGGTCGTAACAACCCGTTTCCGGGTTTCAACCGACCTCATCAGCTCTCGCCAGGCGCCTCTGCTTTGCGCGAGCCTTCTCCAATCGGATACACCAAGTGCGGTTAGGGCTTCCTCAGCCTGGTCCATCCATCGGAGGCATGGTCTCCCTCGTCGTCGTCGTCGACCAGCGACCCTCGCCTCGAGCACCTTTATCGCTGGAGCTTCGTCGTTCATACGATGGACATGACCCAGCCAGCGTAGTCGCTGCACAGTTATACGCCGAACTACGTCAATGTCATCGTAGAGCTCATACAGCTCGTGGTTCATTCGGATGCGATAGTCATCGCCGACTCGAACAGGACCGAAGATTTTGCGAAGAACTTTTCTCTCGAACACCCCTAGAGCGGCTGCGTCAGTTTGCGAAACTACCCATGCCTCAGCGCCATAAAGCATCACAGGTAGAACGAGCGTCTTGTAGAGTGTTAGTTTTGTCGATCGAGAGAGGGCTCTGGAACTTAGTTGCTTACTGAGCCCGTAGTAGCACCTATTAGCAATTATTGTTCTTCGCTTTATCTCCAGGCTGATTTCGTTTTTGGTATTAATGGCGGTGCCAAGGTAAACGAACTCCTTGACTACTTCAAAGTTATAGCTGCCGGATGAAACGTGGGAGTCTAAACGCCGAGCTCCCTTGTTTGTAGACAGCATATATTTTATTTTGCCCTCATTTATCGTCAAACCCACTTTGGCTGATTCCTTTTCGATAGCGGCGAAAGCAGCGGTAACATCTCTCTTGGTTCTGCCGACAATATCAATATCATCAGCGTACGCAAGGAGCTGGACGCCTTTGTAGAAAATGGTGCCATTACGATGCACACCGGCCTTTCGTACGATCCCCTCCATGATGATGTTAAAGAGATCGCAAGACAGTGGATCGCCTTGCCTGAAACCTCTTTCGGTATTGAAGGTTTCGGAGAGGTCATTTTCTACCTTGACGGAGCTGCGTGTGTTGCTCAACGTCATTCTGCAAAGTCTAATCAACTTTGCAGGTATACCGAACTCAGACATTGTTGCGTATAGGCAATCCCTTCTCGGGCTATCGAACGCAGCTTTAAAATCGACAAAGAGATGGTCGTGGGTTTTCTCCAGTATTTGTCGTAGCGTGAAAATCTGGTCTATGGTGGGCTTACCAGGTCGAAAGCCACACTGATATGGTCCAATCAGTGTTTTTGTAATCGGCTTTAATCTTTCACACAGTACGCTTGAGAGAACCTTATATGCGATGGAAATAAGACTGATACCTCTATAACTTGCGCAGATTGTTGGGTCTCCTTTCTTAAGTATAGGGCACAGTACGCTGAGGTTCCAATCGTCGGGCATGCTTTCTTCTAGCCATATTTTGCTGATGAGCTGATGCATGCGCCTTATCAATTCATCGCCGCCGGTTTTAAACAATTCAGCTGACAGGCCGTCAGCACCCGCTGCTTTGTTGTTTTTGAGTCGTTGGATAGCAACTCGAACCTCTTCATGGCTAGGTGGTGGTACTTCCACTCCGTCATTGTTGATTGGTAGCTCTGAACTGCGCTCTCCATGGGCGGCATTGGTGGAATCGTCGCCAGTAAGTAAATTGGAGAAGTGTCGTCTCCACAATCTCAGCACACACTGCGTATCCGTATTCAGATCTCCATTTTCGTCTCTGCAAGTGGATGCTCCGGGCTTGAAACCTTGGGTTAGACGCTTAACCTGTTGATAGAATTTTCGTGCATCCTTCTTGCCCTGGTATACCTCTAGTTCCTCACGCTCACGCTTTTCCTGCTCTCTTTTCTTGAGTCTGAAAAGGCGCCTCTCTTCCTTCCTCTTTTCGCGGTAGTTTTCTCGCACGTTTTTCTATATGCGGCGTTTTTTACTGCAGTCGCAATGCGACACTCCTGATCATACCATTGGTTCCGAGGTTGTGGGCGCCGGAGACCAATGACTTCTTCAGCGGCAGCGCGCATGGAGTGGGATATATGCGCCCAAAGTCCGCCGGCGTCGTCGAGTCCAGAGGTTGGTTGGTTGAGCTTAACCGAGAGTTGAGCGGAGTAGGCTTCGGCAGTTCGTTGTAATTGCAGCTTAGCGACATCTAGCTTTCGTTGCATTCCTGTGCGTATGTTCTTCGCATTGCATAATCGCATGCGGATCTTGACTGCAACAAGATAATGATCGGAGTCAATGTTGACCCCCCGAAATGTACGCACATCTAGAACACTAGAGGCATGCCTTCCGTCGATTACAACATGATCAATTTGGTTTCGCGTTTTTTGATCCGGGGAGAGCCAGGTGGCCTTGTGGATGTCGAGGTGCTTAAATCTGGTGCTACTAACTACCATGTTTCGCGCCGCGGCGAAGTCGATCAGTCTTAGACCGTTGTTCGTGGAGGTCTCATGAAGACTGAACTGACCGACAGTGGGACCAAAGATGCCTTCCCTTCCGACTTTCGCATTAAAATCGTCGAGGACTATTTTCACGTCATGGACCGGAAGGTGGTCGTATACGTCCTCAAGACTAGCGTAGAAAGCGTCTTTGACGGCTTCGTCCTTTTCCTCCGTCGGGGCGTGCGCGCAAATAAGGCTGATGGAGAAAAATTTTGCCTTGATGCGGATCGTGGCCAATCTTTCGTTGACAGGTGTGAACCGGGAAACAAGGTGGCATAGTTTCCGGCTAACAACGAATCCACATCCAAATTCGCGCTTCTCCGCATGGCAGCTGTAGTAGATATCACAGTGTGCTTGTTTAGAGCAGCCTTGCCTTTTCCATCGCATTTCCTGGATGGCGGTGATGTCAGATTGTATTGTTTTGAGGGCTTCCGCCAGTTAGATAATGGCACCTTCCCTATAAAGGGTTCGGATATTCCAGGTGCATATCCGTAAATCATTGTCCGTTTTTCGTTTGCGGTGGTCGTCAACGTAATTGGGGTTCTTATCCGAGGCTGGTTTAGTTTTCATTGGGCAGTAGTAATGTGGCGGGACCCAAGCCCTGCGCACATTCCATGTTTAAGGTCTATGGAGTGACCCGCCGCTCAAATTAGCAGTCAAATTGATGGATGCCAGTTTGCCGTTGCCCAGGGAACACCACGTGGAGGTTTGAGTCGACTTGAGACGATTTCGACATGGATAATGCTGGCCTCGCCAGGTTGAGGCGATCAGACACGTTGCCATGTGAAGGTTCGCCCCCTGTTCCCTCTAATTCATTTACAATAGAAATTATGTTACAAAAAAACCAAAGTCCGTTACTATTGCTGATCGAAAATGTCAAAAGAGTACGACTGCTCCTTACGATCTGCTCACAGTTGTGCGTACGGTCAGACGAGGTTCTTTCAAGATCCTTGCCTGTATCAGCCCCAGCACAGCAATAGAAAACTTTAACGGTCAGGTAACCAGGTACTCACTGTTGTTGCACACACTGTGTCATTTCATAATTTGAGGTTGTGACTGAACAGAAATTTACTTGAAAAATTGAAAATGTGTAGTGATTGTTTTATAAATCATTCAATGGTAAATTTTTCTGAACTAATTACAAATTTTGTGCTTCAAATCCATACTCAAATGTGAACTTAAAACATTTCTTTCAGAAGCTACTTTTTCAGGTGAGTTATTTTTTTTTTTACTTTTTGGATTGAACCAGATCACCAATCATTACATTTCAGAGTCAAGATGGAAAAAGGCTCAGAAGAAACGAGATGCGTGTGAAAAGATACTACGTGGTGGAGTTCCGGAAGCCAGGTTATCAACCAAGGACTCGAGTCATGGATATCATCCCATACTAATGGTTCGTGCCAATGGTTTGGAAAAATGTCATCCTGCGTTGCGTGTTCCCCGAGGACCCATTGAATCCGGTCGTGGCTGACGATCTTGCTCACCGGCAGTGGACTCGGGCTGATCCTGACCTGGAGTGGGATAGTTATAGAGTAAAAATCAGAGGCAAGAGCAGTAAGTACAATATCTGTGCTCTGTAAGTTTTCGGTTTACCTTCACTGAATTTTGTTTGCGTTTTTTTAGGTGATCTGAATGACGCATACAAGAAGCTAGAAACTGAATTGTCGACACTATAATGCGACGGAGGCTTCTTAAAAATCGACGATCAAGAGCTTATCGAGGCTAGGCTAATCCTTAAGAAAAACCTGAGGCGGCAGGCTAAAAGCATGACAGAGGAGGGGTTCATGACAAAGACTTTTTTTAAGTCTATTTCATGAATGCTTTCCGGCCGTTTTTCCCCTTTCTTTTACATTGACGGCTGTTTTACACAGCCGTGTAATTTACATTTACTTGACATTTTTGAGGCCAACATCAAAAATGGCCATTTTTCGCGTCACATTTATGGTGAAAATGTCTCATTAATGTCCCATTTTTTATGGCAATAAAATGTTGGTTCGAACATTTTTGATGGCAATTTAATGGACTTATAATGTGCACATTTTCCACCAGGGAGACTTAAAATTAATTAGATAAAAACAATAACTAATCAAATGTTAAAAAATGTAAATTTAGTCTTTAATAATATACATATAAACTTTAACAATCACGCAATTCATCTTTAAGTAATCCTTAAAATCCAAGGCTGCCTTAGGTTTTATTGGGCAGTACTAATGTTGCGGGACCCAAACCCTGCGCACATTCCATGTTTAAAGTCCACGGAGCGACCCGCCGCTCAAATTAGCCGTCAAACTAACGGATGCCAGTTTGCCGTTGCCCAGGGAACACCACGAGTAGGTTTGAGTCGACTTGGGACGACTTCGACATGGATAATGCTTGCCTCGCCAGGTTGAGGCAGTCAGACACGTTGCCATGTGAAGGTTTCCTTCCCCCCTAATCCCCTGGAAAGTTCACCATAGACCAGATTTTCACGCTGCGACAAATCCTGGAGAAAAACCACGAAAATCAAATTGACACACATCATCTCATTTTAAAGCTGCGTTCGATAGCCCGAGAAGGGATTGCCTATTCGCAGCATTGTCTGAGTTCGGTACACCTGCAAAGTTGATTAGACTTTGCAGAATGACGTTGAGCAACACACGCAGCTCAGTTAAAGTAGGAAATTACCTCTCCGAAACCCTTAATACCGAAAGAGGTTTCAGACAAGGTGATCTCTTCAACATCATCATGGAGGGGATCATACGAAAGGTCGGTGTGCATCGTAATGTCACCATTTTCTACAAAGGTGTCCAGCTTCTTGCGTACGCTGATGATATTGATATTGTCGGCAGAACCAAGATAAATGTTTCCACTGCTTTCACCGCTATCGAAAAGGAATCAGCCAAAGTGGGTTTGACCATAAATGAGGGTAAAACAAAGTATATACTGTCTTCAAGCAAGGGAGCGCGGCGCCTAGACTCCCACGTTTCAGTCGGCAGCTATAACTTTGAAGTACTCAAGGAGTCTATACCTTGGCACCGCCATTTATAACAATAACGAAGTCAGCGTGAAGGTAAAGCGAAGAACAATAATTGCTAATAGGTGCTACCATGGTAGAATAGGAGAAGGTAGATGCATTGCGGAGAGGCATATTGCCGAAACTGTCAAACGAATATGACAGTACATAGAAAATCTTAAAGCAATGAGAAAGCGAAACTTGACAAAATGTTAACAATAATAAATTGTTGAAAGTTTTATTAAAAAAATGTGCTTTTGAAGTTTTAAAAGATCTTGGACTCATTTAAATTATTTAAATTTATTGGGCTGGATGCCAAATAAATTATACATACTTATATAAATACAGGAAAATAATATAAATATATGATTAAAATTAATTGCAAGCAGGGAGCGGAACTGCCGTGCGCTGCCATGGTAAATATCATTTAATCATTTCTTTCTTCACTGAATATTTCTGCTTCCAACAGGTGCAAGATCCTTTTTCCAAAGAGTGGTCTATTGCTAAAACGGGGAAGGTAAGTTGAGGAAGAGCAGTGCTAGCAAGTTGAATTTGGCGTGTTGATTAAGTTTGCTTACAAAGTTGTGGACAGTGATGAGCAGATCATTGTAGCCACTACACGTATTACACGTAGCTGCGTTATACTGCTGTAGCTGTGCATCCACAGGATGAACGCTACAAGCATATGCATTGCAAATAAGTTAAGCACCCCTTTAGCGCATGCACACTGCCTATCGTTTGCGATGATTTTGTTGATATTAACTTTGGCACAGGCGCCGTCAAGATAACTCCAGCCTATGATGGCAATGATTATGAAGTAGGCAAGCGTTGCAATTTGCCATTTATAACAATATTTAATGATGATGGCGACATCATTGGTGATTGTGGTGAGTTTACGGGCATGAAGCGTTTCGTCTGCCGCAACCGTATCATAGAGAAGCTGAAAGAGTTGGGCCTGTATTGTGAAACTGTCAACAATCCAATGGTTTTGCCTTTCTGCAGTCGCTCCAAGGATGTTGTTGGGCCCATCATAAAGCAACAATGCTAAGTTTTGTGCAATCATTAAAACGTAATTTTGAGGAAAACTTTCTATCCAACCTCGTTGCTAGAAACTGGCCATGATATTCTCTTCTTCTGGGTAGCTTGTATGGTATTTTTCGGTCAGAAACTTTTGGGCAAACTGCCATTCAAAGAGATCTATTAGCATCCATTGGTACGCGATGCGCACGGTCGTAAAATGTCCAAATCGCTCAGCAATGTTATCGATCCCATGGATGTGATCACTGGCATTGATCTGGAAGGCTTGCATGCTCAGCTAATTGGATATAATTTGGATCCAAAAGAAATTGAAAAGGCCAAAGCTGGATAGAAGCAAGATTTTCCCAATGGCATTCCAGAGTGTGGTGCAGATGCTTTGCGTTTTGCTATCTGCGCCTACAAAAAACAGGCGCATGATATCAATCTCGACATCAATCGTGTTCTCGGATATCGTTTGTTCTGCAACAAGTTGTGGAATGCCACCAAATTTGCGCTCATGTACTTTGCTGGCAGCGAAAAGTGCTCGTCAGCTATCGTGCTTACCGGCCAGAAGAATAATATGGATGTTTGGATTTTATCACGTCTAGCTGCAGCAACCGAAACATGCAATGCTGCCTTTTGAGTCTTATGACTTTGCAACTGCCACCAGTGCCTGCTACCACTTTTGGCTATACGATTTGTGTGACGTTTACCTGGAGTGTTTGAAGCCCGTATTCCAGAATGGCACCGCTGAACAGATGGCTTGGGCGCTTAAATCCTTATTTGCCTGTTTGGACTTGGGCCTGAGAATCTTTTCGCCTTTCATGGCTTTCATATCGGAAGAGTTGTACCAGCGCCTACCACGTTTGGATACAACGCCCAGTATTTGTGTGGCTGCCTATCCAGGTTAGTTTCCCCTCTCCCCCCTTTATTTGTCCCATGATTAACTTTACTCTACTCTTCCGAAATCAGAAAACACAGCTTGGCGCAATGAACAAGTTGAGAAAGAAGTAGATTTCATACAAAAAGCAGCGCGAGTTATACGCTCAGCACGCTCCGATTATAATTTACCCCACAACACAAAAAACCGAAGCTTACCTACAGGTTGCGCCATTTTAACCGTCAGCGGTCAGTGTAGTGTGCATTTGTTGTTAAAGGGCCTCATCGAAGCCGATAAAGAAATCAACAGATTTCTCAAAAAACATAAACAGCTTATGAAATCTGTTAAAAAGTTGAGTCAGGCCATGTGCATTAATGACTATGCGACTAAAGTGCCCGCTGATGTGCAAGCAGCCAACACGGAAAAATTGCAACAATCGGAGTGCGAAATTGAACGCATCGCAGCGGCGCTTGAAACTTTAAAATTAATGAAGACACAGTTTTTTTCGCAATGTTAATTTTATTTGTTTTCTTAAGTTTTCTTTTTATTTTACAAACAGCTTAAAATGCTTGCAGTGCTTGTCATTGCATCTTAAAACACAGATATTACAAAATGCAACAGTATGATACAGAATAATGCAAAAACTGTAAACAAAAAGCTTTTAATAAAATAGTAATTTTTATGCATTTCCATATCAAGACTATCAAAACCTTGTCTTTAAATGATTTATGTCATAATTTAAATTTTGTGTTATTTGTCTAATCATCTTATTTATTTGATTTCAGCAGACTCCAAAGGATTTCGTTGTACTTTTTTCTAGTCACTTGGAAAGTAAATGCTGAATCACTGTAAGCATGTGCCATCTTTTTCCCACCACCTTTGAGGTAGAATGCAAGGTGCGTTTTTTTTTATGGTATCCCCGGTAGGCCTATTCCATAATCGCAGATAAATGGATTGCGAGCAACTAGGAAGTACAAAAAGGAAATTAGCATACCTATAGTTTTTGGTTGTAACAATCCGGTTTAACTTACCTAGAGCAAAATTGTAACATATTTTTTAGCTCCCATGATGCGTTGCTTTGCTTTTTGCAAATGAAGCCGCTTGTTTAAGCTTTTGATGCGGAAATGCATCCTGCATTTAAAGAAAAATTTCTTTACGGATTCAGACAGTGGTACGTCATCGCTGTGGCTCATCATAATTGACCTGAAGTTCTTATTGTTGATAATCTTATTACCATTCAAATTAACAAAAATTGCTTCTAAGTCTGTTATTTTGTCAAGGAAAGCTTGCGAAGGTTATGGCAAACCACCTTTTTGAGACTTTATCAACATAAGTAAATGTTGCGCTACTGTTGTCCTATTCAAGCAAATTTAGCTTTTTGATTATATATCCGCCCATGAACTCCAGCGCACTAACATGCAGATGATTTAATTCTAAGCAAGAATCTACATCTGCAAATTGTGCAAGATATTCGTTAACATTTTCGTTGTCACCTGTTGTGAACATCAAAATTCAATGTTTTCCTCGAAATCTTCGAATGTGGGCGCTATACTTGCTTCAAGAAAGGTTTCCAAATGGGACATGTTGGAAGATGCGTTCAGCCACTCTGTATGGTCAGCTTCAAAGATTCCAGTACTGTTTTGAAGTTGAGTATTTCTTGCTATATGAAATATTATAAACATTATAATTATGTTCCACGTTGTTTTTGGACAATATTATATTAGTTATAATAATCTCATTCTAAATTTTTCTATATTTTAACATTTAAGTTTTTAAATATAGACATTTTCTTTTATCATTCCTACTTACTTACTTACTTAGATGGCCGTGACAACCCGTGTCCGGATTTCGACCGACCTCATCAGCTCTCGCCAGGCGCCTCTGCTTTGCGCGAGCCTTCTCCAATCGGATACACCAAGTGCGGTTAGGGCTTCCTCAGCCTGGTCCATCCATCGGAGGCATGGTCTCCCTCGTCGTCGTTGACCAGCGACCCTCGCCTCGAGCACCTTTTTCGCTGGAGCTTCGTCGTTCATACGATGGACATGACCCAGCCAGCGTAGTCGCTGCACAGTTATACGCCGAACTACGTCAATGTCTCCGTAGAGCTCATACAGCTCGTGGTTCATTCGGATGCGATAGTCATCGCCCACTCGAACAGGAACGAAGATTTTGCGAAGAACTTTTCTCTCGAACACCCCCAGAGCGGCTGCGTCAGTTTGCGAAACTACCCATGCCTCAGCGCCATAAAGCAGCACAGGTAGAACGAGCGTCTTGTAGAGTGTTAGTTTTGTCGATCGAGAGAGGGCTCTGGAACTTAGTTGCTTACTGAGCCCGTAGTAGCACCTATTAGCAATTATTGTTCTTCGCTTTATCTCCAGGCTGATTTCATTGTTGGAATTAATGGCGGTGCCAAGGTAAACGAACTTCTTGAATACTTCAAAGTTATATCTGCCGGATGAAACGTGGGAGTCTAAACGCCGCGCTCCCTTGTTTGTAGACAGCATATACTTTGTTTTACCCTCATTTATCGTCAAACCCACTTTGGCTGATTCCTTTTTGATAGCGGCGAAAGCAGCGGTAACATCTCTCTTGGTTCTGCCGACAATATCAATATCATCAGCGTACGCAAGGAGCTGGACGCCTTTGTAGAAAATGGTGCCAGTGGAAAATGGAAACAGTGGATCGCCTTGCCTGAAACCTCTTTCGGTATTGAAGGTTTCGGAGAGGTCATTTTCTACCTTGACGGAGCTGCGTGTGTTGCTCAACGTCATTCTGCAAAGTCTGATCAACTTTGCAGGTATACCGAACTCAGACATTGTTGCGTATAGGCAATCCCTTCTCGGGCTATCGAACGCAGCTTTAAAATCGACAAAGAGATGGTGTGTGTCAATTTGATTTTCGTGGGTTTTCTCCAGGATTTGTCGTAGCGTGAAAATCTAGTTTATGGTGGACTTACCAGGTCGAAAGCCACACTGATAAGGTCCAATCAGTGTTTTTGTAATCGGCTTTAATCTTTCACACAGTACGCTTGAGAGAACCTTATATGCGATGGAAATAAGACTGATACCTCTATAACTAGCGCAGATTGTAGGGTCTCCTTTCTTAAGTTTAGGGCACAGTACGCTGAGGTTCCAATCGTCGGGCATGCTTTCTGATAGCCATATTTTGCTGATGAGCTGATGCATGCGCCTTATCAATTCATCGCCGCCGGTTTTAAACAATTCAGCTGACAGGCCGTCAGCACCCGCTGCTTTATTGTTTTTGAGTCGTTGAATAGCAACTCGAACCTCTTCATGGCTAGGTGGTGGTACTTCCACTCCGTCATTGTTGATTGGTAGCTCTGAACTGCGCTCTCCATGGGCGGCATTGGTGGAATCGTCGCCAGTAAGTAAATTGGACAAGTGCCGTCTCCACAATCTCTGCACACACTGCGTATCCGTATTCAGATCTCGTATTCAGATTTTATCATTCTTACCATTCTTATTATTGCTCTGGTTTTTAATATAATAATTATTCTCATTATTAGTCTTAATACTAGTATTATTATTACTATTATTTTTAGTCTTATTTTAAGAGTAAATATTAGGTATTTTAATTGTTCCTTTTATTAGTCTTATAATTAGTATTGTTATAATATTCAAAACATTTATTATTCTTTTTGTCTTTTTTATTTTAAATCTTTTTTTAATTAGTCTTAAGCGTAAAGTCTTAGTCCTAATGTCGTAATCCTAATTGTCCAAGCAAAGTGGTTTCCTTTAAAAATTTAAAAAAAAAATTTAGTACAAATTTATGACAAATTTTTCTAAAGAAAACTTTTACAAAATCATTACAACATAGAACACTAACCTAGGATATATTTCCGCAGACGGTATCTAAAAGATAATGGGCTTGGGTGGTCATTCAAACCACCTTTGCTCTGTATTGCTCCAAAGAAATGTTCGAGTATGTCCTGATTAAGGCGGTATGTCACAATATAACTCATGTTGTATTTTTCTTTTAAGTAAACGCGCAGGAGTCGAAGAGCCGAGTTGGTCATTATGACACCTCTCTGAAAAGGTGCCAGGGGTTTCCTGTTTGGAAGTAGAATGAATTCCAAAAATGCATCCACTTTCATCACGATGTCGTCTTGGTATTGTAAGTCATTTCCATAGGGCTTCTATATTTAAATCAGAAATAATTCTTTGTTATTTTGTATAAGTACAATTTTTAAACAATACATATATATGTTAACATAAGAGATTAATGTTTTTACATACCTTTCCAGGATAATTATTTGTGGTCATTTTTTAATTTAGAACATAAAACCAATTGTTCATTAACTCGATGAACTCTGCAGTTTCTTCGGGCTTATACACCTCTTTTCCATTTGCGTAGCACCACTGTATGGCACAAGCTGTCGTATGGGAAAAAAGCTGCACAGCTAGCTTGACTTTTTGCCGAGCTGAGGATTTTATTACATACATTATTAGTAGTAAACAAATATTGATTTCCATTTTTCATTTACCTGGTGCTTGAGTTGAAAGATGTTCATCAGTCAACTTATAAGCAATTAATAAATCCGAGCCCGAACAATATTTGAAGACCTGTTTAAGGGTTTGTGTTGTCAGCAGTTCGTTCTTCCATATAATTCCAGCGTCCAAGAAATGGTTTCTCACCAGCTTTACTAGGTGCGGTGCATCGGCAAATACGAAAACTTTTTCATTTTTCTCTGCTGGGCTTTCAACCCAAGGTTTTCTGTAAAATTACAAATGCAAAATATATTTTGAATAAACCACTTATCACGATCATTTACCTCTGGACACACGAAGCTCCTTCCACAAAGCTTGATTAGTAGGGCCCATATCGGATACGATTGCCACAACTGGGAAGCTTGCGTCCTTAAGTGCATTTATGAGCTCAGCTAATATTGCTCTGGTAATTTTGCAGTCGAATGCACAAAAAACGGGATACTTCCAGGATTTTCTCAATCCTCGAGCCATAGTCACCTGCACATAATTGCAAGGCTCTCTCACGGAATCTGTCGATGGGTCATGCTCATAGACTGCAGCCACTTCCATTTCATCAAATGCAAGAACACAGATTTTCTCATCTGCTAAAAAATTTGTGTTGTTTCGCATGCAGTTTAGGGCAATGCACAGAATTCCTTCGCTTATTTCCACTTTCTGCGCCCATCTCTGAAGTGTGGAAACATGCGGTAGAGGAGCTCCTTGCTTATACAGGTGGTTTTAGGCTTTCGACCCAGACGCGTGAAGGCGAAAGGCGTTTGAAATATCCTTCGAGTCCCAGTGAATATGTGCCTTTTTCGGATGCTGCATTTTTCTTATCTGCCCTGCAGTAAAAACTGAGCTGATACATGCAATAAACTGTTTGGGTTCCTCTAACTCTGCCTTTGTTTTGGCCAGCTCAACCTCCTAATCCTTTACTTGCTGTTTTAATTGGGTCACCAAAATAAGGGTGCCTTCCGAGATCTCAGCAGGACTTTATATACAGATAAATAACATTAATCAATATTTTATATTTAGACTTCTGACAGAGTAAACTTTTATTCGTGGATGAATAGACAAATCCTTACTTACTCAGTTTGCGTGCAGCAGCTCACCCGAGATACACGATTGATATCAAAGTTGGCACCTAATATCGAAATGTCTTCTGATGGACAGCTTTCAGCAATATCTACGGCACAATGTACAAGGAACGGCACTGCACCTACGTTAAGCCGAGCAGGCAAGTTGGATGCTAGAGGTTGCGCAAAATCGCTCAAATGAAAGTGTTCGTAGCAAACACGGGCGCCTTTTGCAAAACTCCTCGAACATGCCATGTTCCACCGTTGGTGCCAGGGCTCTTCAGCCGGAACACGAAAATACAGTCCATTTTCTTTGTTGAGTTCTTTTGCACACAACATGCATTTAATTTTTATGAAATTTAAATCAAATATTTCTACTTTTTGTAGCTCAATACAAAATAATTCAATTCGATAATTAAAAGTTTATCAAATTGAACGATTTAAATTAACGAATCAAATTCTTTATCACTACACAATACATATCAAATTGGACTTTATGAAAATTAATCAACGAAATTATTACAACGCAATAAATATCCAACTGGAGAAATTACATTTTTATTCATTTTCTTTTGTTTTCATTCCCAAAACAGCTGACTTTGACAATTTTGGTTATGAGCAAGAAAGCGCAGTCCAAAATGCGTCTACCTTCTTTTATTCTACCATGGGTGCTGCTATGGGCTCAGTAAGCAACTAAGTTCCAGAGCCCTCTCTCGATCGACAAAACTAACACTCAACAAGACGCTCGATCTACTTGTGCTGCTTTATGGTGCTGAGGCATGGGTAGTTTCGCAAACTGACACAGCTGCTCTAGGGGTGTTCGAAAGAAAAGTTCTTCGCAAAATCTTCGGTCCCGTTCAAGTCGGCGATGACTATCGCATCCGAATGAACCACGAGTTCGGCGTATAGCTGTGCAGCGACTACGCTGGCTGGGTCATGTCCATCCTATTGACGACGAAGCTCCAGCGAAGAAGGTGCTCGAGGCGAGGGTCGTTGGTCAACGACGACGATGGAGACCATGCCTCCGATGGATGGACCAGGCCGAGGAAGCCCTAACTGCACTTGGTGTATCCGACTGGAGAAGACGCGCGCAAAGCAGAGGCGCCTGGCGAGAGCTGATGAGGTCGGTCGAAACCCGGACACGGGTTGTTATGGCCAACTAAGTAAGTAAGTATATGCATTTAAATATTTTTTTATTACTATTTTAAGATTTATTTTCATACATTTGCCGAGTCTGCTAGTATTATATGTATATAATAATAAATTAATATATTATATGTATAATAAAATATGTCAGCGTTAACACTGCACGCGATTTCCCTTAATGACACTAGAGTCATAAGGAATGACTCTAGAATCATTGCGCGGCATTCTTATGAGCGATCACTGAAAGCGGCAGCACTATTATTATTATATTTATTATTATTATTATTATTATTATTATTATTATTATTATTATTATTATTATTATTATTATTGTTATTATTATTATTATTATTATTATTATTATTATTATTATTTTTATTATTATTATTATTATTATTATTATTATTATTATTATTATTATTATTATTATTATTATTATTATTATTATTATTATTATTATTATTATTATTATTATTATTATTATTATTATTATTATTATTATTATTATTATTATTATTATTATTATTATTATTATTATTATCATTATTATTATTATTATTATTATTATTATTTTTATTATTGTTATTATTATTATTATTATTTTTATTATTGTTATTATTATTATTATTATTTTTATTATTATTATTATTATTATTATTATTATTATTATTATTATTATTATTATTATTATTATTATTATTATTATTATTATTATTATTATTATTATTATTATTATTATTATTATTATTATTATTATTATTATTATTATTATTATTATTATTATTATTATTATTATTATTATTATTATTATTATTATTATTATTATTATTATTATTATTATTATTATTATTATTATTATTATTATTATTATTATTATTATTATTATTATTATTATTATTATTATTATTATTATTATTATTATTATTATTATTATTATTATTATTATTATTATTATTATTATTATTATTATTATTATTATTATTATTATTATTATTATTATTATTATTATTATTATTATTATTATTATTATTATTATTATTATTATTATTATTATTATTATTATTATTATTATTATTATTATTATTATTATTATTATTATTATTATTATTATTATTATTATTATTATTATTATTATTATTATTATTATTATTATTATTATTATTATTATTATTATTATTATTATTATTATTATTATTATTATTATTATTATTATTATTATTATTATTATTATTATTATTATTATTATCATTATTATTATTATTATTATTATTATTATTTTTATTATTGTTATTATTATTATTATTATTATTATTATTATTATTATTATTATTATTATTATTATTATTATTATTATTATTATTATTATTATTATTATTATTTATTATTATTATTATTATTATTATTATTATTATTATTATTATTATTATTATTATTATTATTATTATTATTATTATTATTATTATTATTATTATTATTATTATTATTATTATTATTATTATTATTATTATTATTATTATTATTATTATTATTATTATTATTATTATTATTATTATTATTATTATTATTATTATTATTATTATTATTATTATTATTATTATTATTATTATTATTATTATTATTATTATTATTATTATTATTATTATT
>OU612047.1:102550505-102730365 GCA_914767935.1 Coremacera marginata
AGTCTGTTGCTGACATCAGCGCGGGACTGCATCTCCATCACTTAATCCGCTTCAGCAAGTTGATGCTGCTGGTTGATAAATTCCTTCATCCCCCTCGGCATCGAACAAGTCTGTTCCATAGGCAGACTCATCGGACACAGAGGATGCTCCATTTACCGCTTCCTCGTATATATTAGCGTAGCGGGGGCTAGAAGTATACAAAAAAGAAGAAAAAAATTAATAAATTAAAAATTAATTTTTTTAAATTAAAAAGTTACCATCAGGAGCTTCATGGACTATTGTCTGAAAGGGCTCGCAAGGGCACCTTCTTTCTAATATCCCGTAAATCTCGTCCTGGCGAGCAGCATACTCAGCAGCATCCGCATTGAGTGCCTCCCTCCGATACTTGAGGAAAGCATCGCGACCGTCGTCGTTGTTGTTGTTGTTGATGTTTTCTTGAAAATAATAATTAAAAAATATATTAATATTATTATTTACTAAAAAATTTTTCTTTTTGCTTACCCATTTTATTTTTTGTAATTTTTTGCTGCTGCTGCTGCTTTTTTTTTGTCCTGGTTCATTTGTTTTAGTTTTGCAAACTAAAGATTAAAATTTCTAAAATTATTTAAATGGTCCAAGTTGCCTAAAAATTTAAAGCATCCAAAAAAAAAAAAATATATTTGATTATATTAATATCGTGCTGCAAA
The DNA here is from genome assembly GCA_914767935.1 of Coremacera marginata. Classification (NCBI taxonomy): domain Eukaryota; kingdom Metazoa; phylum Arthropoda; class Insecta; order Diptera; family Sciomyzidae; genus Coremacera; species Coremacera marginata. The sequence goes on from OU612047.1 coordinate 102,551,192, forward strand.
CATTTTATTACAATTTACTATTATCTTATATTGTATATGTTGTTGTTGTTGCTGTTGAGGATGTTTGTGGTTTTTCATTGGTAAAAACAAAATATTTTGAGCGGGTTGAATTTTGTTTTATACTATTGCGTGCTGATATTATTGTTATTGTTGTTGTTGTTATTGAGGCTGTTTAGGAATTTTCATTTGATATCAAATCACCTACTCACCACTTGCATGAACTCGTTTTGGCTACCACTATCGATAATGAAGTAAATAAAATTATGTTCAACGCTTAAAGCAAAGACATATCCTCAAAACTTTTAATTTTAAAAGCTCAAAACAAATACACCCATCTAATACTTCCCGACTTTATTAAATTTATAAACATTTCTTTAACCTCTTCAACCTTCGCCGTACCTAAATTGCTTCATTCCAAATATATATATATATTTTTCACAAAGCAAGTTGACCAGCAAAATTTGAGTCTTGCTGTAACTAATGCGAGGGTTAAGAAAAAAACATGCACACACTGATAAGAACTCACTTGACTACCACTACCGATAATCTAGTGTATAAAATTATATTCACCGCTTAAAGCAAAGACATATCCTCAAAACATTTAATTTTAAAAGCTTAAATCTAATACACACACCTAATACTTACCGACTTTATTAAAATGACATTTAATTGGTTGAAGGGTTAAATTGGTTAAAGGGTTAAACATTTATTTAACCCTTCTACCTTCGCCGTACCTAAATTGCTTCAACCCATATTAATGCATATATTTTCATATAGCAAGTCATATCACTTCAGCTACAGTCAACCAGCAGAATTTGAGTCATTGCTATAACGAATTCGAGGGTTAAGAAAAAAGAAACCATGCAAACACTGATAAGAACTCGCTTGACTACCACTTCCGATAATGTAGTGTATAAAATTTTGATCAACGCTTAAAAAGCAAAGATATACCCCAAACTTGCCAATTTTAAAAGTTTAAAGCAAAGACATACAAGGGGAACAGGGGGCGAACCATCACATGGCAACGTGTCTGACCGCCTCAACCTGGCGAGGCCAGCATTATCCATGTCGAAATCGTCTCAAGTCAACTCAAACCTCCACGTGGTGTTCCCTGGGCAACGGCAAACTGGCATTCGTCAGTTTGACTGCTAATTTGAGCGGCGGGTCACTCCATAGACCTTAAACATGGAATGTTTGCAGGGTTTGGGTCCCGCCACATTACTACTGCCCAATGAAAACTAAACCAGCCTCGGATAAGAACCCCAATTACGTTGACGACTACCGCAAACGAAAAACGGACAATGATTTACGGATATGCACCTGGAATGTCCGAACCCTTCATAGGGAAGGTGCTATTATCCAACTGGCGGAAGCCCTCAAAACAATAAAGGCTGACATCACCGCCATCTAGGAAATGCGATGGAAAGGGCAAGGCTGCTCTAAACAAGCACACTGTGATATCTACTACAGCTGGAAACTACGCCACCTTGTTTCCCGGTTCACACCTGTGAACAAACGATTGGCCACGATCCGCATCAAGGCAAAGTTTTTCTCCATCAGTTTTATTTGCGCGCACGCCCCGATGGAGGAAAAGGACGAAGCCGTCAAAGACGCTTTCTACGCTAGTCTTGAGGACGTATACGACCACCTTCCGGTCCATGACGTGAAAATAGTCCTCGGCGATTTTAATGCGAAAGTCGGAAGGGAAGGCATCTTTGGCCCCACTGTCGGTCAGTTCAATCTTCATGAGACCTCCACGAACAACGGTCTAAGACTGATCGACTTCGCCGTGGCGCGAAACAAGTTAGTTAGTAGCACCAGATTTAAGCACCTCGACATCCACAAGGCCACCTGGCTGTCCCCGGATCAAAAAACGCGAAACCAAATTGATCATGTTGTAATCGACGGAAGGCATGCCTCTAGTGTTTTAGATGTGCGTACATTTCGGGGGGTCAACATTGACTCCGACCATTATCTTGTTGCAGCCAAGATCCGCATGCGATTATGCAATGCGAAAAACATACGCACAGGAATACAATGTCGCTAAGCTGCAATTACAACGGACTGCCGAAGCCTACTCCGCTCAACTCTCGGTTAGGCTCAACCAACCAACCTCTGGACCCGACGACGCCGGCGGACTTTAGGCGCATATATCCCACTCCATGCGCACTGCCGTTGAAGAAGTCATTGGTTTCCGGAGCCCGCAACCTTGGAACCAATGGTATGATCAGGAGTGTCGCATCGCGACTGCAGTAAAAAACGCCGCATATAGAAAAACGCTGCAGTCAGCTGCAACGCGAGCCGTGCTAGAAAACTACCGCGAAAAGAGGAAGGAAGAGAGGCGCCCTTTCAGAGGCAAGAAAAGAGAGCAGGAAATGCATGAGCGTGAGGAACTAGAGGTATACCAGGGCAAGAAGGATGCACGAAAATTCTATCAACAGGTTAAGCGTCTATCCCAAGGTTTCAAGCCCGGAGCATCTACTTGTAGAGACGAAAATGGAGATCTGAATACGGATACGCAGTGTGTGCTGAGATTGTGGAGACGGCACTTCTCCAATTTACTTACTGGCGACGATTCCACCAATGCCGCCCATGGAAAGCGCAGTTCAGAGCCACCAATCAACGATGACGGAGTGGAAGTACCACCACCTAGCCATGAAGAGGTTCGAGTTGCTATCCAACGACTCAAAAACAATAAAGCAGCGGGTGCTGACGGCCTGTCAGCTGAATTGTTTAAAACCGGCGGCGATGATTTGGAGCATTCCATGAAAAAGGGGAACTCTGAACTGTTTTACAAATATGCATTTTTTATATATTATTGCACGTGCATAGTGAGATTATGTTCTCTTCTAAAATAATTTACAAAAGTTGTAGTGAGTATGTCTCATTTTTTGTAAATACCGTTATTTATTGAGAGTAACATCAAGTTGGATTTTTTCATTAGTCTTTACACAACTTTTTGCGAGGTCGCTGCCGCTATTGTTTATCAGATAGAAACTAGATTTCTGTTCTAAGTTATAGTGTATGGTCCGCTGTATTTAACTGCATACTCATTTTTTTGGTTAAGTGTTTTTTGATAAGAAATTAATCATAACGGAAAGGTAAGTTTCGATGTCCCATACGTGACGCTTAATTCCTTTTTCTATTAATAATTGTAAAACAAGTCGACTATACAAATTGAATTTTTCTGTTAACAGCTAACTTTTAGCGGTCTAAAAACTGGTGAAACAATTTTGTTTGAAATCGCTTTGCTTACAATATATTCTTTGTGATAATAAAGTGTCTGTACGTGACGCCGAAGAATAAGTTATCTGACATCTTCAACTTTTACTGGCGTTTGTAATAAACAAAGCCCTTTTTTGTACTGCAAATCTCAATAACGCAAAAATGAGCGACCAGCAACCATCAACCAGTGCTACCCGCATGCGAAAATTTCGAGAAAAGCAAAAAGAGGAAGATCCTAATTTTACCGCTTATGAGGCTAAAAGATTGCGTGAGCTTCGTAAACGAAAAGCAGAAAATCTTTCTGAAGGTGAGTTAAAAGCAATTTCACTTAAGGAAAGGGATAAGAAGAGATTGCAAAGGGCAAAAAAGCGGGTGGAACTTAAAAGTCCTACTGATTCTCCTGTAAGTACTGAATCTCCGTACAAGTCGAAACAGACTTTATCTAAAGCTGTTCAAAAGGCTCTAAAAGCACTGCCTCAATCACCAAGAACATTGCATGTTACAGAACTAGCGCGTAAAATGAACATTGCTCTAGCAGAAAGCCCAAACTTTAGCACATCAGGTGACGATACACGTTATGACGATGTGAAAGCATTTTACTATCGTCCGGATATTGTGTATACCTGCCCAGGCGCAAATGATTTCATCGTTGTTTGGGAAAACGGCTTTAAGAAGAAGTGTCAAAAGCATTATTTGACTTTGTACCTACGAGAAGCCTTTTGCATTTTTAAAGAATTTTTTCCTAATATCGAAATTGGATTTTCAAAATTTTGTAGTCTATGAAAGACACACCTTCAGACCAGTGCAAATGTTTAACTCATGAAAATTTTATGTTCAAATTGAAATTTCAAAAAGACCAACGCAATGAAAATTTGCGAATCCTTTAAGTTGATTTTGCGATGTCTTTTGGCTGTGAATACCAGAATGAAATTCAAAGCGCACTCTGGTCACGAACAAGTGTTCTTTTATTTACTGCTGCAAGTTTTTACAAAGGCAATTGCCAAACATATCTTATATGCTCAGATGCAAATTCGAAAGACAAGGGTACAGATTTTGTTTTCATCAATAAGTTGTTTGACTTGATGCATAAAGAAAATGAAGACTTACCTTCAGCGGAAATTATTTGGAGTTACGGCCCTTCATCGGAATTTAAGAACCGTTATATGGTCAAACTAACATCAATGTTGAGTGAAAAGTACAAAAGGCCCTTTTATTTGAAATATTTTGCTACATCGCATGGAAAAGGTGTGATAGACGGAGTTGGCGGAAATATCAAAAGACTGGTAAGAGAGAAAATGATGAGCCAAAATGGACATGTTGTTGTCCAATCAGCCAAGGACTTTTCTGATTTAGCTTCTCAATTAGTCACAAAAACCCGTGTGATTTATGTGCCAACCTCTGAAATTTATGAAAGGATTAAAAGTCCATCGCCGTGGGACAATGCCAAAGCTATAACTGGAATTTCCAACTTACATTTTATTAAAACTGAGAAGAAAGTTGTGGAGTGCAGAAAACATTGCCCTTCCCAAGACAAAACTGTATTTATCTATTGATTTTTACATATATTATAGATTTAAGTTGAACTATGTCCCGTACGTGACGACTTGTCTGTACGTGACAAATATAAAAAAATGTTTTTGAATTATAAATAGGTGTTTTAATTAATATTTTTTTTCGCTAGTAGCAAGCATGATTCTTAGTTATAATCTCCTTCGAAGACACTTTTTATGCACCTGTAATATATTCGCTGAAATCTGAATAAAACTATAACGATTTCGAATGTTGGTTGACTTGATGTGTCCCGTACGTGACGTGGGTTGTTTGCATTTTTCTTCAGTATTTCATGACTTTTTTTAAATGTTTCTGCGCACTATTAAAGACTAGTATATAATCTATTAAATTAGAGAAAAAAAAGTATATATCTGATAAAACAATTAAGTGCTATATGTAATATAAGCCGTAAAATTAGTTGAACTTGTCTGTACGTAACAGTGGAATGCACCATTTGATAAGGCGCATGCATCAGCTCATCAGCAAAATATGGCTAGAAGAAAGCATGCCCGACGATTGGAACCTTAGCGTACTGTGCCCTATACATAAGAAAGGAGACCCAACAATCTGTGCAAGTTATGGAGGTATCAGTCTTATTTCCATCGCATATAAGGTTCTCGCAAGCGAACTGTGTGAAAGATTAAAGCCAAAAACACTGATTGGACCTGAAAAACACTGATTGATCAGTGTGGCTTTTGCTCTGGTAAGTCCACTATAGATTTTCACGCTACGACAAATCCTGGAGAAAACCCACGAAAATCAAATTGACACACATCATCTCTTTGTCGATTTTAAAGCTGCGTTCGATAGCCCGAGAAGGGATTGCCTATACGCAACAATGTCTGAGTTCGGTATACCTGCAAAGTTGGTAAGACTTTGCAGAATGACGTTGAGCAACACACGCAGCTCCGTCAAGGTAGGAAATGAACTCTCCGAAACCTTCAATACCGAAAGAGGTTTCAGGCAAGGCGATCCACTGTCTTGCGATCTCTTTAACATCATCATGGAGTGGATCGTACGAAAGGCCGGTGTGCATCGTAATGGCACCATTTTCTACAAAGGCGTCCAGCTCCTTGCGTACGCTGATGATATTGATATTGTCGGCAGAACCAAGAGAGGTTTTACCGCTGCTTTCGCCGCTATCGAAAAGGAATCAGCCAAAGTGGGTTTGACGATAAATGAGGGCAAAACAAAATATATGCTGTCTACAAACAAGGGAGCTCGGCGTTTAGACTCCCACGTTTCATCCGGCAGCTATAACTTTGAAGTAGTCAAGGAGTTCGTTTACCTTGGCACCGCCATTAATACCAAAAACGAAATCAGCCTGGAGATAAAGCGAAGAACAATAATTGCTAATAGGTGCTACTACGGGCTCAGTAAGCAACTAAGTTCCAGAGCCCTCTCTCGATCGACAAAACTAACACTCTACAAGACGCTCGTTCTACCTGTGCTGCTTTATGGCGCTGAGTCATGGGTAGTTTCGCAAACTGACGCAGTCGCTCTGGGGGTGTTCGAGAGAAAAGTTCTTCGCAAAATCTTCGGTCCTGTTCGAGTCGGCGATGACTATCGCATCCGAATGAACCACGAGCTGTTTGAGCTTTACGATGACATTGACGTAGTTCGGCGTATAACTGTGCAGCGACTACGCTGGCTGGGTCATGTCCATCGTATGAACGACGAAGCTCCAGCGAAAAAGGTGCTCGAGGCGAGGGTCGCTGGTCAACGACGACGAGGGAGACCATGCCTCCGATGGATGGACCAGGCTGAGGAAGCCCTAACCGCACTTGGTGTATCCAATTGGAGAAGGCGCGCGCAAAGCAGAGGCGCCTGGCGGGAGCTGATGAGGTCGGCTGAAGCCCGGACACGGGTTGTTACGACCACCTAAGTAAGTAAGTAAAGCAAAGACATAGCCCAAGCTTGCCAATTTCCACAGTTTAAAGCAAAGACACACACTAAACTTGCCAATGTTAAAAGTTTAAAGCAAAGACATACCCCAAACTTGCGGATTAGATAAAAAAGCCCCCACTAGATGGCGCTGGACCGGAGTGACGTCATTGGCTTGAGCCACCGAGCCACCTGCCCCAGAACCAACATATTTTATCTACTTATAGGCAAGGTAACGTAAATTATATATTTTTACAGTGGCGCCCCCTTGTAATGATCCTGATTTGGTCTTGATGTATTCAAGTGACGATATGTCTGGGTATGAATGGTAGGTCGATGTTGTGCGTGGACGTGAAGCATATGTAGGGCGTTATGTGTGTGCCTGCTTGTGACGATTTAGTGGGGTGTTATGTGTGGGCCTATTTGCCCAGGAAATAGGTTCGTCACACATTTTAAGATCAGAAATAGAGCCAGGAAAAGAGCTGGTTTTAATTTTTGTTTTTGCATTGTGAATAAAATAGAGCCACGATCTAGATCAACGACCACAGGAATGCAGCTAATGATAACTTAAAATAAGTTTTTATAAAAAGTGTTTTATTTATATTAAAAAATAATTAAGAATTTTAAAAATTGCGATCAATTGTTTGTTTTTTACAGAAAAAAAAACGTTATTTACATGATTATCGTGTTTCAGATTAGCAATATAAACCAGAACTGTATATTCAAATTCAGTTTACGCTTACTTTCAGTGTGTTTATCTAAAATAAAATTCACTGATGGCGTCATATCTGTGTACAGATTAAGCAATGTGAGACCATTTAATCTATTTTGCAACATCGTGCTTCTTAAATAAGTTTTGAGTCGGCGAAGTACTGCAAATGTTCGTTTATTTTCACACGAAGTGACTGGAAGAGTTACAAGGATGATTGGTAAATTAAATATATTAGAGATTAGTACGGAATGGAGCTTCGGCAGGGTACCGAAGCTAAAATACCCCCCGCGCCCGTTCTGAAGTATATCCGAAGTCTTTAGACGTCTATAAAAGTTTTATGTATAATTTGCAAACATATTTGTGCCATACGCTTAATTTAATTTTACCCTTAGCTGCTACATAGAGTAATTTGTAAACAAAGTAAAATGCCACACCCACTTTTCTAGTATAAGGACGAAACATTTTACCGAATAATAGATGTATGGGTTGGATAAACGACGTGGGCGGAACTTGGGTACACACATACACGATGTCATTCAGCTATATATATTTTCGAAAGTTTTTCAATTTTGATGAAGGCACTTTGTATTGAAGGTAGGCGTGGTTTTCATCCGATTTTGCCAAATATCAAAGAGTGGGTTATGTAAAATATCAAAGTTTGTTTGCGAAATTTCAAGGCATTTCTGTAATTTTTGCAGATTTTTAAGCGATTTAACGTATTAAATAAAGCCACTTTGTATGGGAGGTAGGCGTGGTTTTCATCCGATCTTGCCAAATATCATAGTGATAGTCTATATTATATATAAAAGCCTATGTGCAAAATTCCAACACATTTCTGCAATTTCAGCAGATTTTTAAGGGATTTTACGGTTAATATAAAGCTACTTTGTATTGGAGGTAGGCGTGGTTTTTATCCGATTTTTCCAAATTTCATGGTCAGGATTTATGTTGAAGACCAAAGCTTATGTGCAAAATTTCAAGGCATTTCATTAATGTTTGTGGATTTTGAAGAGATTTTACGGTTAAAATAAAGTCACTTTGTATGGGAGGTAGGCGTGGTTTTTATCCGATTTGGCTTATTCTCGAACTTGATCTTCCTTTTTTAAAAAAAAGCTTATGTTTTGAATTTCATTGCGATAGCTTTAAAATTACGGCTGTAATCGTGTCGACAGACGGCCAGACAGACAGACGGACAGACACACGGACAGACAGACGGACACACGGAAATCGACTTAGGAGGTGATGCTGGTCACAAATATATATACTTTTCTATACCTGCCACGCCTCCTTATTGGCGTTACAAACGGAATGACAAAGTTAATACACCCCTTACGCAGTACGCGTTGCTATTACAAAAAAAAAAACCTTAGTTACAGGATTATTGTGATTAAGATTAACAAAATAAACCAAAACTATATTTTCAAATTCAGTTTACGCTTACTTTCAGCGAGTTTATCTAAAATAAAATTCACTGATGGCATCATATCTCTGTACAGATTTAGCAATGTGAGACCGTTTAATCTATCTTGCAGCATCGTGCTTCTTAAATAAGCATTGGTAAATTAAATATATTAGAAATTTTTTTTTTATTGCACAGTTCTTAAGTTTCAAACACTGTCCTTTTCCATCGCTAGTTTTATTACTAACTTTATATCAAACATTCAGTTACATTTTTAAATCATCAAAATCTCCTTCCAAATCATCTTAATAAAATCCAATTAGTTTTTCAAAAGCTCCAAAAGCGCGATATCCAGCGATTTTGTAGCGTCTGTCAATAGTGTTGAAATGAATAGTGGAAATAGATGTTTTAAAAATCTAACTCTTAGGTTTAAGATAAATCAAATGAATGTCAAAAAAATTTTGACAGTCAGACTCAACTGTTGATTAGTGTCAAACCAATTTTTATTTTGTTGGCTTTATGCTTAGAGTATAATAAATACATTTTATGTGTATAAATAACAAACTGAATGTGTAGTAATTTAATAATAAAGTATTTGTACTTCAACCACAGCTCTATCTACGGAACTAAACGCCTTAGATTGTCGTATTTCACCCTAGTCGGTTATTGAATGGGTGGCAGTGTTGTTTTCCATAGTTTTTGCACTTTTATATTAATATATTAAATACTCGTATATTGTTAAAAATTAAAAAAAAACAAAAATTTCACAAAGTTCGTTTTGCTAATGGGTTTCGCTTAAAATTAACCATCACCTGTTTTTGACAGATCTAGGGACATTTTTGGTGAAGAAGATACGCTACCAAATAGAATGAGAAAATACGCTACCACCTTGTTTCTCACATCATGCTCAGTGCTCAGTGGTCAGAATTACAACTTAAAAAATTTAAACACATGTATTCTGAACGAATAAAATATGTATAGCTTAAAAGATTACGGTTAAACGACAACAGATTTGATATTTATATTTTGGGTTTTCATTCTTTTGAAAAAACTACTTTTTTTACTTTTCGTGTGAGTCATTTTAATTGTGTCCTCTTTTTCTTTTTGCTACGATCATTTTGGAGGGTTTAAACCCTAAAGCCCTTCTTTGGTTGCGCTACTGCTAGGGTGTTATGGCTTTGCAACTCTCTTCGTGGGAAAAAAGTTGGTTCTTCACCATGATACAAGAATACAGGTAGAAGTGACAGTTGCTTGGCATACCATAAGTTGTCAAAAAAATGCCAAGAAAGAGAGCGTTCATTATAAGCTGTGTTTAATTCACATTGGCTGCATTCGCGGGAAATTTGCTAAGTAGCTGTTGCGTGACTTTTGGGCTGAATGGTATGTAGCATAAAGCAGGGTTGGTACGTATATTATTGACGATTTATCGTCATTTCGACTTTTTTTTTTTGCTGCAATTATGACCTTACGGTTTTCTTTCAATTTTTTGTCAAAAATTACGTTTTTTGGTTAAATCGCTTTTCCTTTATTATTTAAAATTTGAGATTTAAGTTCAGATTCAAATTTGATTTGTGTGCTTGGAGAAGCACACAAGCACAGTTGAGGTAAAATTTAAGTTAGAGCAATTATCAAATGCGATAAGTCCAATAGATAAACTGACATTTACAAATATTTGCCGATTTGCTCAAACTATTTCCTAATCTGGTTTTAGAAAACGAAGTCTTGATTCTGAAGTTTTAAATTTAGAGTTTTTACAAGTCGTGCAACAGCTATTTAGCAAATTTTCCTCTGAATGCAGCCAATGTGAATTAAATACATCTTAAAATGAACGCTCTCTTTCTTGGCATTTTTTTTGACAACTTATGGTATGCCAAGGAACTGTCACTTCTACCTTTATTCTTGTATCATGGCTCAGCATATTCTCCTTCAGGCGTTGCATGGCTCGAGTGACAACCAAGCCGAGTTGTGGACATTGAAATCGCCAGCTACAACGATTTCGCTGTCAGGGAACAACCCTAAAATGTTTATAATCGAATCCAAGAGAGAATCCAGTTTGTTAAAAGTGGGCTCTCTCTCCCCAAATTCGGGCTTCTGTAAATGAAACAAAAGTGTGACAGGTGCACGCAGAGAAAAATATGTTTAATATGTTTATATTGAAACCAAACAAGAACAAAATATTTAAAGGGAACCATTTAATAACTAAGAACTTTTCTACAAATGCATTCCTTTCGATATAAGAATATATTAGTTGTGTCCAACATAATATAATTGTCCTAGCTAAAAAAAATTAAGTCTACAATAATATGCCCATGAGAGAATAGAATTGTTTGCTTCTGCCCAATGAAAATATATTTCCAACACAGTTCGAACTCAAAAAAACTTCAAAAGGACTCCGTTCTTTTATGTGTTGTGCCTCGACACACATATATCTGTTTCTTTTGCACTTGGACACAAAAAGGAGAAAACTTTCTTGCTTTATACGCTTGCTTTATTAGCTTTTAACTGTTGCCAAGTTTAGGTGTGGTTGAAGAAAATGCCGCGTTTTTATATTTTCAAGTTGCAAGCAAAAACTGTGTTTGTTAAAAGTGAATTTAAAGTGAGTGCAAATGAAATACAAATATTTTAATATACAGGGTGTCCCAGACTTAGAGTACTATAATGTGGGGGCTGATTCCTCGTGATGAGACGAGCAAAAAATCGTATAGGTGGGGGTGGTCGCAAATGCCCCCCTAGGGGGCTAGGAGGAAAAAACAAAAAAATAGGTGTCGTAACGTTTTAATCCATAGCTAACATATCTCTGCAACGATTAAAAAAAAACATAACTTTTTGAAAAGAAAATTAAATTTGCTTTAAATTATTTTTGCAAAATTTTTCCATAAAGTCATAAACAAAAAATGTATAAGCACCTGAAGTCAAAAAATTGGTTTTTGTCTTTAAAAATTCAACTTTCAAGGCAATTTTCTCAGAAAAAAACCAAATGTTTTATTATTTTTTATGACGCAGTTTTTTTCCTTGGTCAATTCTCTAAAAATTTTCTAAAACCGTAACAAAAAATAATGTCTGCGTACTCTGAGTTGGAAAACATTATAACTCTACGATCGGTAAAAGAATGTGTCGATTCAGGCATGTGATGCACTTAATAATGAGAGATTGCTTTTTTTTCTTAATTCCGTTAAATCTAACTGTTTTACTAGTTATTGTAAGCAACAAAAAAACAAAGTCGCCTTGCTTGCATTAAGTACCCCAGTGGGAGGAAAAAGTGGTAGAATAGGAAAATCGATATTATACGAAAAATATTATCTCTGAGGTATAAACAATGTATGATGGATTTTTAGAGAATTGACCAAGGAAAAAAACTGCGTCATAAAAAATAATAAAACATTTGGGTTTTTTCTGAGAAAATCGCCTTGAAAGTTGAATTTTTAAAGAAAAAAACCTATTTTTTGACTTCAGGTGCTTCTACATTTTTTGTTTATGACTTTATGGAAAAATTTTGCAAAAGTAATTTAAAGCAAATTTAATTTTCTTTTCAAAAAAGTATGGTTTTTTTAATCGTTGCAGAGATATGTTAGCTATGGATTAAAACGTTACGACACCTAATTTTTTGTTTTTCCCTCCTAGCCCCCTAGGGGGGCATTTGCGACCACCCCACCCATACAATTTTTTGCTCGTCTCATCACGAGGAATCAGCCCCCACATTATAGTACTCTAAGTCTGGGACACCCTGTATTATAACATTTGATATTATATTAAAAACTGTGTGTTAGTTAAATAGTGTTCGGTTACAAGTAAATAAAAAGTTATAAAAAGTGAAAAACTTTTGGCATGTCTTTTGCTAAAATATGTTTCCAAGTAAATATAGTGTAATCATCGGTAAATATATAATGATGTTCCTAATAAACGTTTTGAAAGTTATTGTTTGACTGCAACCAAATTATGTATCCTCCAATTAATATATATTTGGTAAGCAATTGCCCGTGAGTAGTTTATGTTATTCTTAATGAAATTGTATTTCTAAGCAAATAAATAGTAATAGATTAAAAGTGTTCTATGTCCATTTATAATTACAATATATAGAAATGAAAACACATTTTGCTTAAAACAAAACATTATTTTTAAATCTAATGCTCGTATGATACTTCATTTTTTTTTTTGTCCAATTTTAAAATCTGAAAACAAGTGGCGCACATCACTTCCAATTGAGCATACATTTATCTTAAATAGTTTTGTTTACTCTAAAAATGTTACATTAATTATTAACAGCACAGTAAATATTTGATCGAAACTTAACAAAGAACGAATTGAACGAAACAGCAAAAAAAATGCAAAGAAAATACAGTTCGCCCTACAAATTTTTCTCCAATTCGTACCATATGCGTACTCACTCACACCAATTGAATCCATGCATTCGTGCTATTCGAACTGCTCTAGTTATAATTTTCAATGATCAATTTAATGAAGTATCATACAGGCTTTAGCAACAAGTTGATTGCTTCCAAACAACAAGTGCTAAGAAGTCAACAAGTATTAATTGATAATTAGCCATTAATTAATCATAACATATGTGGAACAAGGAACACGCAGAAACATGTTATACTTCTTGCAAATTATGTTTGGGAAGGCCTATTATTTTTCAGCGTGTGCGAACGGACTCTGAATCTAACCCATATAGATCTAAACTGTGGATCAGTCATATCCAGGCTCTGCTGACACTGATCTGCTACATCCGAACGAGTAAAAAGGACAATGCCAATATGCAGAAAATTATAATGGCACTAAGCGATACTCAGGTATATGAAAATCCAATGGATTTGCATCTTCGCTAACCTGGACCTCACTCAGTGACATTACTTGAGGCCATTGCAGAGTACAATATGCATATAAAAAAGAAAAACGAAATGGCCATTTCAGCCCTTGAAAGGACTTTGACCGAGCTTGTTATGATCAATTGTGTTTTGTGTGTTGTGAAATGTTTGAACACAAATAATCGAGAACTGGACCTACCAGCTTTATGCCGACTCCGAACGGCTTATGTTCTCAAGAAGCTTTTCATGGTAGTTTTTTACTCTCTGTGGTTTTCCATTGTCTGCAGAGAGGTGACGAACGAACAGAAAAGTTATTTCAATTGAAAAAACTTTCATCAGTGTAGCTATTATTTATTACTGATTACCGTTAATCAGTTTCATCAGTTGATCTCGTCTACTTGTCGGGATCGGTGTTGTTTTTTTTTTAGTGTGGGTTGTAATAGTAATTATTATAGTGGAAAATTTAAAATTTTGTTAAATCGTTTGTATTACAAACTATTAAGAATTGTATTTATGTGTTTTTAAAAAATCTTATTTTGATAAGTGTTCTTTTAGTGAAAACGTAATTTATGTTAATACGAGGGGTGCCTTTTATATTTCGGGATAAGAGAACAAAAACAAATATTAATCATCGAAAATCACTTTATTGTTTTTCAAAATATTCTCCATTAAGATCTATACACTTTTGCATGCGTTTGAACCAATTGTCGAAGCACTTTTGCCACTCTGATTGAGGTATCTCCAAAACATGCATTCTGAATGCCGCAACCGCTTCTTCGGGCGTCGAAAATCGTTGTCCACGCAGTTTATTCTTCACGGTTGGGAATAAAAAGAAGTCATTCGGTGCCAAGTCAGGACTATACGGCGGATGACCCATCAAATCGATGTTTTGGGTGCTCAAAAATGCAGTTGTTTGAGCCGATGTGTGAGAGCTCGCATTGTCGTGGTGAAGAGTGATCCGTCTTCGGCGGTTGGTTTTCCTGATTTCTTGGAAGACAACTGGCAAACAAATGGTTGTGTACCACTCAGAGTTGACTGTTCTGCGTTGTTCTAGTGGTACGGTTGCGACATGTCCATATTTTCCGAAAAAACAGGCGACCATTTGCTTGGAATTGCTTCGTGCGCGAACAACTTTTGTTGGATTTGGCTCATCTTGAAACACCCATACAGTCGACTGCTGTTTACTTTCGGGCTCATACGCGTAAATCCACGATTCATCACCCGTCACGATGTCATAGACGTGTTTCGAAGCACCGCGATCGTATTTTTTGAGCATTTCCTTCGACCAATAGACACGAGCCTTTTTTTGAGCGATTGACAAATTCTGTGGGATCCAACGCGAACAAATTTTTTTGACAGTCAAATGTTTATGCAATATTGAATGTATGCTGGTCCCACTTATGCCTAAGGTTGCCTCAATCTCACGATAGGTAACATGACGATCTTGCAATATCAGTTCGCGCACAGCATCAATGGTTTTCGGAACAACAGCTGATTTCGGACGACCTTCACGAAATTCGTCTTGGAGTGAACTACGACCACGATTGAATTCACCATACCATCGATAAACACTGGTCCTTGATGGAGCTTCATCGCCAAAAATTGAATTAAGTTCATCCATGCACTGTTGCTGTGTTAATTCACGTCGAAAGTTGTAAAAAATAATCGCACGAAAATGTTCACGATTTAATTCTATTTTTAGACCGAGATGAATCTTTTAAGTTACTATAAACAACACAAATATCGCTCGTATGTCAAAACGTTCTGAGTACGTATAAGCCAACAAATGTCAAACTTTGCGATAGAGCTTTCAGTTGACAGATTGCAACACCAGGGTTGCCAAATCCCGAAATATAAAAGGCATCCTACGTAATATAGAACAGTTTTTGTTGTACTTCACACAATCTAGTGTTTGTATGCCTAATTTTTTCTATTCCTCTTTGTGCGGTGTTTGTTTATCTGTTGCGCAGTGAGAGTCTCTAGTGTTGTTATTGTGCTTAACACTTTGTGTACGCTGCATTTTACTGTGCCAACCCTGAAAGTACATTTTACATTTAAAAACGCACCCAAAGTAATTTAAATTTTTTCCAATGAATTATTTTTCCATTGATAATATTGCTGCTTGTTCTCTGAACGAGCAATGCAAAAGCCAGAATATTCTGTACTCTATGTTCAGCTGTTCTGGCCCATGTGAGCGAATGTTCCATGCTTCTTGTGCTGGTATTTCTAAATCGGGCCTTGACGATTTAATGTCAGTCCGATCTGGTCTTCGCTGGTATTGTGCTTCGTGCAGGGCCCTTTCCCCGAATGAACTCTATTCTAAAATAAAGCTTTTTGGGGACAGCCTTATCTTACTAAATAATAATTTCAGAGAAATTGTTTAATTTTTTAGCGAAGTTAGTGCCGCACCAACTACCAGTGTTTCTGATGAAATTACTGTTAAGGATAACATTCGGTTTCTTCGTTTATGACTGCGTCTTCCGGAATTTTGTCAGTTTCATCAGAAAAAGACCTTAAAAGCTCCAAAAGACAGAGGAAAACAAAAACAAAAATAAGCGTCGGAAGGCGTCCATCAGAAAATAATAATACGGTGATTTCTTATACACCATCTTCTATTCCTCCATTGACTAGTAGTCCAACTACGATTTCAACTACGCCTAACAGTCATTTGACTTTAAGAGCAGTTTCGAGGACCAGAAATGTTTTCATTTCACGTCTTCAGCCCGACACATCAATAGAAAATATATTGACGTTTGTCAGCCAATCCAAGTTTGTGAACTCAAATGCACTCTGCAAAAAAATTGGTAATAAGCCTTCCCATGCTTCTTTTATTTTAGGATATTATCGCGTTAACAGAAACGTAGGTGAACGGAAGCATTACTGATTTGGAATTGCTTGACAATAGTTTTCAAGTTTTTAGAAAAGAAAGATACACTGACAATATTTCTTCAGTCGGTGGTGGTGTCCTTTTGGCTGTAAGTAACTGCTTTGTCAGTTCTATTGTTGATATTCCCTGCTCTTCTCATATTGAACTAATTTGTGTTAAAGTTATACATTGTAACCCTAATGTATATGTAATTAATGCGTATGTTCCTCCTAAGAGTAGTGTAGAGGTCTGTGCAAGCCTTGCGGAGTGCATAGATTACATAATTGATTTACTTGACGTTAATGACGACATTTTATTATTGGGCGATTTTAATCTACCTGATTTAAAATGGCATTCTTGTGACGATGATACGTACTTTTGTGCATCTAATTCAAAGACCCGCCAACAACATATATTTGTTGATAATATATGTTCAGACTTACAACAAGTGAGTTGTATTTATAATAGTCTTGAAAGACTTCTTGGCCTGGTCTTAACTACAGACAGTAACAATGTTGTTGTTAAGAAGGCCTGTCATGCTCTAACTACCATTGATGAATACCATTCACCTTTGAGTATTTGGTACAAATCCGATAGAGAAAATATAGTAAATATTCAGTAGATAAGCTTTATGAAATCAATTTTAAAAAAGCTGACTTTTTGAAGTTGAATCAGTTACTTCGTAGTAAACTTAATGTAATTTTAGAATACATAAATGGAAATTGCCTTGATGACTCCATTAATTTTTTTTATATGGAACTATATGTTATATTTTCTCAGTCCGTACCACATAGTCTCAAATTTGCGAGAAATTCTGCGTACCCCTGGTACACAAAGGATTTAAAGGCTCTTCGCAACAAGAGGAAAAGGGCATGGAAGAAATACCCTGTTCCTCTATAGAAATAGAAGTTTATGAAGGGGTTCATAAGCACAAAGAAGAAATCCGATGGATTCCCTTCTTCATTTAGAACTCCTGAGGGATTTACTGACGATCCCGTCAAAATTTGTGGCCTATTCGCCAATCTTTTTAAAGAGTCTATCTGTTCAGATTCTTTTAATCCTGATGGATAGACTTTGAATATTTGAATTCCGCACCCAGAGTTTCTCTGGAACATATATCCTTTACTCCAGAGGATATTTTAATGTATATTGGATCGATCAATGAGGATTTTGGTGCTGGACCCGACGGTGTTCCTGCCGCAGTGTTAACACAATGCGGTTCCGTTTTGAGTCAACCACTTTCTTTATTATTCAATAAATCAATTAACGAAAGTTATTTCCCACTTTTTTGGAAAAAATCATTTATTAGTCCTATTTATAAAAAGGGTTGCAGGAATGATGTCAATAACTATAGGCCTATCGCCAAGCTCTATCGATTCCAAAACTTTTTGAGCGGATCGTGTATGATCGGGTGAAAATTCACTGTGGGGAAGTCATAGCGACTCGTCGTCATAGCATGGTTTTGTTAATGGCAGATCCACTGTGTCTAATCTTCTCGATTTCACAACATTCTGCTTAAATTCAATTGATTCTGGTAACCAGGTCGATTGTGTTTGCACTGACTTTAGTACGGCATTTGATAAACTACCGCACAATCTTATCTTATTTAAATTTGAGTTAATGGGGTTTCCACAATATTTTGTGAACTGGATAAAGTCGTGTTTGAAGGAGCGATTTTATCAAATACGTTTCCGAGACGTATTGTCTTCTGAATTTACTGCTGAATCAGGTGTTCTCAGGGTAGCCACCTTGGTCCACTTCTGTTTATTTTAGCAATCAATGATGGAACTCACACTATCGAACACTCTCATCTGCTTATTTATGCTCTCATCTGCTTATTTATGTCGATGATATGAAAACATACTCCAGTCTGATCTAAAATCCTTTGAAGTTTGGTGTTCTAAAAATAATATGTTTCTAAATCCAGATAAATGTCAAACTATGACCTTTTCGCGTAAAAGGAATAATTTTATTTTTGATTATAAGATCAAAGATACTGCCTTAAGTCGTGTAGATACCGTCAAGGACCTAGGTATACGCATGGATTCTAAGCTATCGTTTAACATTCACATTGATTATATTTGTAAAAAAGCATGTTCAATGCTTGGATTTATAAAGCGCTGGGCCAAAGAATTTAATAGCATGATTACAACTACAACGTTGTATTATGCAATAGTGCGTCCTCACTTAGAGTATGCAAGTCAAGTTTGGTCCCCAAGTTACAATGTGCATGTTGATCGAATAGAAAGAATCCAAAAACGTTTTGTTCGGTTTGCTCTAAGGGGCTTAAGTGGAACGGACATATTAGACCTTCCTCCATATGAGGATCGTTTGAAACTGTTAAAAATGCAGTCTTTAAGTGATCGAAGGAAATCGGCAGATATCGTATATTTACAGCAGCTCATAACAGGTGTATTCGATTCTCCAGAACTTCTTTCTCCCATAAATTTTAACACTAACCATAGAAACGCTAACAACTTAATTTATTTGCCATTTAGTAGAACAAATTATATGGCTACTGCTCCTTTAAGTCGCATGAGTTCCTTTGTTAACAATTGTAGCGTTTTTGATGTTAATTTGTCAAAATGTCAACTCAAAAGTAGATTAAAATTAGTTGTGTAATTAGATCTATGTATACGCATGATTAGTTGTTACGTCTTGTGTTTTCCCTGAGCCCGACCCATTTATTGGTGGGTAAATTTTTCCCACATTAACTTGTTTGTGGTCACGGGTATCCATAACATTGATATTTTTCAATGATAACTGGGTAGTGGCTTTAGACGGGTTAATGCTGAGGAAGTGCGATAAAGCTGTAGTAGCTGAACTCTATTGTTATTGCATGAAATTAAGAACTTTTCGCTTTTGTTTAGTTATTTCGTTGCATTATTTATTTATTTGTTGTTATTATTGTGTATAAATTTAATTAACTTATTTCAGTTGTAATATGAAAACACATGAAAATAGACCATTTCAAAAACAAATGAGAGAGCGACCGAGCAACACTTCTATGCGCCTTGAATGCGCGATCATTACTGTAATATTTTAAAATTGTATAGTTTTAAAAGTTTTCGCCGAAGTATTATTACATATGAGTTTTAACAATACACTTTATTTAGTTATATACTAACAAAAAGAGATTAAAAAAACTTTGAAAAAGCCCCCTTTTAAAGCGACGTAAGGCAGAGTATGTTATTCTTGTTTTAATTACGATATTACGAGGGTCGTTTAATAATTCAGTGAATTTTTTAATTTCCCGCGTGGTAACCTTAAAGGCAACACTGGTCCTGTCAACTATCATCTGTTAATAGACTACTGTCAAAACTTTAGTTCGCGGCGACGCTTAGTTTGTGTTTGGTAGTCATTGACAGCATCTTGTGAATTTTGGCGAAAATGGAAAAAGTAAATTCCGTGTGCTCATCAAGCATTATTTTTTGCGCAAAAAAACCAGCAGCCAAACCAAGGAAAGGCTTGATAAATACTTTGGGGACTCTGCACTGTCGATTGGAATGATTCACAAGTGGTTTACTGAATTCCGATGCATTCGTACAAGCACAAATTGCGCCGAACGTTCAGGACGCCCAAATGAGGTCACCACACCAAAAATGGTCACTAAAATTCACGATTATCTTGCATCTGATAATAAAATCGTTGATTACATCTTTGAAAAAATAGGGACATCTTAAAAAATTAATGAAAATATGGGAATATGCGGAAAAAATATGCAAATAACTGAAAATACGCAAATGTTGTCGAAAATGCCAAAATATGCCATTCAAAATGCCATTGTAAAGCAAACTGAATGATTCGTTAAGATATTAAGTTAATTTTATTTTAGAGATACCCACACAAAATAGGCATTTGCATAAGAATCCGCACCCTAGTCATAAGTATAATCATTAACATTTCACTTTCTTTCTGATTTCGACCGTGTGGAATAAAAGTTGTCCTTTGCTAATAATGAAATAAAATCTTTTCGTTACAAAAACATAGCACGAAACTACAAAAATCATGATTGGTTAAGCGAGCAAACAATACTGGCTGGAAGGAGCAAAGATGTCAGTTAACTTAACGAGGCTATTTTCAATGAAATACCAGGTACATTCTTCACATTCGAATCAGTGAATACCTATCTATCATGAATCAGGAGTGGATACTATCACGACTTTCAGGAGGTGGTAAAATATCCCACAGAATTTTTAAACGCACTTCATTTGCCACCACATGTATTGCAGCTAAAACTTGGAGCGATTATTATTACTATTATTATGCTTCGCAACATCAACCAACCAAAACTTTGTAATGGCACCAGAGTTGCCGTAAAAACATACTGAGAAATTTTATAGAAGCAACTATTTTGAATGAAAAATTCAAAGGCAAAGACGTTTTGATTCCTCGTATCTCAATGGTTCCGTCTTATGTGCCATTCGAATTTAAAAGTCTCCAATTTCTTGTTCGCCTTGTGTTCGCAGTTACCATCAACAAGTCGCAAATGTGCGGTATAAGCTTGAAAAATCCAGTTTTCTCGCATGGCACGTTGATTGCTTGCGAGTCGCGAAATCATCTGCACTATCTGTTTTCACGAGCGATGGTAAAAAAAAACAAGAATGTTGTTTATCTAAAAGCACTGCAATAAATGTTTTCATTTTTTACAAATTGTTCAAAAAAGCTTTTTTTATTTGACTGGCGATGCGGATAAGTGTTCAGCTAGTTGTATTGTTGGGATCCTCCCTGTGAGGATACCCGTAGGTCCTTAGGCGTGTCCTTAAAGTGGAGAGCTATCTGATTCAAAATCTTATGCGTCTTTCCTCCAATAGGAAAGATCGCATCCTACCACAATTTCCCTAGATAAAAAAAATGTTACCTTATATTTAACGGCAGGGTAGCTGCCAAATGAATAGGCAGCCGTGAGGTTGCCAAAAGATTTTGGGTGTGTATTATTATGGCTCACCAGCCGATTGTATACTTACTTTAATGTGTACTGGATCCACACTGAATTGAAACACTCACGATCTGACTTAGTACGCTCGTTGATTTCCCATCAACTGAACTCTTTATTTACCAGAGACCAGATATTTATATCATATCTGTGCTCGCTTCTACTTATTAATTTTGTTACATACTTATCGCTAGCTTATCGATTAATTTGCTATACTTAACACTTATTTAATTTCGCAATACTTTACAATGGTTTAGTTTCATAATTTCAATTTCACAAAACATTTCCTCATAACATGGCCCAGATTAAAATTACCCAGAACATTCTTAGGTTTAACATATGTATAATGCTCGTATTGCATTTTGGTTATCATACTTTTAATTTCCCAAAGGCGAAATTCTTTTGTTTCAATTATTGTCCAATTATTAAGGGGGTACATGACATTCGCGGCAGAGAAAACAGACTTTTTTTAAATTCATAACTAAGTCAAAAACAAAAATTTTTCCAACATTTTTTTTATTATTTTAGAGAATTGAACAAATTACAAGAAAAAAAATTCAAAAAAATATATTCTTCACTCCAACATGGTTTTATAGAGTTCCAAACTGGCGGCAGAGAAAAAAACGGGGCCTAGGGTTGCAGCGCTGGGAGTTGCAAAAATTTTCCGATCTGGAAAAAAATGACTTTTTTAAATCTTAACAAAATTGGTTATCGTATGGCACGAGCTTTTTTTTAATTTTTTTTTCCATTTTTGGTGATGTTCCAAATTTGAAAGTGTTTTTTCGAAAAAAATATTGACTAAAAATTCATAAAAAATCTAAAAAAAAGCTCGTGTCATACGATAGCGAATCAAGTTTAAAAAAATACAAAAAAAAAACTTGCGTCAAAAAATGAACCCGCTAGTGCCGCAACCAGTACGAAAAACATGGTTTCGAGATAAACGCGTTCAAAGTTTGTGAACAAAAAAAAAAAAGGTTACCTTCAATCTGCCATGCCTGTTTCGTACTGTATGCCTTCGTTATCTTGTGATGTGCTGTTTCTTATAGTTTTTTGCAATCGTTTACCAATTCGGGCTTCACCCTTCACCCTTCAAGTAGGTACGAAATAACAACCACCAAAAGACAGGTAGCAAGTAGAACAAGTACTCGTATATACCAGCTGCCGTACGTAGGTAGCGCAAAAATTAAAAATGCGCTCTCACTAATCCGGCTGTAATTTTGGAATCCGTAGGAATTTTTCCATGAAATTTTTTTCTTAGAATCTTAACTAAATAACTAACTTAACTAAAATACAAAATTATTAAAAAAAAATATTATTTCAAAAAACTGCCAATGTCATGTAACCCCTTAATTGCAGCAAAAAATATTATGAATGCGTGCAATTACAACAATAAAATATTATTAATTTAATATGCTGTCAATGCATTTTATTCCCGGTGCAGAAGGCACAACAGTGTCAGTTTATTTCTCACGACAATGGCAACAACAACATGCTGGCGGTATTGCATGCTATTTAAGCTGATCGCTTGTTACCGTTTAAGTTATGGCACGCGTCATAGCTTAAACGGTTTGTGCATTAATGCTGATACTGCATTTTTATGCAGTTGCACTTGGACTTGGCATTGGTCTTGAATTCAGAAATTTAAGGCTGTTGTATGGCGCAAAAGGTAGTGGCTACAAGTATGCAGTGGTTATTTGCTTCGTTTGTGATTAATTTACAACATTCCTCCGCCCTTCGAAAAAGAAAAAATTATTGTTAAAAGCCTAACAATAATTTTTTCGTGTTTCATTGTATGAAACAATGATAATACGAAATAATGATTTGTATTTCATTTTACTTTGTTTATTGCATTGAATTCTATTTATTCTTATTACTGTAATCCATTAATACACTTTTTCTTTGCATGATTTCTTTACATCATCTACTTTTATTAAATATCAAATTAATTATGCATTTAAACATTTGCATTATATTTTTACTTTATATTTTTTTTCTCTCGTTTTATCTAATATTTATTTCATATTTATAAAACCTATTAGTTTCTAACTTTTGTGGGTTTTTTTGGGAGGGGAGGGGGTGGTGTTTGTTCACTGCAATTTTAATGTTGCTGTTATGATCTCAACCAGAACAAAAGTATCACATTAATGTAAATATGGCAACGCCATGAAGTTGTTCAGTTGAAAGCTTTTTATAAATTTCTTTGTTAATAAAAAAAATCAGTAGCATAACGTTAGCCTCTGTGTTCACACTTTAAATATCGATCTATATATAAAGCAGCAGGTAGTTAAGAAATTTATCATTGGCGACGAGGATGGGATTAAAAACCATAAATGCGTGAAGAAGTTGGTTGAAAGTAATATTTTAGTTTTGCCGACATTTGTTACGTTTCGTGGTTTTACATACGAGCATTTCGCACGGGTATATTTTTTATATTGCTGATTGTAGATCGGTTATCTCAATCATCATGGAGCAGATGTTTAAGGAGCTACTCATGCAACAACAGCAATTTACGGAAAAAATATTAAGTGAACAAAAGACATTCATGCAGTCTGTTCTAAGCGCACAATCAAGTGCATCTAAAACAACGTCAATTTCTGTACCACCATTTCCAACCTTTAACAAAAATTCGCAAAAATGGAATTCATATCTGGAACAGTTACAACAACATTTCGGAGCATATTCTGTTACTGAAGCAGGCAGACAAAAGGCATTTTTTCTTTCGTGGCTTGGGACAGAGACATACGAAATTCTAAAAAATATATTTGGCGCTTCAGGAGTTGAACAAAAATCATTCGACGAATTAACGGAAGGTATAACGGAATATTTTCAACAAAAGGTACATATTGTAGCAGCGAGGCACGAATTACACAAAGCTTTCATGAAAGCTAATCAAAGTTACAGAGAATGGGTTACAGAACTGAAGGGAATCTCAAGAGAATGTCAATTCATTTGTAGTTCTGCTAATTGCTCTCACGATTACACAGATGAAATGATCCGCGACAAAATCATTGTTCATACTCCTCATGACGCTGTCATGATTGTTCATGACGTGCGTCGGCTTTGCAGAAAAGGCAACCAACCCTCGCAGAAATTTTGCTGATTGCAGAATCTTTTGAAGCAACAGAGAAAACGGTAATTACATTAAAAGAGAATGTCCACAACGAAGTGGTCGACGTCAACTATATAAAAAACACCGCCACTTCGTACAAGAATTTGCAGAAACAAAATAAAAACGCTACGAAAAAATACCTTGAAAAAGACTCTCTTAAATCGTGTGAAGACTGTGGTTCAACACACTCACGACAAAATTGCAGATTTCGTAGAGCAATATGTAATAAATGTGGAAAAACTGGCCACATTGCTTTTGTGTGCATGGCAAATATCAACAGAAATTTTTACCAAAACGAAAATAAAATAAGTGAGATTTCGTTCGAAGATATTGCTAGTATTAATACAGTGCAGTTGCTTACGCATAAAAACAATAAAGCTTTTGTCGAAGTGAAAATTAACGACCAGATGATCAAATTTCAATTAGATTGTGGTGCTTCTTCGTCAGTAATTACTCTAAACACATACGAGCAACTTAATAAGCCAAAATTGAGCCCATGTTCCAAAATTTTGTACGGCTTTGGAAAAAACAAAATAAAAACACTCGGTGAGTTTAACGCAGCCATTTCTTGCGGTAATATTACAAAAAAAGCTTGTTTGGTTGTTACCTGTGTCCGTGACGGCAACAATTTATTTGGCTACGATCTTTTTGAAAAGTTCGGCTTTACAATAAGTCAAATCGCGATGATTTCAGACTGTAGCTCTCAAGCTGAAAAACTTTGTGAAAAATATAAAAGTGTATTTGAACCAGCACTTGGTACAATCAACAACTGCAAGGCTAGTTTAAACCTTAAGCCCAATGCAACGCCGAAATTTTTCAAAAGTAGGCCAATACCATACGCACAACTACAAAAGTTCAAGGATGAAGCGCAACGTCTACTTGATGCAGGTATTTGGAAACCTATTACTTTTAGCAAATGGGCATCACCGATTGTTCTTGCTGCTAAACCGGATGGTTCCATTCGTATATGCGGTGACTTCAAGGCGACTGTTAATAATCAAATTGATATCGACCAGTATCCACTTCCAACTCGTGAAAACATTCTTCATACAGTGCGCCACGGAAAGATATTTTCGAAAATTGATTTAAAGGACGCATATCTCCAAATGGAGCTGGAGGATGAAGCCAAAGACATCCTTGTTGTTAATACACCCCTGGGGCTATTTCAATACCAGCGTCTTCCATACGGCATTGCCAGCGCACCAGCCATATTTCAAAAATTCCTGGAGCAATTAATTCAAGGCATTGACGGATGTGCAAACTATCTCGACGATATTATCATATCTGGTGCCAATCTGAAAGAGCATACAACACGACTTGAGCAAATTTTATCTCTACTGGAGCAAAGCGGTATTAAATGCAAGAAAACTAAATGTGAGTTTCTTCGCGACAAAATAGTTTACTTAGGCAGACAAATTAGTGCAGCCGGCGTCTTACCAGACGACAGAGGTGTTAAAGCAATCAAAGATATGCCTAGTCCACGAGATCTCAAAGAAGCTGAAGCGTTCCTAGGTAAAGTAAACTATTATCATAATTTCATACCAAATTTCTCACAGCTCTCAGCACCTATAAATCAATTACGTCGAAAAAATGTTCAATTCACGTGGGGTCCGGAACAAGAAAAATCGTTCGAGATACTGAAAAGCCATATCATTAAAGCAACAGAGCTTTCACATTTCAACGAAAAACTCCCAATTGTTCTTGCTACAGACGCATCGTCGTATGGTATCGGAGCAGTAATATCGCATCGTTATCCTGATGGCACGGAGCGCCCTATCGCTTTTGCATCAAAAACATTAAATGTTCATCAGACTAAGTA
The DNA here is from genome assembly GCA_914767935.1 of Coremacera marginata. Taxonomy (NCBI): domain Eukaryota; kingdom Metazoa; phylum Arthropoda; class Insecta; order Diptera; family Sciomyzidae; genus Coremacera; species Coremacera marginata. The sequence continues at coordinate 102,577,498 of OU612047.1, forward strand.
CAGCCAAATCGAGAAAGAAGCCCTTTCAATAATTTTTGGAGTTCGTCGGTTTCATCAGCATCTATATGGTCATAAACTCATTTTATTGACAGACCATAAGCCGCTCGTAACTATTTTTAGCCCTGACAAAAGATTACCAATGATGACTACACACCGCCTTCAACGCTGGGCCATAATTCTCATGGCTTACCAATTTACAATTCAATATCGGAATACGTCGGAGCATTCGAATGCCGATGCGCTTTCACGCCTTCCTTGCGGGCCGGACAAGGGTTTTGATCAGACAGAGGTATGCTACAATTTAGAGGAAACAAATGCACCAATCAGTAAAGAAGTCATCAGGTAATGCTACAAAAGCGACCAGGTTCTACAAAGAGTTAAAAGGTTTATTTTTAATGGATGGCCAGCACGCTTAGCTTCCACTGATCAAGAACTGTTACCATTTTTTCGTCGTAAGTATGCTTTGACGATACAAAACGATATAATATACTTCCAGGCAGACGCTTCTCGAGTGGTTATTCCTATATTCTTGCAGCAGCAACTCCTAAATTTACTCCATGAAGGACATTGGGGCATCGCTAAAATGAACATGCTCGCTCGACAACATTGCTGGTGGAGTGGAATAGACGAAGCCATCGAGAAACTTGCTGCTAACTGTCTGCAAAGTAGCTGGATCTAGTCCAACCAGAGAATTTTTAAGTTGGCCTCAACCAGATAAGCCATGGCTAAGGGTTCATATTGATTTCGCTGGGCCAATTTTTCAGTCCATGTGGCTAATTCTGGTTGATGCATTCTCTCAATTTTCTTTTGTGGTCAAGCTTGAAAAAACAACAACTGCGGCAACTATTTCCGCCCTTTTAGCAGTTTTCGCACTTGAAGGCCTGCCGGAAACCATCGGAAGTGACAACGGTCCGCAGCTGATATCGGAAGAGTTTAAGGAATTCTGCAAACAAAATATAAACAAGCATATCACCACAGCGCCTTTTCATCCAGCTTCGAATGGGCTTGCAGAACGTTTCGTTCAAACTTTCAAAGTCGCAGTTACAAAAAATGTAGAGGGAGGACTGACTATCAACCAAGCCGTGGTTAAATACTTAGCCACATACCGTTCCTTACCGAATGCCATAGGCAAAACGCCAGCTGAACTACTTCATGGTCGCGGTCATCGTACCATTCTTACGCAACTATCAACAACGGAAGTACATCATTCAGTCAATAAAAAAGTATGCAGGTTCCAGCCGGGTGAGAAAGTTTTCATTCGAAACTACGCTCGAGGTCCTAATTGGATACCGGCAGTTGTCGTCAGAAATCTTGGTAAAATGGTTTATTACGTCGAGTCTGCATCTCAGTTTTATAAACGACATCAAAATCAAATCAAAGCGAGATTAAATGATTCCAGCAACTGCAGCAGGCCACCGAATGTGTCTTTTGAAATCGAATTACAACCTAACGTTCCTTCTTCTTCTACAAATTATGAAGATCTAAGCGGTTCACCAACTCATGAGCAGGTCCGTCGTTCTGTACACATTCCTGTAGAAGAAAACTCTCCACGCCGGAGCACCAGGCCTCGGACGCAACCACAACGCTATCAAGCAGGGGGTCACTAATCAATTTGGGGGTGAAAAATGTTATGATCTCAACCAGAACAAAAGTATCACATTAATGTAAATATGGCAACGCCATGAAGTTGTTCAGTTGAAAGCTTTTTATAAATTTCTTTGTTAATAAAAAAAATCAGTAGCATAACGTTAGCCTCTGTGTTCACACTTTAAATATCGATCTATATATAAAGCAGCAGGTAGTTAAGAAATTTATCAGTTGCACTTCTCTCTCTTTTTCGTGTTGTCCATCGGTGCTTCGGGGAAATGCTACGACGTTTTTTTCTTGTTGTAATTGTGGTTTATTTTGTTGAAGTGTGTGTTATGGTGATACGTGGATGCTTTGCGTCTTGCGCTTAACTTATATTGTCTTCTTCTTTGACAGTTCATCCATTATTGATTAATTTCCTTAATCACTGCTTTTCAAATAGTTTTTCGTTGTTTAATTTTAGTTGATATTAAATGGTTGGTTTAGGTTTTATTTAATTTATTTTAGAATTTTGCTTTATTGTTCTTTAGAAAGGGTTTGGATCCTTTCATTATATTATCTTCCAGGTTTTGTTATTGTTATTAAAGTTTTGACACTTTTGCTTTGCTAGGTTGTTTCAGTAAAGGGTTTTATACCTTCGGTTGATTTAGAAAAAGTAGAATCTCTTTTTGTTTCAGAAATGTTTTGATTCCTTTCGTTTAGTTATTTTGTCAGTGTTGTTCTTTTTATGAAAGTTTTGACACTAGTTGGTTTATTTTATTGTAGAAGAGTGTTCATCTCTTTTATTTGGTAGTTGTAGTTTTGCTTTTTTTTTATGTCAGTTGCTTATCTGGACTATACCGCCTGCCTCTCTGACACTTCTGAATGTTCGTAATCGCCCATCATCGTCGTATTGCACCAACGTGCTGCATCAAGTCAAAGTTGTTTTTGCGGTTCCCGCTGCCTTCTTGTAAGTTTGCCCTCGGATGCTGCCGCCCTCTTCTTGCAGTTTTGTACGCGGATTGCCTGTCACAGTTGTTTTTGCGGATGCTGCCGCCGTTTTATTGCATTTTTGCACGCGGATGCTGCCGCCTTCTTGCAGTTTTTCACGCGGATGCTGCCGCATTCCTAAAGTTTTTCACACAGATGCTACCGCATCAGCATCACACACATCTTTTCAGCTAAACTTGCGGTGTTTCTCATTTCTCTTCTACCTATTCTCTCTCGGATACTTCCTTTATCTGGTCCATCGGCGTCATCTTTCGGCCCTTATCTAGTTGAACCTAACCAATTATTTCTAAAGTATAATTCTTATTACAGAAAGTTTTCACCGTCTTAAACAATTATGTTTATTTTTACTTTATTATTCATCGATTTTTACAATTACTTCTTTTCTGTTTTCATTATTTTTTCTATTGTTTGAGAAGTCTATTTTCCCATTCTACATTTAAATAAGAATGCATAACCTAGAACTCTACTAGTATAATTTTATTTTCTTTCGCTTCTTGGAGCTTAGAATCTTTAGTCTTAATTCTTTTAAGAAAAATTAATTTCATTTTTCGATTACACGATCAACTTTTTATTTTGTTATATACCTTTCTATATCATTAATTTTTCAAAAGTTTGTTTTATTTTGAAATAAGTTTTTTTTTCAGCGTAAGTTATAAAATGATAAAACAGTTTTCTCTTTTTCAAATTTAATATTAAAACTCATTTTACATTCTTTTGCTCTATTTCAATGTGATTATATGCGAATTTCCGTTTCTTGTTTCAACTGTAGCAATGTAATTATTTTCCCCATGTTGTCATACATTGTGACCACTTTTTCCCTTGTGTTTATTATACTTCTGTTCCACGTGTAACTTAAAACTTAGATTCTCAGCTCCGCTACTTGAAATTTTTAACGCACCCAATGTCTTGATGAAGCCTCCGAATGCTTCACTTAAATTTTTTATTTCTTTGCTTCTATTTTCAATTGTTTCTAACGCACTTTGTTTCTAGCGTACCACTCTCGTGTCTGCTCCGGAATCTACAACTAGAATGAGTCGTCCATTTATAGCATTCTTGCAAGGAATTTCTACAAACACATCATTCACTTTGGAGACGCTAAAACATTCCCCCCTCTTACTCTCCTGTATGGTCAGATTTCTGTGCCTGCAACAACTTGGCTTATTTTAATTAAACATTTTTATTTTATCCATTATTGTCTCTTTGACTTTACCTACTATCATTTCAAGTATCACAATATCCTTTATCTTCTTGTTTTCCATTGTTTCTTTTATATTTCTTAACGTTTCTTCCACGTTTACCATATTAATTACATACAGAATAATTTGCATGAAAAATGTTTGCTGTTGTTCTCAACAACCCAATTGTTTGCTCTAACTCTGGACTAATACTCATCTTCTCCTGGCTTAGATATTCCAGACCTTCTACTGGCTTAGAGATACAAACCTTTATAATTTGTTTAGGGGTTAAGTCTTCCTTTACTTCCACTGACTGAGGTGTACAGATACAGATAGGTGTACTCTCTTATCTCGGGGTTCCCAGCTTAATAGCCTTTGCTGGGCCCTTGGAAGTTTCCCTGCCTGTAACCCTGATTTCTTTTTGCGTAACAGTCCCCTTCCGTGTGTCCCATTTTGTTACACAATTTGCATTGCATTACCGGTCTTTGCTTCCTACTGAAATTCTTCCCCCATTATCTCTGAATGGGTTTACCGTATTGACTCCTCTATTATTATTACTCCCAAAGCTCTTCTCTTGAATTTGTCTATTTCTAGGCCTGAATTCTTGGGCACAATTCCACCCTTTTTCATGACCATATTCCTGGCACTTTTCGCAGTGTGGAGTTTTTTTCCTTGAAAGACACTCATCCCTGGTATGTCCAATTTCCCACAGCACGAACATTTAATTCGAGTTCTAGCATCTTTGTCCGGCAAACTTTGTTTTCTGTTACTATTATTTGGATAGAATCTATCTATATCCCCTCGATCTTGGCTAACCTGCCTGTCAACATTCGTTCGTCCGCATACACCTGTTTCCGCGGTGTGACCCCGGATCCATATTGACCTGCGCTCCTCAACATATAATCTATCTCGGCCGTCTTAATCACTAATTCGGCTATTTTCTTGGCCTCCATAGTCAACACTACTGGTTTTAAACTTGAGTCATTCAATCCTACCCTAAAGGCCGTCACCACCGCCTTACTTAATTGACCCAACAAACCTGCCTCTTCTCCTATGCAATCCTTCCCTTTTGCTTCTATAGAACTTAGTTTTCTACCATATGCTTGGAATTTTTCCCCTGGCTCTTGAGCACATTTCGACAATTCCATTAAAATTGAATTGTAAGTTGTTTCCCTTAGATCATTGGATTTAATTAATAGGTATAATTCCTCAATTTTGGTCAATTCTCTTCCTCTGCACACTACGTGTAATCTTAACTTAACACATTCTATAATTCTCTTGTTGCAAGATCGCACCCTTGAATGAACCTGTAAACCTCCGTTGGTGAGTCGGTTCCCGAGAATAATGAGATCAGATTATTCACGGTCTTAGCTATTGCGTTTAGATTTATTGTATTATGTTTTATTCTATATTCTCGTAGATATGTCCCTCTTCTTCTGTCTCTGCGTCTGTTGCGTCTCTACGTCTTTATGATGCAATGAGTTTTCTGTTGCCAATTTCAATTCTTCCTGAAAATGCCTATTTTGTACCTGTAATTCTCTTATTCTAGCATTTGCTTGTTCGACTGTCTCAAAATCTACTCTAGCTTGTTGGACAATTAACTTCTCTACTAACTCTGTCGATACGTCTTCTCTTTGCAAAAGACCTCGCAATCTTTCGTTTTCTAGCTCTTCTGCTCTGTCTTTGTTCTCAGAGCCTCAAAATCTCTCTTTTACTCCTCAATTCTCCTTGCTTGAGCCGTACTCTTGTGCTCGTGGTATTTATCTTCTAAATCAAACACTACGTCTGCCTCTTCTACCTTTGTCAAATTTTTCCACACCGTATTTGACTGCAGCAAAGCGAAATTATCTTTGTTTGATATAACCACTTTTGCTCGGACCCACAATTTTTCCAAAAACCTGTCCAATTCTCCTATGAGATCTAGATACTTTCTTTCTATGTCACTAGTGTGATCCATTGAAAGAAAAGCAAGCTAAAGTTACCGCGTTCCTTTTCTTACACACTAAGCCTAGGTGTTCTTTATTCAATCAATTCTCCCGTGAGCCCAGTTAGTTAAAAAAAATTTTTTTTTTTTTTGCATATATTCATTTATTTGATACAATACATGTTAAAAAATGTTTTTCAAAATTTACAAATCACAACTTTCCGTTTAAAATTCACGTTTCGAATCTCCTTGGTGGTGACCAATGTTATTCCACGGTGAGTTACTTTATTTACACCTGTATTTCCTTTTCTATAGAAATCCGCCGCCAGGTTAATCTTCTACATCTGCTTCGTAATTGGCAGATAAAGCCCTTCAGACCGCCATGTAGTAAAACTTTGTCGACAATGGATGTAGTTAATAATAAAAATACTATGATTTCAAACCACGCCATCCTCTTTCCCGAGAGGTGGTGGGAGATGGATCCGCCAACAATAATTATCTCTAGCAGGACCTACGTGGATCCTACTAACACAATTCAATTCCCAAAAAATTTCCCCCCCAAAATCAATCTTGAGTTGGGCTCACCTCGTTTGTTTAACCAAACTAAACTCCCAAAAAAAACTTTCTACATACAGCATCGAATTTTCAAACATTAAGCACTCATATACACAGGGGATTGAACTTTCTTCTTCAAAACCCAAAATATATTTTTTTTTTTCAATGTAAGGTACCATGTAAGGTAAGAGAGGTGTTATTAGATTGGTGATGGCAAGATTGCCTTGTAACGAAAACAAATGCCTAAATCGGCTCTTCTTGTTTATAGCAAAATGCCGCTCTTGAAAAAAAAAAATCAAAGAAAAATAAAAACCTTGATTAACTCTCGTTAGAGTTATAAGTTTTAGCTATAATTTTCATCCTACCGGCTGCGCCAAAAATGTTGGGATCCTCCCTGTGAGGATACCCGTAGGTCCTTAGTCGTGGCCCTAAAGTGAAGTGCTATCTGATTCAAAACCTTATGCGTCTTTTCTCCAATAGGAAAGATCGCATCCTACCACAATTTCCCTAGATAAAAAAAATGTTACCTTATATTTAACCTGCAGGGTAGCTGCCAAATGAATAGGCAGCCGTGAGGTTGCCAAAAGAGTTTGGGTGTGAATTATAATGGCTCACCAGCCGTTTGTATACTTACTTTAATGTGTACTGGATCCACACTGAATTGAAACACTCACGATCTGACTTAGTACTGTATGATATATAACTTAATATCTGCTAACCAAAGTAAGCATACACAATTTTTATTTTATCTTCATGTTAAGGTTAAGGCAAAACAAAATAATTTGTAATATCTGCGTTTTCATTTAATATATAAAAAAAATATGGATTGATAGGGAGGTTTGAACACCCTGAACCCCCTTATCTACGGCATTGAACATGACGCAATCATATTAATAAAATATCCAATCACCACCAGCGTCACTAATTGCTTGGCATCTCCGCGGCATACTTTCCACTAAATTTTCGGAATATTTGAAACACACTCCAAATGCGTCAAATTTCTCTGGAAAGCTGTTCTAAAGTAGAGGTGGGTCTCCCTCCAAGCTTGATGTAGGCCCAAACGTTTTCGATGGGATTAGCATCAGGCGATTGTGCTGGCTAATTTAATGTGACGATGCCTTTTTCGGTGTTTGGGATTATTGCTCTCCTGCAGAATCCAGTCCTCGTTTCTGATGATAAATTGACATTTGGCAGTCAGAACCAGTGTGGCCATTTTAGCCTTTTCGAGACTTGATGTAGCCTTTTTTTTATCGACTTAGCCTCGAAATTTTCGATTTAGCTTCGTGGCTTTTTTTTAGTCCTTTTTCAGTTTGAAAACAGCCCTTTTTGGCTTTATTAACAATTTATAAATGTGCCGACTTCGTATAATACTACAAACTAAAAACAAGAACTTATAAAAATTTCCGTCTGAGAACATAGCGTTAGTTAAAACGTCACATTTTTGTTTGAACTAGCTCAGTAAGCCGGCGTTTGTTTTATTAAATTTGTTGTGTTAATTCTGTATTTTTTCCTCTGCTAATGAAAGAAAATGGAAAAGTAAGTCTATGGCATTTTCATGTTTAAAGACTTATTAGTTTAACGTAGCTCTTAACGTAGCTACAACCCAAACGTTCAAAAACGAAAATGAACGAGTGCCAAAAATAGTTTTGAGCGATCACTCCTTTCACATTTTGGGCAAAAAGACATATATTTTGTGATCATTCATAATAAACAATCGCCCAAATTCCAAAATTTACAAACGCCTATGTACAAAAAAGCAAAGCAATTGGGAAATCGGACTTCATTAATGAACGTCTAAAAATCGTGGCCGGCGTGAGCACCGCGACCTTGTAGGAAATGTATCGTAGGAAAACTCACGTGGTTTTCAAAAAAATAATTATTTTCTTTTTACGAAAGGAATCATGTGGAAAATTTTACGAAAACATAAACATTTCGTAAAAGGAAAATAATTATTTGAAAATTTTTAATCTTTATTATTTTCTTGCAAGTAAAAAATTATACGATCTTTGAAGAATGATTATTTCCCTTTTGCGAAACATTTGAATGTTTTCGTAAATTTTTAAACTTTATTTCTTTCGTGCAAGGAAATAATAATATTCCTTGTATGAAATATTTTCATTAATGTTTTAAACAGTTTTTAACAAAATACAATTTTGGGCAATCGTTCATTGTAATTTTTGGGCGATAATTCATTTGACAAATTTTGGGCGATTGTTCATTGTGAATATTACCCAAAATGAGTCTAATGAACTATCGCTCAAACATTTTACTGGGCGATAGTTAATTTTTTGTTTTTGGGCGTTAGGGTTTTGGGCGATCATTCGCACAGCCACCTCGTGTAGGTATTTAAAAAAACTAACTAAAACGTGACAAAGAAGTGAATTTAAATGAAAACTGCAAGGAAAGCTTGGCTTGTAAAGATATAGGCAGTGAAATGCACCGTCAGCAAAAGAACCAGGTATATTGACACTTATGTACGTTAATAATTATGGATTTGCAATGAAAACTGTTTAACAATTTAATGCTCAACTCGTTGCTTAATAATCGATGTTCACAAAAAAGATTACAAATATTTTGTCATGACTTCGAAGTAACTGATGGTCTCATAAGTTTGTTAGATTCACGAAGTGCTTATGTAAGCTGCAGTTCATCCGATTCATCTGATGCAGAGGAATTAAATATATCTGAAATATAATCAATCCATGATGGAATAATATAAGTTGCTAGTAAAAGAATGATAACTTTTCCCAACCTTTTATTTTTATAAGATTATATGAATTTTTTCACTTTTTCGCAATTTTGTACCTATATATTTAAAATAAATTTTTATTAAAAATAAAATGAAAACTTCAAATTGTATGGAAAAAGCTGGCCCATTTTTAACTTGTTTTTCAAGCCTTTTAGCTTTTTTGACTTTTTTTTTTTGCTGATTTAGCTTTTTTTATCTAGCTCGTGGCTACACTGGTCAGAAGCAAAAATTTCTCATAAATTTTGACCATTTTGGCAGCATATAGGTTCTCGGTAAAGAGTTGCAAAGCGCCGAAACCCTTTTTTGAAAAGCATCCCAAAGATGAATTTTTATTAGGTGTTTAACGGTGCGCTGGACTAAATTACTTGAAGGACGAAGACCAAGCCCGTGGTAAGATCGAATAACCCCAAACAGAAGATTCGTCGGAGAATAGTACGTTACTTCAATCACGATCAATGTTTTTGTTGCCCAAGCCATTCGTTTTGTAACGTGCTTTCCAGACAACAGTGGTTTATTCATTGCGCTTCGCCATTTCAAATTATTTGCACGCAAATGGTTACGATTAGTAACGTGCGATGCATGTACCTTTTAATTTTCCTTGCCCTCAAAGCCAGGATTCCGCGAAAACAAACACACGATAATTTTTCCATTCTTCTTGGTCACATTTCCTGTTGAACCACGATCGGCAAGGTCATCGGCGTTTTTAGATTCCTTGAAGCATTCATATTGAGTACATATTGAGTATGCAGTACTCATTATGCCTTTCGTACTTTTTTGTCAAAGTTTCGACTCCCAATGTAACTTTTTTACTAGTGCGTGAAGGGCAGAGGTAATGTCTACTTGTTGACAAAATTTCAGGGTTGCACTATTTACCTACTGCGGATAATGCAGTCACGCTCTTAAGGCCCAACCAAAACAGACGAAACGAGACGATTGCAACTTGCCGAACGTCAGACGAGTTGAGACGCTAGCAGTTCGGTTCTTACGGAACAAAACTTATGGACAAGCTGTTTCGTTCAGCGTTACGTTTGTTCATTTTGGGCAGCAACATTGAATTGCATTAAAGCGAACATTTTCGTCTCTACTCGTTACGGAGTAACACGTCTATTTTGGTTGGGTCTTTAGTGAACCTACTGTAGTTTAAGGCCGGCAATACATTTAGAAGCAAGTAAAAAAGAGTGATATTGAGGTGATGGTTTTTATTAGAAGAAATTTGTTTAGAGTTCTAAAATTTTCAAATTTTGTAAAGTATACATTAAATGTATAAAACAATGTTTTTTTTATTTTCAAAAACAAAGATGGCGCTGGCTTCAACGATTGCTGTAAAAGACCACTTTTCACACTGCGGGCATTCTGCTGGCTCCTAGGTTGACCCAAAAAAAATTTTCAATTTTAAAACTTAATGAAAATATGTCCTATCTAAATAAGATAGAATTTAAAAGAAGCCTTTTTTAAAAATTTATATGTACCTAAAAAAAAAATTTACTTGGCCCGAGATTGTCGAAGCGAACGAACGTGAAGAAATGCATTTGAAGAAATATTATTGTTGTATTATAAGAGAAATAATTATAAAGAAGTATATTGGAATAATTATTGTTGTTGTATTGTAAGGAAAGACGAATATTCATACACTGAAATAAATCACCTATGTATATCATCATATTTTATTGTTAATAAAACCGTTGAAATTTAAAAATTGAAAATCATCGTCTTTTATTTGCGAAGGTTCAAGGGTCCTTCGTTTGATTCTGGAGCGGCTGAGTCATACCTCAGCCTACGATAAAAACCCCGTTACAAATACTAGAATCCCTCGCTGCTACATTATTTTCAAAATTTTGGTTGTACAAATTCTGGCCTGAGGCCCCATCGAAACTCCACTCAGAGATTAGTGTTAAATTGTTATGTTTTACCAAGTCTTTGTCTAGGCATGTATTTAAAATTCTATTAATTGTTAAATCTAAGATTCCTTGTAAGTCAACATTCGCTTCGGAGTCTGATATGTTTATTTTTTTTCTTGGTGGGTACCAATCAGACTTAGCGCTCTGAAGTTTATAATATGACGGAAAAATTTCTTGACCTTCAGCTATAAGTGACTGGCGTAAAATCTGATATGAAGTTTTTGCCAAATCTAGAGAAACAAAAACTGAAAGAGCTTTGTCGTTTGGTATTTCCACGTGCTTAGCACTGCAGCCATTCTCACAGAACTCTTTTACTTCTTGAATTGCCTCCGGATTGTCTTGAAGAAATTTTAATATAATCTTTTTTTTGCTCACACGTAGCCTTTGACTTAAGAGAAACCCATAACTCGTTAAGAGAGTTCTTCTTATACCTACAGTTCGTTTTCGTTTCTGTCCTTCGGTTAGATTTTCCCAATTCTTATGCGAAGGCATTAACGGTGTTGTAGCTAAGGATTCCGACTCATGTCATGTCATGGTGGTGGTGAGGATATACAAAAATTGGTATTCAGCCATTTATCGTTGACATTGAGAAATATATCTGGGGTGCGATTACTTTTATTCCATTTATTTCTTAAATTATAGCAAAAACGACTTAATTTTTTTCTAAATGATTCCATATCTTCATCATTGAAATTAGCAATATTTTGAATATTTTTTGGAATTACTATTTCCAATAATTTTTTATTATTGCTCAACTAAAATCGTGTCTACTTTAAAAGTAAAAGCAAAGAACGGTATATGATCATATTCAAACATTTTAAAATTCAGGGTTAAAAAATAAAATTATCAGAAACTGCTATCATAAGCAAAAAATTATTGCTTTAAAAGCGCTTGATTATTATTTATCAGAAAGTATTTCTTTATATGAGCAAATGTTTGCGATGTATGTATGAGAGCACATTAACATTTGTGTTAAAGTAAGAAACTTGCAAAAACGTACATACCAAACAAAGACGCAAGTGGCTGCAATCACAAATAAATTTGATATTAGCCCATAGAGCACTTCAGGCTGAATGGCGTTATTTGTCAAGAGCTTGTTTGCTGATGTTAAAGTATTCGATTATCAAATGAAAACTTTTGAACCAATTTTAATTATTTCTATGTCTAAAAAGATTGTAATATAAGGTATCCGAAAAATGCATATTTATTTGTTTATCTCAGAATTGAAACTGTTTAACGCTGCTCATATTAATAATTTTATCTTTGTAGGATCATTGGATCCGTATTTCACCTAACCAGGCAAAAACCGGCAGATGAAACCTATCAATTTAAAAAGAAGAATATCTCTCATGCACAAAAATGGTCTTATTTGTTTGGGAATATATATTAGAACTTAAAGTAAAAATCACTTTAAGGAACTCGAAATTATCCCTTGAGCTTTGTATTCTTATTTTTTTGTTTGACAACCCTAATAGTTCACCTTTAACATTATATCATAAGTTTAATTTAAGAGCGATAATAATATATAATCAAAATTCTATATTAAGAATTAATTAATCGATTTTTTAGGTCAAGCATTCATGCGTAATTTTTTGTGCTTTCTTTTGATTGCAAAATAGCCTTGACTTCAAACACATGCTGACAATTCCCTTAAGAAAATTAAAAAATTATTTGTAACAATTCCATCTTAACATGCAGACAACTCTCTTAAAAAATTAAAAAGTTATTTGATTGGAAATATGAAGTTTGGACCATTATTAAACGAATGAGTCTTATTTTAATACGAGTTTCTAAAATTTGTATTTTTTTCCTAGTTTTGCTCTTTTCTATGGAGTCGATCCACTGTCCGGCGGGAACAGAAATTTTTTGTTTTTTTTTTCTTTTCTTTTTGTTGATGAAATGAAATTAAATTTACTGGTGTGAATATTAACGTGTGTTTTTTAATTTACTTTATGTTCTTTTTGAATTTAAAAGTTATTTTATTACAAAAAAAAAAAAAACCATTAAATTATCAATATATCGTTCTCTCGTGTGTCTAACGACACACCTGTGTTTTTTTTTTGCAGAAAATAGCTCAAAACTATGCTTAAGGGGTTACATGACATTGACAGTTTTTTGAAATCGACTTTTTTTTAATAATTTTGTATTTTAGTAAATATTCTTAAGATTCTAAGAAAAAATCTTCATGGAAAAAATTTTTTGTGCAGTGTTGCTGCAACATTGAGTGTCTCAAACAAGGCCAAGTACTTACATGAATAACTATAATCTGATGGTAATTTTCTTATATCACTGGCAACAGTTTCCGGCGGGGATTCGATCTATTCTTCAGCGGCTTCATAATAATTTCTTAACACCGATTCCGCTTGCGGAGCGTGATTCGGATCTTTGTTCTCATCATCAGCGAAGAGAAATTAGTCCCGCTGCTAGATCCTAATACTTCACTACGCATGCTTGTTTGGAGTGGAATTGAGCGCTTTTTTTAAAAAAAGTTTTATTTTGCAGACATTTTACTTTAAAAAATTTTTCGTTGGCGTACTGCCTGGTTCAAATAATTTTCACAAACTGGTGAAAATTTTACAAATTTTTGATGACTTAAAAATAAATACTTATCTAAAAATTTAAATTTAAATAAAATAGTTTTGTGTAAACTATTTCATTATATATGTTTGACGTGTTAGTTTACGTGTGTTAGTTCATGGGACACCACACTTGCATATCACGATGTAACAGTCAAAAAACTTCTGGGATGCGACATAGTGTATATTGTAGATATAGTTAAATGTAACATTGTGGCATACCACAAATTTTTCTTGCACATCAAAATTTTGAATAACGGTTAAAACCCGTCTTTTCGAGGTAGATGGAGTTAAAAAAATTTTATGTCTTAAACTATTCACCTTACAATAGAAAGGATACCTACCAACCTACGTCGTTGGAAAGAGAAACCTTTCTAACGGTGTATTACATTGCAATCTCTCAAGGATTAAAAATTAAGAATAAAAATTTAGGGAGCTACATGTAAAAACATAGATTTTTTCAATTTTTTGAGACTGCCCCGTACTTTGAACGAAAATTAATAAGTCAAATTTGTATAAAACTATTTACTTTTTCGGACTTGTACTTCGCCACAGACGTTCCAGCAAGCATACTTTTTTATTTGTGGGCGGTGAAAGAAGATGTGGCAAACAGTTTTTCCCGTACACCATCTCGTGCTCGAAAACAATCTGCCAAAATTTCAGCTCAATCGGCCCAGAAGATTTGGAATCTTAATGATTTCTTAAAAGTGGGTGTAATTAAAGTGCCACCACGCCCATTTTTAGTTTAGTTGCCGACGGTGAGCATACAAATTTAATTACCAAATTTGAGTCGTATACGACTCAAACCGTCTGAAATATATAATTTTCATTGATTTTTGGGCGGTAAAAGAGGGCGTGGAGTACAATAGTCGTTTTCGTTTAGTACAATTGTCGAAAGTAACGATACAAACTAAATTACAAAATTTTAATCTCAAACAATAGAAACAGTCTGAAATATTGCAATTTTATTGATTTGTGGGCGGTTTAATGGGGCGTGGTTATAACTATGTATGCAAAAACCTAGTCAAGGACGTAAGTAATACACGTTTTAAGTTTAAGCGAAATCCGTTCAGCAGTTTAGATTTGTATAAAAGTCAAACAAATAAATAACAGAAATAACACAAATAAATAACAGAAAATGATTTTTATTAATATAGATTTAACTTTTCACAAAAAAAGCCATTTGGCATTTGACAGTTTTGTTTGAATTTGTTGCTAACAATCAAATAAACATTCTGTAAACAGAATACCGAACACGAGTGAAATGAGAACGGTTTCACCAAGAAATCGCTACTATACGAGTAGCAAAACGCTTTGATGGTAAAAATAAAATCAAAATGATGACAATTACTGCTGGTCACTTAAACGAGAAATCGATGATGATCAGTTAAAAAGAAAAGAGTCGAGAAAACATTTTTGAGAAGCATTTCCAAAAACGGTGTACTAAAAGTTCAACAAATGCCTTTAAACTGTCACAAAACATGCTTAAAAAATATATAAATAAATTGAAGTAGCTTGAGATGTTTTATTTAATTTTGCAGTACTTAGAGACATTCTCATAGTAAAAAACAAAATTCTTTACAATTTACTATAAAGTGTTCAACAATATTATATATTATATTAAATACTACCAGGACCCAGTGGTCCGCGGCTTCGCCACGGACGTTCCAGCAGCCATACTTTTTTATTTGTGGTGAAAGGGGGTATGACAAAAATTTTTTCCAAAAATTCAGCGCGATCCTGCGTGACAAAAGCAAAAAGTAATTCAATTTCAATTGCATCATTCTTCTTTTGTGAGTTTTTTAAAATAAAACGTTCTTCTCGAACAATTGCGTTTATTAAAAACATTGATTCTTTTATTTCGTGTGGTTAAAAATCCACATATTGAACGTATATTTTGAAAGTTCGAATACCACGACAAGTCGGTGCATGCAAAAAATTGGAAATTCGTGAAAATATTGTTAGTTGTCTTTAATTGACACTGTTTTCTGTTACACTACTGGGTAAGTACCAGAGACCTGCAGCGAATCGTTTTTTTACGATTCTAAATCACTCGTCAAAAACCGAGTACGAGTGCGTGCGGTTGCGCACAACAACAACCACTTCCACGCGAAGCATTCTCATAAGAGCAATGAGCGACGAGTGCCGCTGCCTTTCACTCATCGCTCATTAGAAAGACTGCTGAATTCTAAGCATATGATTCTAAGCAACCTCAATGACTCTAGAGTCATTGAATGATTTGCGTGCACTTCAGTATTTGCATGCGTTTTCCTTGTTTTACTTTTGTTTAGTGTTTTACGTGTTGATTTAGATAAATAGCCAGCTTCTAAGTTAGGGATCGCTAGTTCAAAGAATTAAATTGTAGCAAACTTACTTTATACTTGTATGTTGTCTATTGTTTGATCCTTGTTGTTATTGTATTGTTTTTAATCAATTTTTTAAATTATTTTCAGACTTGCAATGATAAAATGCTGAGACCCTTTATGTTTAGGGATGCCGTAAGGAAAGCGGCAATCCAAAATAAACAAGATTGCTGCTTTCAAAAGCTGTAATAGTGTGTATTACTTCTATTCATTTAAATAGAATGTTAATTATAAATTTCATATAAATGTTAATTTAAGGTATAATAAAGTGCAAATTTTCCAAAAAAACATTTTTTGTTTGCTTAATATGTTCGCCTTAGTTTCTAGAATATACATAAATGTTCTTAAAACGAATCCTGGCATTGCAGATTAAATAATTGTAAGTTTATCAACAGATAATTTTAAAAATATATGCAAAATTTCGAAAAAACAAAAGCTTTTAACGCGATTTCCTCGAAACTAGTTTTTTAAAACGGTTCGATAGATAACTCGAAATCTATTGGTTCAATTTCAATGAATCTTTTTGCATTTTTTTTATTGACAAAAAAGTGCGCGAAAGTCTACCTCTTTTTTTAATTTTTTACTTTAACTTTCGCCACAATTTTTAAAAAACCCTCCGAGGGTCGTGCGTAGGGAGGATGCCAAATTACCGATCTGTATTTAAAATGACATTTAATTTTTTGTTTCAGATACATGGGAAAGGCGATATCCATCGAACCGTTATGGATGTATTTTTTTTAAATTTAATTTTCAGCGCCCTCTAAGGCCTGAAAACTATTTTCAAAAAAAAAAAATTATTTTTATAAAGTACTTTTTATGTACAATGTGCTGTATGAATTTGAAAAAAATAATAACTCCTTAAAATTTTTGAAACAAGCTGCGTTTTTTTAGTTGTTACACGTATATTATACCTTAATCCAAGTTGTTTTTGTTGAAAATATGTTAATTGTAAATCAATAATTCTTTTATGTACATACGTATGTATTTATATTTTAAGAACTTTTTTGATTATTATTTTTTTAATAATATTTAAAATGATTTTTACTGAAACAATTGTATTTAATATTTTAATAATTCTTCAAAAATTTTTCCCTAAATTTTCAATATAATTTTTTCAATACTATTTTTACAATTTTTCACTAATTTCTATCAATAATATTTAAAATTTTTTTATTAAGTATACGCATTTAAATATTTGTTAGTACTATTTTAATATTTATTTTCATACATTCGCCAAGTCCGCTAGTATTACATGTATATAATAAAAAATGTACGTATTATATGTATAATAAACATGTCAGTGGTAACACTGCACGCGATTTCCCTTAATGACTCTAGAATAATAAGGAATGACTCTAGAATCATTAGAATTATTGAGCGGCATTCTTATGAGCGATTAGTAAAAGCGGAGGCACTCGTCGCTCATCGCTGTTATGAGGATGCTTCGCGTGGAAGTGGTGGTTGTTGTACGCAACCGCACGCACTCGCATTCTGTTTTTGATGGATGATTTATAGTCATTCGTTCGAATCATAGATTCGTTGCAATTCTCTGGTAAGTACCTAAAATGCATAAAAGATTTCGACACATAACATTTTTCAGTTGCGGTAAACGAAAAAAGAGTCAAACAAACAGGATATGCTTATATGACGAAAAGTGTTAAATTAAAAATAAATAACGTGGAGTAAGAAAGCCTATTAGTGTAAGACTAGCCATAGAAGTCAAGCCACCGAAGCCTAACCACACAATACAGTCTGCAATGTAAGCCTAGCAACGCCAGCCAAGCTATTGAAGTTTGAACAAGGGATCCTAGCCAAAAAAACAATCTCAATACGCAAACAAAAATGTTTCGCTTACCGCAACTGAAAAATGCACCAAATGTACTTCGCTTGCGAGCTGTTGTTGCCGCAATGAATATTCAGTTGTCTGTAACGTAAAAATAATGAAAAATATCGAAAAAATAACGAAAGAATAATGAAACGCACTGCAACGCAAGAAGTTTCACTAAAAATAGCATTGCGCTAGCTATGTTGAAATTTAATAGCACGCAAAAATATATTGGCTTTGTTGATGCGCTGCAAGAGGACTGAACTCCTAACCATGCCTGCACCCAACGCCATCTAGTGAGGGGCTTTTGTTTTTTTGCTAAAAATCGGCAAGTTTGGTGTATGTCTTTGCTTTAAGCTTTTAAAATTGGCAAGTTTGGTGTATGTCTTTGCTTTAAACTTTTAAAATTGGCAAGTTTGGGATATGTCTTTGCTTTTAAGCGTTGATCATAATTTTATTTACTTCATTATCGGTAGTGGTAGTCAGGCGAGTTCTTATCAGTGTTTGCATGTTTTGTTTTTTCCTTAACCCTCGCATTAGTAACAGCAAGACTCAAATTTTGCTGGTCAACTTGCTTTGGGTATATATAAATGTGAATGTAAATGTATATATAAAAGTGTAAATATAAATATATATATTTATTTGGAATGAAGCAATTTAGGTACGGCGAAGGTTGAAGAGGTTAAATAAATGTTTATAAATTTGTCATAATGAAGCTAATATATGAATATATGAATTTTTGAATATATGAATTCCGAACCCAGAGTATCTTTGGAACATATATCCACGGGTATCCATTACATTGATATTTTTCAATGATTGCTGGGTAGTGGCTTTAGATGGGTTAATGCTGAGGAGTGCGATATAGCTGTAGTAGCTGAACTCTATTGTTATTGCATGGTCTAAGTATTAGGTGCGTGCATTAGATTTGTGTAAGTAGTTTGTACAATATATTAGATGACAACCATTAAAAAACATAGGTGTATATAAATATCTATTCGTCAGTTGGGGGACATCGGGGTAACAAGCCCCCGCTTAATAACCACCGGACAAGTCACTTACACCCAGCAACTTCTCCGCCTCTGGCTTATATTTTATGTAAATTCAAGAGTCTGTGGAGCTTCGAGATGCAGAAACTTCGAGAACATTTTAGAAGTCGACTTATGTCATTGTATGCCGAAGCGAATGGCGTGAGAGAGAAAGGGAGAGAGAAAGGGAGATAGCAAATAGCGCGATCCTATACAAATAATACTTCAGAATCAACCTAACCTAAGCCAATGCCAAGAAGAGTCAAGAAGTTTCTAGAAGCTTCGAGATGCAGAAACGTCGAGAACATTTTAGAAGTCGACTTATGTTATTGTATGCCGATGACGTCACCCATACCCATCCCGATACGGATTTTAATTTTATTTAATTTCAATTTCAATACTAATATCAAGGTTAAAGTGTTAAGTCTCAAGCTTCATAGTAAGCGCACTCAAAAACCGCAAGTTCAAGATAAGGCAGCAATGTTGAAGTTCAATATGTTTTTGTGTTACTTCTAAAATAAATAAACAATTTTTGCGGTCAAGTACAAGGATAAAAAAAGAAGATAAGAATTTAAGGTTGATATGTCAAACAAAATTAATTTAATCTTCAGTTGTTAAAAGTTATTTCTATCGACTACAAGTGCGCTTAAAGGTAATTCTTAAAAGAGACACAAGTGAATTGTTTAAGACGATCAATAAACATTCAATATCTAAATATATAAACAATTAGTGTAAAATACAATAAAAAGTGATTTAAAACAATCCGAAATCAATAAACAATCAATAAAGTGAATAATAAAAAAGGTTGTAATTTTACAAACACTGTCATTAAATAAAAATTAAAAATGGATCAATTTGAATGCAGCAAATGTGATTCCACTTTCGGCAAGAAGTCCGACTTGAATCGGCACATTCGGATAAAGCATCAAGATCAACCATTGCAACATTTTAAATGCGATGCATGCAAAAAGTTTTTTTCGCGAAAGGATACTTTAAAAAAACATCAGAGAAATCAACATGCGGCATCAACCTCAAAAGCAACAGCATCAACATCATCACCATCATCATCATCAAATGGGGTCTGGAACCCCAGTCTTCGGGCTATTGTGGAGAAAACAAGTCCGTATCTCTATTGCAACAAGTGCAAGAAAGAGATAGTAACTAAGAATTGGGCTTATCACATCAGGACAAACGAACATAAGAGAAATAGTGGTGAAATAGTTAACGAGAACCTAACAAGAATCACCTCAATATTTAATGAGCGGATAGAATCATTTATGATTAAGAATCATAAGGAGGGTTTATTGATTCCCGAAGAGTTTTTAGCAAACATCAGAGATATAGTTTTAAAAACACTTGAAGAAAATGGAAAAACACACCAACTCTAAATTTAATATGGAATTGTTTTGTGAATACATCAAAATGAGTGAAGATGAGGCAACAATAGACCTCAAATCACATCAAACAAAAATGATCATGGTGCAACAGGCTACAAATTTGTATGAGATTTATGTTACAAAATGCCATAATTTAATTACAAATGTCAGAGTTTCAAGAACGTGATAGTGGTTGGACACTCATAAGAATCTCTCCTTTGGAAATAAACGTGAATCAATACAAACCAATTAAAGGTTCACAATATATTAGATTACCAAAAATACTGGGAGATAAAAAAGATTGTATAAATGTGCAAAACAATGACGAATACTGCTTTAAATGGGCAGTAATCTCAGCAATGAATCCTGTTAATAGACAATCTGACAGATGTTCCAGTTATAACATCATAGATAAAGCTGCAGTTAAAATAAAGCTAGACAATAGCATCACTCTGAATTGTGAAAGTCTTGTCTTTCCAATGAAAGTGAAAGATGTAAAAATTTTCGAGGAAAATAGTCCCGAAATAAGCATTAATGTCTTTGGATTCGACGAAGACCTTAAAAGTATCGTGGGACCCTATTACTATACAAAGGAGGAGAAAACCACTCATCTTAACCTACTTTTACTACAGGAAGGAGAACAATTTCATTACATCTTGATTAAAAATATTTCAAGGTAAATATCATATTCATACATTTTTTTTTTTTATTACTTGCTTACTTGCTATATACATTTTTAACATTTAAAGATCTAAAAATGTATTTTTCATATTTATTTGCAGACTTTTATGTAGTCAACTAACAAAACACCATAGAATGCTTTTATGTAATGTCAGCTTGCAGTTTTTTGAATCCGAATACAAATTGCAGCGTCATCGCAAAGAATGTAGCAGAATTGTTACCAAAGTGCCGGATGCAGTAAAAAGTACAGTTTATTTTCAAAATTTTAAACATAAGTTAGATATACCGGTTGTTATATATGCAGATTTCGAGTGTTTCCTAACACCGGAAAACATTCAGAACTCGGGATCTTTAAAAACTATACAAACACATAACCCGTTTGCATTTAGTTATTATATTAAGTGTAGTTTTAATAATTCTTAAGATAAGTTTAGATTATTACAGGTGAAGATGCTCCTCAAAAATTTATTGCTTCTTTAGTTGCCGATGCTAGAGAAATTTATAGTAATTATCTTAATAAAGGTATTCCAATGAATTTCCTCACCCCAGTAGAATTCAATATTCAAAATAATAGTAGTGATTGCCATATATATGCGAAAAACCGTTGGGAGTTGACAGAGTAGCAGATCATTGTCATTTAACGGGAAAATATCGAGGCCTAGCCCATAATGATTGAAATTTAAACTTTAAAATTTCAAAATTCATTCCCATATTTTTCCACAATCTTTCTTCATATGATTGCCATTTATTCATTAAAGAACTTTCAACGATTCCCGGAAGAATAAACGAAGTACCGATTAACAAAGAAATATATGTATCAGTTTCTAAACATATTCATTTTGATGATGGTGATAGCGTTGAACTTAGGTTTTTAGATTCATTTAGATTTAAGGCTTCAAGTTTAGAGGGTTTAGCTAAAAATTTATCGATTTCAGATTTTTATGTTCTAAGGTCTGAGTTTACCGATGAAAACGAATTTAATCTTATGAAGAGAAAGGGAGTATTTCCATACGATTATTTTAATTCCATTAATCGACTTCAAGAGGAATGTCTACCTTCAAGAGATAAGTTTTTTAATAAATTAACGAATGAAGAATGTAGTGTTGTTGATTATGAACATGCTCAAAAAGTGTGGACAACTTTTAATTGCTCTAATTTCAAAGGCTACTTGGAACTATATCTAAAGACAGATGTTTTATTGTTAACTGATGTATTTGAACATTTCAGAAAAGTATGTAAATCTATTTACAATTTAGATCCTTGTCAGTATTATACAGCACCCGGACTATCTTGGAGTGCAATGCTAAAATATACTAAAATTGAGTTGGATATATTAACTGACATTGATATGATTAAATTCATTCAAAACGGGATAAGAGGAGGCATAGTTCAATGTTCAAAACACCATGTTAAAGCAAACAACAAATATATGACTGATTTCGATAGTGGGAAGCCTTCAAATTATCTCATGTATTTAGACGCTAATAATTTATATGAATGGGCTATGTCTCAGTATTTACCCGAAGGAAAGTTTGAATGGGTTAAAAATATTGATTCGTTTAATTTAAATGAATGTAAAGATGATTCTGATGAAGGTTTTATTTTAGAAGTAGACTTGGAGGTTCCTTTTGAACAACATAACATACATAATGATTTACCGTTTTGCGCTGAAAACAAAAAAAGTCCTACGGGTAAACATCAAAAGCTTATTATTGATTTATATAATAAATCAAATTATATCATACATTATACTAACTTACAACAATGTTTAAGAAATGGCTTAAAGCTTAAACAAGTACATAGAATTTTAAAATTTAAACAATCTCCCTGGCTCAAGAAATACATAGATCTAAATACTTTTCATAGAACAAACGCTAAAAATGACTTTGAAAAGAACTTTTTTAAATTACTAAACAATGCTGTCTATGGTAAAACCATGGAAAATGTAGAGAAAAGGAAAGATGTAAAAATTGTATGCCAGTGGGAAAGTGTTGGGAAAAGATTGGCAGCAAGAAGTCTTATAGCAAAACCGAATTTTCATAGCTCTACAAGGTTTACCGATAATATGGTAGCTATCCAACTGGATTGAGTACATATCGAATATATATAGTATATATATATACATTTTGTTATCTACATACAGCATCATGAATGCATCTATTATAGAACTATTTAATAGAACTATAAAAGGAGTGATCTGAAAAAAATGTAGTTTAACTGGAAATTATCAATGTATATATGTATGGATTTAATTATCCAATATAATAGTATGAATAACAAGTATGCAAAATTTCAACAAAGTTATTATATGCGGGAACCTCAACCATTGTTAGATGTCAGTACATTCAAGGCTATTGCTCCGCTAATTGTTGTTGATGTAACCCACCAAAATGAGGCAGTTAAAGATGGACCTATTGATATACGAATTGAATTTGATACCGAATCACTCAAACCAATTCCAGATAAAACATCAGCCTACTGTTTGGTAATTCATGATCGTTTAATTGAATACTCACCTCTAACCAGCGTAATTAGGAGAATAATTTAAATATTTTATCAATTAATTTTTCCATACACAAATAAAGAATTTATAAACGATTTTGTTTTTATATATATATTATTTTTTATTTTTTTAGTAGTTTTGATTAAAAAATATATTTTCTTAATTAATTGTATAGTGACCCCATGCAAGGGTGTCAACACCATTTTCTTTAATAAATCGCTTGTCATCTAAATAACTTAACACTATTTTATGAATTTCTTATGAATATAATATGTATCTTAAATCTAAAAGTAAACATTTTATCATAATAAATTTTCGTATCAAATAAACATTTTTTATAATCATTAATACTAATATTCATTAATGCCGATTTTTTTACACCTTTTGTTTTTTTAATATCATTGTCACCCTCAACACTTATAGAATACATTTTAGATCTTAGTCCAATGAATTTTCTCATTATCTTCCCATTATTTTCATCTTTCATTAAACCTAATACCATTTTATTTTTTTGTTCTATACCATAGGGATTGTTAGGTTTATAGTCAGATGTATCAAATTTCAAATTAATATCGGGTATTATATCTTTATAAAAATCTTTGGTATTAATTGAATATATGAATGAATCGGAATCCATATAGCACAAACTCAAGTTTTCATTATATTTTGGAATCATATAATTATAATGAAAATCATACATTTTTTCTTTAGACTTTTCGAGAACTGCAAACCCTACAGAAATAGGTTTATTAAATTCGATATGTACTCTATCCAGTTGGATAGCTACCATATTATCGGTAAGCCTTGTAGAGCTATGAAAATTCGGTTTTGCTATAAGACTTCTAGCTCCCAATCTTTTTCCAACACTTCCCACTGGAATACAATTTTAACATCTTTCCTTTTCTCTACATTTTCCATGGTTTTACCATAGACAGCATTGTTTAGTAATTTAAAAAAGTTCTTTTCGAAGTCATTTTTAGCGTTTGTTCTATGAAAAGTATTTAGATCTATGTATTTCTTGAGCCAGGGAGATTGTTTAAATTTTAAAATTCTTTGTACTTGTTTAAGCTTTAAGCCATTTCTTAAAAATTGTTGTAAGTTAGTATAATGTATGATATAATTTGATTTATTATATAAATCAATAATAAGCTTTTGATGTTTACCCGTAGGACTTTTTTTGTTTTCAGCGCAAAACGGTAAATCATTATGTACGTTATGTTGTTCAAAAGGAACCTCTAAGTCTACTTCTAAAATAAAACCTTCATCAGAATCATCTTTACATTCATTTACATTAAACGAATCAATATTTTCAACCCATTCAAACTTTCCTTCGGGTAAATACTGAGACATAGCCCATTCATATAAATTATTAGCATCTAAATACATGAGATAATTTGAAGGCTTCCCACTGTCGAAATCAGTCATATATTTGTTGTTTGCTTTAAAATGGCGTTTTGAACACTGAACTATGCCTCCTCTTATCCCGTTTTGAATGAATTTAATCATATCAATGTCAGTTAATAGATCCAACTCAATTTTAGTATATTTTAGCATTGCACTCCAAGATAGCCCGGGTGCTGTATAATACTGACAAGGATCTAAATTGTAAATAGATTTACATACTTTTCTGAAATGTTCAAATACATCAGTTAACAATAAAACATCTGTCTTGAGATATAGTTCCAAGTAGCCTTTGAAATTAGAGCAATTAAAAGTTGTCCACACTTTTTGAGCATGTTCATAATCAACAACACTACATTCTTCATTCGTTAATTTATTAAAAAACTTATCTCTTGAAGGTAGACATTCCTCTTGAAGTCGATTAATGGAATTAAAATAATCGTATGGAAATACTCCCTTTCTCTTCATAAGATTAAATTCGTTTTCATCGGTAAACTCAGACCTTAGAACATAAAAATCTGAAATCGATAAATTTTTAGCTAAACCCTCTAAACTTGAAGCCTTAAATCTAAATGAATCTAAAAACCTAAGTTCAACGCTATCACCATCATCAAAATGAATATGTTTAGAAACTGATACATATATTTCTTTGTTAATCGGTACTTCGTTTATTCTTCCGGGAATCGTTGAAAGTTCTTTAATGAATAAATGGCAATCATATGAAGAAAGATTGTGGAAAAATATGGGAATGAATTTTGAAATTTTAAAGTTTAAATTTCAATCATTATGGGCTAGGCCTCGATATTTTCCCGTTAAATGACAATGATCTGCTACTCTGTCAACTCCCAACGGTTTTTCGCATATATATGGCAATCACTACTATTATTTTGAATATTGAATTCTACTGGGGTGAGGAAATTCATTGGAATACCTTTATTAAGATAATTACTATAAATTTCTCTAGCATCGGCAACTAAAGAAGCAATAAATTTTTGAGGAGCATCTTCACCTGTAATAATCTAAACTTATCTTAAGAATTATTAAAACTACACTTAATATAATAACTAAATGCAAACGGGTTATGTGTTTGTATAGTTTTTACAGATCCCGAGTTCTGAATGTTTTCCGGTGTTAGGAAACACTCGAAATCTGCATATATAACAACCGGTATATCTAACTTATGTTTAAAATTTTGAAAATAAACTGTACTTTTTACTGCATCCGGCACTTTGGTAACAATTCTGCTACATTCTTTGCGATGACGCTGCAATTTGTATTCGGATTCAAAAAACTGCAAGCTGACATTACATAAAAGCATTCTATGGTGTTTTGTTAGTTGACTACATAAAAGTCTGCAAATAAATATGAAAAATACATTTTTAGATCTTTAAATGTTAAAAATGTATATAGCAAGTAAGCAAGTAATAAAAAAAAAAATGTATGAATATGATATTTACCTTGAAATATTTTTAATCAAGATGTAATGAAATTGTTCTCCTTCCTGTAGTAAAAGTAGGTTAAGATGAGTGGTTTTCTCCTCCTTTGTATAGTAATAGGGTCCCACGATACTTTTAAGGTCTTCGTCGAATCCAAAGACATTAATGCTTATTTCGGGACTATTTTCCTCGAAAATTTTTACATCTTTCACTTTCATTGGAAAGACAAGACTTTCACAATTCAGAGTGATGCTATTGTCTAGCTTTATTTTAACTGCAGCTTTATCTATGATGTTATAACTGGAACATCTGTCAGATTGTCTATTAACAGGATTCATTGCTGAGATTACTGCCCATTTAAAGCAGTATTCGTCATTGTTTTGCACATTTATACAATCTTTTTTATCTCCCAGTATTTTTGGTAATCTAATATATTGTGAACCTTTAATTGGTTTGTATTGATTCACGTTTATTTCCAAAGGAGAGATTCTTATGAGTGTCCAACCACTATCACGTTCTTGAAACTCTGACATTTGTAATTAAATTATGGCATTTTGTAACATAAATCTCATACAAATTTGTAGCCTGTTGCACCATGATCATTTTTGTTTGATGTGATTTGAGGTCTATTGTTGCCTCATCTTCACTCATTTTGATGTATTCACAAAACAATTCCATATTAAATTTAGAGTTGGTGTGTTTTTCCATTTTCTTCAAGTGTTTTTAAAACTATATCTCTGATGTTTGCTAAAAACTCTTCGGGAATCAATAAACCCTCCTTATGATTCTTAATCATAAATGATTCTATCCGCTCATTAAATATTGAGGTGATTCTTGTTAGGTTCTCGTTAACTATTTCACCACTATTTCTCTTATGTTCGTTTGTCCTGATGTGATAAGCCCAATTCTTAGTTACTATCTCTTTCTTGCACTTGTTGCAATAGAGATACGGACTTGTTTTCTCCACAATAGCCCGAAGACTGGGGTTCCAGACCCCATTTGATGATGATGATGGTGATGATGTTGATGCTGTTGCTTTTGAGGTTGATGCCGCATGTTGATTTCTCTGATGTTTTTTTAAAGTATCCTTTCGCGAAAAAAACTTTTTGCATGCATCGCATTTAAAATGTTGCAATGGTTGATCTTGATGCTTTATCCGAATGTGCCGATTCAAGTCGGACTTCTTGCCGAAAGTGGAATCACATTTGCTGCATTCAAATTGATCCATTTTTAATTTTTATTTAATGACAGTGTTTGTAAAATTACAACCTTTTTTATTATTCACTTTATTGATTGTTTATTGATTTCGGATTGTTTTAAATCACTTTTTATTGTATTTTACACTAATTGTTTATATATTTAGATATTGAATGTTTATTGATCGTCTTAAACAATTCACTTGTGTCTCTTTTAAGAATTACCTTTAAGCGCACTTGTAGTCGATAGAAATAACTTTTAACAACTGAAGATTAAATTAATTTTGTTTGACATATCAACCTTAAATTCTTATCTTCTTTTTTTATCCTTGTACTTGACCGCAAAAATTGTTTATTTATTTTAGAAGTAACACAAAAACATATTGAACTTCAACATTGCTGCCTTATCTTGAACTTGCGGTTTTTGAGTGCGCTTACTATGAAGCTTGAGACTTAACACTTTAACCTTGATATTAGTATTGAAATTGAAATTAAATAAAATTAAAATCCGTATCGGGATGGGTATGGGTGACGTCATCGGCATACAATAACATAAGTCGACTTCTAAAATGTTCTCGACGTTTCTGCATCTCGAAGCTTCTAGAAACTTCTTGACTCTTCTTGGCATTGGCTTAGGTTAGGTTGATTCTGAAGTATTATTTGTATAGGATCGCGCTATTTGCTATCTCCCTTTCTCTCTCCCTTTCTCTCTCACGCCATTCGCTTCGGCATACAATGACATAAGTCGACTTCTAAAATGTTCTCGAAGTTTCTGCATCTCGAAGCTTCACAGACTCTTAAATTTACATAAAATATAAGCCAGAGGCGGAGAAGTTGCTGGGTGTAAGTGACTTGTTCGGTGGTTATTAAGCGGGGGCTTGTTACCCCGATGTCCGCCAGCTGACGAATAGATATTTATATACGCCTATGTTTTTAATGGTTGTCATCTAATATACAAACTACTTACACAAATCTAATGCACGCACCTAATACTTAGCAAATTATGACAAATTTATAAACATTTCTTTCACCTCTTCAACCTTCGCCGTACCTAAATTGCTTCATTCCAAATAAATATATATATTTATATTTACACTTTTATATATACATTTGCATACACATTCATATATACCCAAAGCAAGATGACCAGCAAAATTTGAGTCTTGCTGTAACTAATGCGAGGGTTAAGAAAAAAACAAAACATGCAAACACTGATAAGAACTCGCTTGACTCCCACTACCGATAATGTAGTGTATAAAATTATGATCAACGCTTAAAAGAAAAGACATATCCCAAACTTGCTAATTTAAAAGTTTAAGGCAAAGACATACCCCAAGCTTGCCAATTTTAAAAGCTCAAAACAAAGACACCCACCTAATACTTACCAACTTTATTAAATTCATAAACATTTATTTAACCCTTCAACCATCGCCGTATCTAAATTACCCATATTAATGCATATATTTTCATATAGCAAGTCATATCATTTCAGCTAAAGTCAGCCAGCAGAATTTGAGTCATTGCTATAACGAATTCGAGGGTTAAGAAAAAATCAAAACATGCAAACACTGATAAGAACTCGCTTGACTACCACTACCGATAATGAAGTAAATAAAATTATGATCAACGCTTAAAAGCAAAGACATATCCCAAACTTGCCAATTTTAAAAGTTTTAAGCAAAAACATACACTTGCCAATTTTAACACAATTTTTAACATAAACTTGCCAATTTTAAAAGCTTAAAGCAAAGACATACACCAAACTTGCCGATTTTTAGCAAAAAAACAAAAGCCCCCCACTAGATGGCGTTGGGGTGCAGGCATGACGTCATCGCCTTGCGCCACCCGCCACCTGGTCCAGAACGAACATATTGTATCTACTCCGCACGCTGGAACTATTTTTTTTTCGTTTTAATTTTTATAATTAAAGTTTTATTTTATTTTATTTATATATAATCTTGACACAAATTTAATATGAGTTGAAAAAATCATTGCTTTTTTACTTTTATCGATGGGACTCGAACCCCGATGTTTGGTTTACTGCGCATTCTCTTTAACCTGTTGCACCATCATCAACTGCATTTTCAGTGGAAAAATATTCGCCTAGTTCTGCTAATGCTGCTGCAAGGAATTTAACTGTGTTGAAGTTAAGGTACAAATTCTTCATTTGCCACAATTGAAAAATCGTTTATAGCAAAAAAATTAATTGCCTACAACTAAATAACCCATTTCCCGCTACAGATTTCGAATCTCGTAACTGTTGAAACGTTTACAAGAATCGTTTTCAAGCACGATAAACGAAGTTCATTTGGGGCAAACTGGCGATAAACTTTTTTTTTATTTTCGTGAGTTCTTGAATACTTTGATCATTTATTATGGTAAATATTTGTATTACTCAAAAGGTCATAACGACACACATATTCATCGACGCTTTTGAGGAACAACAAAACCATGCGGAATTTAGAAAAACATTTTACATTCTTTTTTTAACCGATCAATAGCTCTGTGGAAGAGCGTTCGACTACAATTTGCAAAGCCCGGTTTTAAGCTCAGATTAAATTTTTGTATTTTTATGAATTCAGTGTTGGAGCGAACGCTAGGTAAAAATTGGTTTCTGAATCCGAATCCGTTGACAGACTTAAAGGAGTTCGTAAAAAATATAAAAAATGTAGGTGGCAACAGACTACTGCATTTTAAAACTGTATCATTATATTAAAAAGAATTCGCAATAATACATAAATTTAGGAGGCAATCCTTCACGCCAATTTCAATTTTTAAAATTCTGACATCAGATTCAAAATAAGCAACCCCCTGCTAAGCAAGAACTGCTAGATGATGTATAAGGCTCTTGAAAAACATTTTATAAGGTGGTAGCTCTTTTGTACAAAAAGACATAATTTTAATGTTCTTCCAACGGATCCGGCTTTAGCGACCCATTTTTACCTAGTGTTTGCTCCAGCACTGAGTTCGTAAAAATAAAAAAAATTGAGGTGGCAACCCTATATGCCATTAAAATTTAAAATTCTGATATCAGATTCGGAATCAGCGACCCCCTAAAACTGTAAGATAATGTTTAAAACTCTTAAAAATACAATTTATTAGGTGCCAACGGTATTGTTAAAAAATAACATTTTGAAATTCCGACAACGGATTCACGTTCAGCGACCCACTTGCCTAGTGTTTACCTCAGCACCATGTTCGTCAAAATAAAAAAAAATGGCGGGAAGCCCTATCCGCCATTAAGATTCAAAATTCTGACATCAGATTCGAAATTAGCCACCCCCTAAAACTGTTAGACGATGTTTAAAACTCTTAAAAATACATATTATTAGGTGGCAGCCCTATTGTAAGAAATTCTAATAATTTTGAAATTCTTACAGCGGATTCGGATTCAACTACCCATTTATATCTAGGATTCTCCCCAGCACCAAATTCGTAGAATAAAACATATTAAGATGGAATAAAATCAATAATAGAAAAAGATATATGAAAAAACGCTTCTCTTTGAGTCGAACCACGGAACTCTTGTCTCACATTCCTTTCATTTACACCACATCACTAACGAAACAATTTTTGGTCTGCGAATTAAGGGCTCATAAGAAAGATTTCGGATGAAATAAGCAACATAGACTATTTTTACTTTTTTATAAATATTTTTATAAAAGTATTTTTATAAATAAATATTTAACAGAAAATTCTATGTATAAATCATACATATGAAGTATATATCAATTCTCATAACTAAATCTTTTTAATTGTGCTCTTATTCGGAATCTAAAACAGCTTTAGCTTTTTTAGTCCACGGTACCCGAAATTAGAACTAAATCAGAACTAAATAGAAAAACTTATATGTTGACAAGGGCAAAAATAGACTATTTAATATTGACACTCGCACACAATTTTCTTATTCTTCGTACACAAATATGATTTTGAAGAAAACATTCTTTTAATTAATCTCAAAAAAACAAAGAAAAGTTGTTGATTTTACATACTTTTTTCAATTCCTTGTTAACAAAGAATTAAATCGTTACAGTAAATATTTTATCTTCACGGCAAAGATTGTTTCATTGATTAAGCTTCAAAGAATTTAAGTCTTTTGTTTCGATGATGTAGCACTTGCATAGTTAAAGGATAAATCATTATTGCAACGATCTTTTCATTGTGGCAAAGATATTTTGGTTACAGTTTAACAAGAACTTTTTTTTTTATTTTAAGTGGTATTTTAAGTTTTCGTTGTGGCTTTTGCTGGTTCTTTGTCTTTTTTTCTATTTTCTCACCACTACATCTTTGTACTTGAGTAAATAATACTAAATCAACCTTCACATGGCAACGTGTCTGACTGCCTCAACCTGGCGAGGCCAGCATTATCCATGTCGAAATCGTCCCAAGTCGACTCAAATCTCCACGTGGTATTCACTGGGCAACGGCACACTGGCATCCGTCAGTTTGACGGCTAATTTGAGAGGCAGGTCTCCTAGCCTTAAATAAGTTGTGCGTCGGGTTTGAAGCCCACCACGTAAAAAAACCATTTCAATGAAAAGTTATAAAAGATGTCAAAACACTTTCTTGACAGACTATAATCATAATATAATCATTATAATATAATGTGTGTAATATAAGTAGATGCATATTTAACTTACCCATTACGCTTCCATCCTTGTCTGTTTTATACTCGATATAAGCCATATTAAATTCTTCAATTCTCAAGTTTCCAATATTAAAGTCTTTAGGGGGTTTGGGTAAATGCTCAGTTACAAACCATTGCAGATGAGGCCAGCCTTTAAGTTTTGAAACTTCGCCCGTGGCTGATTTTGGTAAGCCTTTTAAGCACGCTTCTGATGTTAAAGCTAAACTAATTCCACATGAGCTTAAAAGAAATCCGATTTGCTGTGGAGGTGTATCAGAACTAGAGAGTGGCAGCTCAATTGGAAGTGGGACCAATCCACGAAATAAACAACCATACCATGCAGTGACGAAACTAAAAAAAAAGATGTTATAGAAGTAAATGCTTTCTGCACGTAAAAATTACTTATCTGTAATTTTTTCTATCATTTATATTTTCTATAATTATAGTTTTCTATAGATAGCTACAGAAATCTTATTTTAATGCGTTCACTTAATGGCTGTCCGAATGGTTACCATTTAATACAAAAAGTTAAGCCGTGCAAGTTAACTGCTTGTTTCACTTTTCACGGCCTGAAATGCTTTAAAGTTTATGTATTTTTCAATCGCTGTGTTCAGTAGAAAAAGTTTTTCAATTAAAGTCAAACCTCATACCCCATAGTAATTTTTTATGATCTTTCCGAATTTGGTCTCAGATTAACGCTATCTGATGCCATTTTTTAAATATAGCGGCTTATAGGCAAAAAAAATGTAAGATACAATTTTTTTTTTAAATAAATGAATTTGAACAAGAAGCCAATGCTGTAGGGTGCTGAATCTCTGTATTCGGTGGCATGTTGAGTTTCTCTAAATGATAGACCCGATAGTCAGATGAAATTTAAAATGGCGGATTCAAAATGTCGGCCAAAACCAGGTACAAAATGTTTTTTCGAAAAATCTACCAATTTGCTCCAAATTTGGTATATAGGGCATTTCGGGGTCGCTGATCACGAATCTGGAGTCAGATTTATAAAATCGAAGATGGCGGATTTAATATGGTGGACAAAATTTTCGAGATTCAACTGACTCCGCCAAATTTGTTGTATACGGTGGTTTTCGGCAAAAAACTAAAGCCTGTAACGAACCTATTTCCATAAGAAATAGGTCCAAATATAGAACCTCCACACATAACACTCCACCTATAGTACCTCCACACACCTAACACCCACATCGATATCCATCGACATCCACCGATACAACATTGAAACATTTACACAAGACACACAGAGAGCAACCTAGAATATCCGAGGATACAGGAGTAGCACAGCCTAATACCAGTCACAACACATACGGCAGCAGGCGTCATTACCTCCATTGATTTTTCTTTATAATATTTAAATAAATTTCAAAGACTATTAAATATTACTGAACACCACTGTAATAATATATTAGGTTAAAACTTGCCGACATAGTTTATCATAAGCCTTTCTTATACAATGTAAACTCACTATAAGCTACATTGTATACTTTTTCATATTATTATTTAGCTAATAAGAAAACTAATTAAGTAATATATTGAAGTCTATCTTATTTCATTAATAAAATCATTGGATTATAATATAATTCGATCATACATATTTCAACTTTACACAAACAAACTGTACTTGTCAAACTCTACGATTATACTAAATAATAAACTACTTACTACATAATACCATACAATTGCATTAGAATATAATTATAAACAGAATTATAAAAACATCGCTGACAGCAGTCGATGCTTAGTTATAAGCAGTGTGGTCACAAGCTTGATAAAAAAAGAGCTAAATCGACAAAAAAAAAAATCAAAAACGGCTTAATGTGTAGTGGTACAATCATAGTCACCACATACCGTCACCATATAATTCATTTGTTTATTGTTTAAATTTATTTTGCTTCAGTTATCGCTTCTTTCTTTCGATTTTCACGTCGCGTCTATCAATGCATGTTGATCGAATGAAAGTCAAGTGCTTTGAGTAGATGTCTCAACCACGGAAATATAAAATTTATAAACACCTAATGTCGGCAGCATGTACAAGTACTGCATTATTCGACTGCAATGTGATTTAATTAAATATTGTAAAATAAAGTGAGAATGAATAATGGGAGGTGAACGGTGGCGGCCGTGGCGTAGTGGGTAGAGTGTGTGACTCTTACGCCAGAGAACCCAGGTTCGAATCCTCCAACTGACACAGAAAATTTTTTCAATTGAATTAATTTTTCTGTTCGGCCGTCACCTCTCTGCAGACAATGGCAAACCTCAGAGAGTAAAAACTGCCATGAAAAGCTTCTTGAGAACATAAAGCCGTTCGGAGTCGGCGTAAAACATGTAGGTCCAGTTCTCGATCATTTGTGTGCAAACATTTGACATCACACACAACACAATTGATCATAAGAAGATCGGTCAAAGTCCTTTCAAGGGCTGAAAATGGCCATTTCGATTTTTTTTTTTTTTTAATAATGGGAGGAGTTGTTAAAATATAAGAAAAATAAAAACTGGTTTTTTTGGTATAAAAAGGCCGCATTTTTGAAAAATAATGATTAGATAATGGAAGATTCTATAAGATTCTAACACCGTATCAAAACGTGTAATCAATTCGCAACAGACGATTAAGAGCGGCATTTTTGCCATAGTTTAAAACAGCCGATTTAGGCAGTTAGCTTATCAGTGTATCCGTAAAGCATATATTACATTATGCATACATTACATGGCGATCCTGCCACCATCAATCCGGCCAAACTGAACCTGTTCAACAACAGCTTCTGCCCAACCGATTTTTCTCAGTAATCATACGGCAGAAGAAAGGGACTTTAACTAGCTATTCTCAAAAGCTCATTATCATTACAGCATTTAGGGCCTCCGGGAGTTTTTCGAAGAAAAAAATACACCTTTTCAAAGCTGTGAAGCTGTATTTTATTTTAGGCCAAAATTTTTTTTTACTTTAACATATTTTGGACATTTGGTCCAAAAAATATACATTGATAAAATTAAATTTGCGGTGAGCAAGATATCTGGAAACCGGCTGACCTAAAAAAAAAAGTCGGTTTAGTAAAGAGTTCTTTGGCGTTTAATCGTTGATTTTTGAAAAATATTAATTTTTGACAAAATTGCAGGCGTAAAAGAAAATATTCGTTTTTTGCCGATAAAAAGAAAACAGCTTTTATTTAACTTGCTTCGTTCGTATGTATGTATGTCCGCAAATCTTGCAAACAATTTTTCGACAGCTTGTAGGTCTCCGATTAAGCTGAAATTTAGCATACATGTGTATGCCCGGTGACAATGCAATATTATTTTTGCCACACCTCCTTTTATCGCCCACAAATCAATAGAAATGCTGTATCTCGAAAACTACTAGGCCGATTCAGATGAAATTTTGGTAGTAAATTTCCTTCAAGTAGAAAATGGGGTTTAAGAAAAAATTTGACCACACCCCCTTTTAACGCTCACAAATTAATATATCTCTAAAACTACCGGCCTGTTTCAGCTGAAATTTTGGCAGTAAATGTCCTTCAAGTATTGCACGGGTTAGAAAAAAATGTTGCCACACCCTCTTTTACCGCCCACAAATCAATAAAAATGCTAAATCTCCAAAACTACTAGACCTATTCAAATGAAATTTTAGTAGTAAATTCCCTTCATGTAGAAAATGGGGTTTAAGAAAAATATTTCACCACACCACCTTTTGCCTCCCACAAATTCATATATCTCCAAAACTACAGGGCTGTTTCAGCTAAAATTTTGGCGGTAAATATCCTTCAAGTATTGCATGGTTAGAAAATAATGTAGCCACACCCTCTTTTACCGCCCAGAAAACAGTAAAAATGATATATCTCCAAAAATACTAGGCTGATTCAGCTGAAAATTTGGCAGCACACTTACATCAAGTAGAAGATAGGGGTTTAAATTTGGCCACACCTCCTATTCCCGCCCACAAATCAATAAAAATGCTATATCATAATAAAGTATATTATGCAATACATAATGTAAATGGTATAAATCATGTTAATATGTACTGTTAAGGTTAATGGTCTAAAAACTAAAAATGCTATATATAAGGCTTTCAAAATAAAAGATGTTCATAATAAAACTGTAAGACTAAAATGTAAACAATAAAAAATATATAAAAAAAAAATTTTAAAAAATAAACTTTTATTTAAAACCAAAAGGTGAACTAAAAAGAAAAAAATAAATTTCATTGACATTTGTCATATTTGTGTAAGGGCTCTGGAACTTAGTTGCTTACTGATCCCGTAGTAGCACCTATTAGTATCGAAATCGTCTCAAGTCGACTCAAACCTCCACGTGGTGTTCCCTGGGCAACGGCAATCTGGCATCCGTCAGTTTGACAGCTAATTTGAGCGGCGGGTCACTCCATAGACCTTAAACATGGAATGTGCGCAGGGTTTGGGTCCCGCTACATTACTACTGCCCAATGAAAACTAAAACTACATTTCTTTTAATGAACAAAGTTCACTATTACAAAACAAAACAAAAACCTAAACATTAAAGGAAATACGTAAGAAAGCAAGTAATTGGATACATACATTTAAATAAAATACAATATATAAAATATATAAAGAAATTTTTTTTTTTGTAATGATATAAAATGTAAAACACCGTTTTTATCTAATGGTGATAAAGTTATTAGAGGAGTTACTAGAAAAATTAAAAAAATTGTATGAAAAAAGGTCAACTTTTTTCATACAATTTTAACTTTCCATTTTATTTTTAAAATTAAATTTATTTTGTGAATGAATGTGAAATGAATGATCACCCAAAATTATTTTTGGCATTTGTTCATTTTCGTTTTTGGGCGCTAGGGTTTTGTGCGATAATTTGCACAGCCACAAGAGCTACGGTAAACTAATGAGTTTTTAATCATGTATGGTGTTGGGACTAAGATACGATGTTGTGTTTAGGCGAAATTTTATTTCGAGCCACACAGGCTACTTTAATTAAAAGCCTTTATAAAAAACGCTATGATTTTTAGTTTTAAAGCCACAAAGGCTAATTTTCCATTTAAGCCACAAAAGGCTATTTAAAAGAAAAAAGAGATTAAATATTTATTTTAGGCTTTTTTTGCCTGTTCATTCTTTATTTTTATGTTTTATTTTTAACCTGTCTTTATTTTTAAAATATTTTAGTTTCAAACAATTTTTGCCAGAATCCGTGAACCGATTTTCAAATTTGTACATGATAGCCTATTTTGAACTTCAATACGGCATTTCAGCAAAAAAAAATTCCGCTCTTTCGTTTAGCCGCTACGTGGTGTTAGTTTAAGGCAGAGGTGTCCAACCGGCAGTTCCAGGGCACCTGGTAGCTCGCGACCGTATTTTTAGGCGCCCGCAAACAAAATGCTGCACAGAATAATACTTAGAATCGGCGTTCTGTGCAAGCATTCTTATAACATATTCAAACCGACTTATCGTAGCTTAACCTGTTAAACAAGAAAGAACTTTTTATTTAACACGGTCGTCCACATTGCCTGAACTAGTCTCAAATTGACAGCGACAGCAATCAAATTTCTTGCAAACGCTACCATCTTTTCTGTTCTGTATCTTCTTTTCTGTGCTACTCATGCGGTCAATAAATTATGCAGAAACTTGCACAATTGTGAAGTAAATTGATGAAGTAAAAAGAGTACAATTGTTGCCGGAAACGAAACGAGTCAAATTATTAAACGCGTTCGAAACACGTTCTACAGTTGGTTTAAGTTCTTGGTAACTCCAGAAAATGTCAGAAAAGCTTTTTTTTTGCTTATTAAACACGCCCAAATCTGAAAGAAGTCTATAAATTTGACATTAATTTGAAATGAATTATTTAAAATTTACAAACAGAAATTCAAGAAGTAGAAGTTGTCTCTCCCACATGAGCATGCAACTGTGCAAATATGGGGAGAATCTTTTGATGACATTTCCTTTAATTCTGCAAAATTGCATTGCAAATTAATTAACAAAAATTGTTCGAAATATTCTGTTCGGCAATAAATATTTTAAAAACAATTTTTATTTTTTCAAAACATGACAAACGACAAACGCTGTCAATTGAAAACAAGTTCAGGAGGTGTGAACAATGTGTTAAATGAAAAGTTATTTTTTGTTTAACATACATATTTTATTAAGTCGGTCTGAACATGCTATAAGTATTTAAAAAAAATTCGTTTGCTTACATTAAAAGTGTAAACATTTAAAGCTTTCTTAAGAATTAGCAAACAAACAAAAAAGCTTTTCGGACGTTGGTAATGTCAAATTTAGAAACTTTCCCAGATTTGGGCTTCTTTAATAAAAAAAAAATATTTTTATAAGGATCGCATTGAAGCATGGTCATGGTTTCAAAGTAGCCCATAGTAGAAATTTGGTTGGACAACACTGCTTTAAGGAAATGCTGGCTAATAACATATACAAAATTTTGTGAGTTTCATTCATTTCTGAGATTAACTGTGAACAAATTTTTTACAATTTTCCTTATATACACTTTGCTAAAAAAAAACGTACACTATTGTGAATAAATTGCAGTAGAAAAAATTGTCCTGATGACAAAGTTAGCCCCTCCCAAATAGGAAGCATGTAGGGAGTCCTTTCTGACAAATTACATATGCTGGCACACAGGCGCGCAACCAAAAATTTTTTTGTTGGGAATTTTAAGATAGGCCGGACTTACATATAAAAAAAACACGTTACTACAGCGGCTATTGTGTACTGGTTAGTGAGTCCGATTTTTGTACTAATAGTTCTTGGTAAAAATCTCAGCCAGGGCAAGCAACATCTTACCATTCAACTTCTTCACCTCCAGTGGCGGACTGGCCATACTGGAGGATCTGGAGAATTTCAGAAGGGCCGGTGGAATTTGGGACCTGTTGCCGTATAGCACATAAGAAAATGATCCATAAGAGTTTTAATTAACAAAATTAAGTCTTTATGCCACATTTGCATTTATTACATATCTTTCAAATAGTTAATATTTTAAAGAACATTTATTAATTTATTAATATATATATATCCAATGAAAACAATTTTCCAAACCAACTTATAATATACTTTTATAAAAACTTAATTGCATAGCATTCGCTAGTATTCTTGATATTTTTTTATGGAAGGGTGGACCATAGAGCTCTTAGAAATAATATGATAAATTTTTATAGAAATGTCTTCACAAAAAAAAAATTAAAGGAGGTTTCTAGAAAACGTTAAGAAATAGCCAAAAAGCATCGAAAGAAGATGAAAGTGATAAAATTGCTACTTTATTCATTTTATAATCCAAAGAAAAAATAGTAGAAGGTATAAGCACCAATCTGTAGAAGAGCATGCAAAAACTTCTTGACATTTAAACTCTTCTGAAGCTTATTTATTTTTTGCACCAACATTGAAAACTTGGTGTAATGAAAACTTAAGTTGCTTCCATCAAATATCTGAAGTAAAGTCTTTGGCTCAAGTAAATACAAAGGCGTGATATTCTTAAAAGAATTATTAACTATATAAATAATATGCAAAAAATTAAATAGCTTCAGAGGAAATGAACCGGAGGCAGTTTATACGTTACAAGATGAGTTCATTGATCATGGACATTTTTGGATGTATGTATGTAGGTATGCGGGTATGTGGATATGTGTGTATATAAAGTATAGCCTCCAAAACGACCGAACCAATCTTTATGAAATTTTGATACTGAAGCAACATTCTAAGAGTGTTCCTGTGAAGTTTGGTGTTGATTGGACAAGGGGGCGTGGTATCTCCCATACAACCCAAATTGGCTCTATCGCCCACAAACCAAATAAAATGCCATATTTCAGACGGTTTTAATCATATAAAACTAAAATTTGGTAATTTAGTTCAGATGGTTACTATCAGTGACTGTGCAAAAAATGGGCGTGGTATCACTATATCTACGCCCCCTTTTCAGATATCATTTTAATTCCTGAGATGTTCAAGTTGTGATAGTGAATCTTAGTATGCAGGTACTATGGATCCAAGTGGCAGTCACTATGTAAATATAAATGTTGTCACGCCCACTTTTACCGCCCGCAAATTAGCCAGAATGCTTTATATCAGACTTCTTTTGCCGTAGAAGACAAGATTTGGTAATTTAGTTTATATGATTACTGTCGGCCAAAGTACAAAAAATGGGCATGGCCCCACTATATCTACGCCCACTTTATCGAAATCATGCTTATTCCTGAGTTGTACACGTTTTGATAGTGAATCTTGGTATGCAGGTGCTATAGGTCCAAGTGGCAGTCACTATGTGTATTTAAATGTTGTCACGCCCACTTTTACCGCCCACAAATCAGTAAAATTGCTTTATATCAGACGGCTTTTGGTGAAGAAGACTAAGATTTGGCAATTTAGTTCGTAAGGTTTATGTCGGCCAATGTACAAAAAATGGGCATGGCCGCACTATATCTACGCCCACTTTATCGAAATCATGCTTATTCCTGAGTTGTATACGTTTTGATAGTCAATCTTGGTATGCAGGTGCTATGGGTCCAAGTGGCAGTCACTGTGTATATATAAATGTTGTCACGCCCACTTTTACCCCCACAAATCAGTAAAAGTGCTTTATTTCAGACGGCTTTTACCGTAGAAGACTAAGATTTGGTAATTTAGTTCATATGGTCACTGTCGGTAACTCTCAAAAAATGGGCGTAGTCGCACCATATCTACGCCCACTTCTTCGAAATCATGCTTATTCCCGAGCTGTACACGTATTGAAAGTAACACTTGGTATGCAGGTGCTCTAAGTGGCAGTCAATATATATATATAAAATTTGCCACGCTCACTTGTACCACCCGCAAATAAAAAAAAAAAAACAAAACGAAATGACCAATATCAGCCCTTGAAAGGACATTGACCGAGCTTCTTATGATTAATTGTGTTGTGCGTGTTGTGGAATGTTTGAACAAATGATCGAGAAATGGACCAACAAGTTTTATGCCGACTCCGACCGGCTTATGTTCTCACAAAGCTTTTCATCGCAGTTTTTTCTCTTTGAAGCTTGCCACTGTCTGCAGAGAGGTGACGGCCGAACAGAAAAATTAATTCAATTGAAATAACTTTCTGTGTCAGGTGGGATTCGAACCAGGGTTCTCTCGCGTATGGGCAACACACTCTACCCACTACAACACGGCTGCCACTTTTTTTACCCACAAATCAATAGAAATTCTATAAATCAGACGATTCTCATCGTCTAAAAAGTACTAAAATTTGGTAATTAAGTCCATACACTTGCTCTCGACAGCTTTGCAAAAAATGTGCATGGTAGCACTATATCTGCGCCCACTCTTCAGTAATAATTTTATTTAATTTATTTATTTATTTATGTATTATAGCTAATTACCCTTTAACAATTATAACTAAGTAAGCACTAGCTGCCAGGGCTATCGGTTAGATATAATTTTAATTCCTGAGATGTGAACGTTTTGATAGTCAAACTTGGTATGTAAGTGCTATGGGCCAAAGTGGCGGTCACTTAATATATTAATGTTACCACGCCTACTTTTAACGCCTACAAATCCATAAAAAGGATATATATCAGACTTTTTTTTTACAGTAAAAGACTAAAACTTGGTAGATGAGTTCATATGGTTACTGCCAGAAGCCTTAAAAAAATGGGAGTGTTGCATTTTATCTACGCCGAATTTTCAGAAATCATTGTAATTTCTGAGCTGTACGCGTTTTGATAATGAAACTTGGTATGTAGGTGCAATGGGACCAAGTGGCGGTCACTATGTATATAAATGTTGCCATGCCTACTTTTTCTGCTCATCTATCTATCTGTTAAAAGTGTATGTATGTATACTAAGGCTTCTCACAAAAAAAAAAGTGCTCGGGTCGGTTCCTCAAAATAATGCTTTATGTTATGATGATTTCCCAAATATTTCGAATGTAGTGATAGCCATCCGTGAGCTGGAATAGTTTGAAATAAAAAAAAGAAAACACAAAAACGAAATGGCCATTTCAGCCCTTCAAAAGGCTTTGACCGAGCTTCTTATGATCTGTTATGTTGTGGGTGTTTGTGAAGTGTTTGAATACAAATGATCGAGAACTGGGCCTTAAAGTTTTATGCCGACTCCGAACGGCTTATTGAAAAAACTTTCTGTATCAGATGGAATTCGAACCTGGGTTCTATGGCATACAAACCACGCACCTCAAACAGTATGCCACGGAAAGGTTTGAAACATGCTCTAAAAATCGAGTTTTTGGTAAAAATATTAACGTGTGGTAGTTAAAAATAACAAACGGTCAGAAATAATAGTAACGAAAAAGTTCTTCCAATCTGCACCAATAAATTTAAAATTTTTGCAGTCGGACCAGAGGTAATGAAAATCCATTAATTTGTTAACTTTTTTATATTATTTTCAACAACATTGAAATTAAAATTTGTTTTTTTTTGTCTTGCTATGTTACTTTTAATCAAATAAATTATATATTGATGATTAAATAGAGTGTAAATTGAAGAATTTAATTTTAAATTTATTTGACTAAAAGTAGCATGGGAAAAAAATTCATTTGAATTTTAGTGAAAATAATATGAAGAAGTTAAAACAATCCAACAGAAAAAATTTAAGATTTTTTGATGCAAAATAACTTTATCATTACTCTTATTTCTGACCGGGATCATCATAACATAAGCCATGGATTATTTTGAAGAACCAGACTGAACAACTTTTTTTTTCTAAGGAGCGTGCGGTGACTTAATGTATATACGTATGTGGGTATATGT
Organism: Coremacera marginata; assembly: GCA_914767935.1. Taxonomy (NCBI): domain Eukaryota; kingdom Metazoa; phylum Arthropoda; class Insecta; order Diptera; family Sciomyzidae; genus Coremacera; species Coremacera marginata. Next base: position 102,620,123 of record OU612047.1, read on the forward strand.
GTATATCACGTAAAGACTCCGAAACCGCTAAGCCGATTTTTATACCAAAGCCTTGAGAGGGTTCCTGTGAAGTCTGGAGCCGATCGTAAAAGGCACCTTAAATACACCTAAAATTTTCGATATCAAACAGTTTTAGAATTATAGGTCGGACAGCCTCGGAATTCAGTATTCGACCTCAATTTACACATGCCTTTCAACTGGTAACATTTTATGGACGTTGGACGAGGGGAGTGGTACTTTTTCAGCACCAAAAATGTGGGTTTACAAAAAAAAAAAACGAAATGGCCATCTCAGCTCTTGAAAGGACTTTGACCGAGCTTCTTATGATCAACTGTGTTGTGTGTGATGTGAAATGTTTGCACACAAATGATGAAGAACTGGACCTACATGTTTTACGCCGACTCCGAATGGGTTATGTTCTCAAGAAGCTTTTCATGGCAGTTTTTACTCTCTGAGGTTTGCCATTGTCTGCAGAGAAATGTGCGGTATAGCTTTCGAAATAAGTCACACATCAATGAAACTCGGTATGAACTTACTATATAAGCAAGGCCACACTAAAGCTACGTCTTCTTTTAGGGGATAAGCACTGAGCGCAGCGAAGCGCGCTGGATACAAGCTAGTAAGTAAATATGGTGTAAGTCTCAAAGAATAAGTTATAAAGTCAATAGTCAAGTATGCTATTAACATTTTATAAAGGAAGAGGATCCTTAAGTTATATATTTTTAAAGGCATGTTATTTATATTTTATTCCCACTTTTTTATTTTGAATTTTTAACTAATATTGACAAAGGCTATCGAGCTATTGCCTGATCCATTTGCGTTGTTATTTGAAAGGTATCTTCTTCAGAACATGCTGCATGCAGCGAATGATAACTAAAAAAAGCTTTTGTAAAAAGTGTTTTATTTGTATTAAAAAATAATTTAAAATTTAAAAATTGCGATCAATTATTTGCTATTTACAGAAAAAAACGTTAGTTACAGGATTATTGTGATTAAGATGTAATTGGATAAATGATTTTTTAGATAAGCTGTCTGATTTGTGTTGAAGTCAATATTATTTTTAACAAAAATCATAGAACCCTAGACCTTGTATTCGTCTACTACTGTTAATCTCCAATGTTCGTGCTCTGTATCTCTCCCAGAAGATGTTTTTTTCTCGGTGCTCATAGCATCAATTACTCTATTAATCACATTAGCTTAGAAATTGTACATACTTTTGTCGATATTGGTGTATTTATGGATCAAAAACTAAACTTCAATCTCCACATTTATATGGTGGTAAATAAGGCTTGATGTGTCCTTGGATTCATTAAAAGATGGGGTAAAGAATTCAATGATCCCTTTACTATTAAATTACTCTATACATCTCTTGTTAGGCCAATTCTCGAATATGCGTGTGTTATATGGAGTCCACAATATAATGTCCACATCGACGCAATAGAATCGGTTTAAAAACAGTTCTTACTTTTTGCTTTACGTCATCAACGTTGGAACCCAAACATTTTTCTTCCTTCGTATGAGACCCGACTTGGGCTAATTTTACTGCCTTCCCTAAGAAGCAGGAGAGTTATGCTTAATGTCACCTTTATATATAAATTACTTTGTGGTGAAATCGAATCCCGATATATCCTTTTATCACTAAACTTTAACGTTCCGAGGAGTGGATCTAGACATTTTCTTTTATTTAAATTAAGTCAGTGCAGCTCAAATAACGCCCTTGACGACCCCTTACATTGTATATGTAGTGATTTCAATAGTAACTACAATTTGATTAATTTTTGCGACTCGGTGGATGTATTAAAACGTCAATTAATTTTACATCTAAACACTTAATTTCATTTAATTTCTATCTCAAATATATTATACTTGGTTAATTATAACGTCAAACGGTCAAATGTTGGCTTTAAGAAATTCAGATTTATCAGGTTATTTTTATAATTAGTTGGGTTTTGAGTGTTCAGGTTACTCCCTGTGTTCATAATTAGACCAAATATTTTACTCGTATTGTCACTTGGTTTGTGTGCCAGAGTAGATCTCTTTTCCACACAAGTTTTCTTGCCTATGATGGCCCAAATGTTTGTCCAAATAATAACATTAGCACGGTGCTCCTAAATTGTTTAGCGACCCGAATATATAGTATGTTATATTTTTATGCTTGTGCATTTTTATACTTATATATTTGCGTTATGTTTGGATTTGGTTTGGAGAATAAGAGCTCAATCTCTTTCCACGTAGGTTCATGGGTTGGACAGTAGCCGCAAACCAACTCATGGCAATAAGATATAATTTTTTCTTTTTTTTGGTCATTTTTTGTTTTGAACTCAGGGTGTAATTCTAGACATTTATTAATTATCAAAATTATTATATAATTATATTATAATTCTAAAATAATGAAACTAATATAATTATAATCAAATATATATATATATGATCATATATATATATGAGCTGCTCAGAGCACAAGTGGCGTAAGCCCACTTTTGGTAGTTTTCAGAAAATGGAATATTTAGAAAAATTCTTATTAGAAATTCTTAATAAGAGCTTACAAGCTGTGTCAAGAGAATTAAAAGAGCTATTCATATTGTAAAAAATTAACTTAATAATACAAAAAAATAATGAATATTGCATACTAAATTGAACATATTTTTGAAATTTCTTATTTCCGCTGTAGAAATCTAATGTGAGATATTTTAAGAATGTTTTAATGAGGTTCCAGAAGTCGAACAAAACTTCCTACTAGTGATTATATTCATTATTAAGGGAGATATAAAATTAATGGACTTACGCCACTTGTCTTCTGAACTTTTTCATTTCCGCTGTAGAAATATAATTCGAGATATTTTAAAGAATGTTTTGATGAGGAATGATAGCATTTACTTTCAGAAGTCGAACAAAACTTCCTACTAGTGATTATCTTCATTATTAAGAGAGATATAAAATTAATGGACTTACGCCACTTGTCCTCTGAAAAAATTATATAATTTGTCAGAACAATAATTAAGTATTGCATTTTATTCAGAGATTACATAAGCTAGGAGTTTCTAACCCGGAGTCATAAATAGGTTACATATTCCTCTTCTATGTACTTAACTCAATTTCCTTAAAAAATGGACTTACGCCACTTGTGCTCTGAGCAGCTCATATATGATTATAATTATATTATAATTATATTATATATTTATATGTATCTTTAGAAGATTTCTTACCTCCAGTGCGAAACCGAAACCAAAGGTAAACAAAATAAACCAAAACTATATTTTCAAATTCAGTTTATGCTTACTTTCAGCGAGCTTATCTAAAATAAAATCCACTGATGGCGGCAAATATGTGTACAGATTTAGCAATGTAATACCGTTTAATCTATCTTGCAACATAGTGCTACTTAAATAAGCATTGGTAAATTAAATATATTAGAAAATATTTCTTTATTGCACAGTTCTAAGGCTTCAAACACTGTTTCTTTTCCATCGCTAGTTTTATTACTAACTTTATACAAAACATTCAGTTTTATTTTTAAATCATCAAAATCTACTTGCAAATCATTTTAATAAAATCCAAGTAGTTTTTCAAAAACTTCTAAGGCGCCATATCCAGCGGTTTCTTATCGTCAGGAAATTGTGTTGAAATGAATAGTGGAAATAGATGATTTTAAAATCTAACTCTTAGGTTTGATATAAATCAAACGCTTGTCAAAACATTTTGACATTAATGTCAAATCAATTTTTATTTTGTTGGCTTTAGGCTTAGAGGATAATAAATAAATTCTATACAATATTATACTGTGAAGTAACAAATTGAATGTGTAGTAATTTAATAATAAATTACTACTACTCCAACCGCAGCTCTATCTAGGGAACTAAACGCCCTTTTACCCTAGTTGGTCATTCAATGGATGGCGCCATTGCAGTGTTGTTTCCCACTTTTTTTTAAATTTAATTTATGCACTTTTTTAATTAATTCACTTTTTAATTACTTTTTATTATTATTTATGCACTTTTAAATTAAATACTCGTGGATTGTTGAAAGCTAACAAAAAACACATATATCACCATCACCTGTTTTTACAAGATCTAGGGGCATTTTAGGTAAGAGAGATACGCTACCAAATAAAATGAGGAAATACGCTACCGCCTTGTTTTTCACACCATGCTCAAATCGAAGAATTTTCAACAATACCCCAAGTGTTCAGAATTAGGTTAGGTTAAAGTGGTTAAGTCGGTAACCGACTCGGCACTTAGGCCAGTGCAGGCTCGTTATGATACCACATAATCTCATTTGAACCCTAGAGATTTCCCTCCTCAAACCAGTTCGTGCGGGTGAAGAATTTTAGGATAAGCCTAACTTCCAGGCATGAGACTTCAGCAAGTCCGTTTAGAAAGGGATGACCCAGAGTTGCCATCCTTCTTTTAGCAAGGGCCGGACATTCGCAGAGGAGGTGCTGAACACTTTCTACTTCCTCCTCACATCTGCAGCTTCTGCAAAAATCATTTCCTATAAGTCCCAACCGAAGAGCATGTGTTCCGATTAGGCAGTGACCCGTGAGGATTCCTACTATTTTTGATAGGTTTAACCTCCTTAACTCAAGCAGTGATTTGGTGCGTTTTAAGTCGTAGGAAGGCCACGTCAGCTTAGCAGTCCTACATGTATGAAGGTGCTTCCAGTGTTCTTGTGCAAGACTTAAGGATTTGTTCCTGCACTGGAGTTTATAGGAGGATATGGGTATACCAATAAGGTCCTCATTTCAGAGGGTGTTTAAGGTCGTACCCTTCCTAGCCAATTCGTCTGCCAAGTTATTGCCCTCGAAATCCCTGTGTTCGGGTACCCATATGAGGTGGATCCTGACTAGCCTTGCCATCTCGTTAAGAGATCTGCGGCACTCAGTGAGAGTTTTAGAGTTATAAGTATGTGAATTCAGCGCCTTGAGCGCTGCTTGGCTATCTGAGAAGATGAAAATACTTTTTCCTTCAAGGTGTTTTTGACCCAGAATCTTAGCGGTTTCGTGAATTGCCACCATCTTCACTTGGTAGACACTACAATAATTTGGTATTCAAAAAGATTCCTCGATTTCAAGGTCCTGGGAGTAAGCACCTCCCCCTACTTGTTCTCGAAGTTTTGATCCATCTGTAAAGATTTTTATGCCGTTTGTTTTAAGGAGAGTTTTGTTAGCCCAGTCCAGCCGCGAAGGGATGAAAACTTCGTAGTTCTTTTCAAGATTTAAGAGAGGCACAAAGCAGTCTGTTTTGTCTGGGACAGAGGAGTTTAGAATAGTTGTGTGACCGCAACCTAACCAATTTCCTGATTCTCTTAGTCTGACAGCTGCCGTGTTAGCACATTCTCTGGCAAAGATACCAAGAGGAGGAAGGTGAAGCATGACATTCAAAGCGTTAGTTGGTGTTGTGGACAATGCCGCAGTAATACATAGGCTTGCACTTCTTTGTACCTTTGCAAATTTCAAGTGCCGTTGCCTTATCAAGGGCCCTCCACCACACCAGTGAGCCATAAGTAAGTATGGGTCGGACAATTGCTGTATAAATACAGCGTACTATTTTGGGGGAAAAATCCAATTTTTTACCAATAGATTTTTTACAGGCAAAAAGAGCTATTTTACCTTCCTAACACGTTCCTTTATATTATCATTCCAGAAAAGCTTCCTATCCAGAATAACTTCTAGGTATTTCGTGCTGTCACTAAAGATCAACCTCGTGCCGTTTAGACGCGGAGGCATTAAGTTGGGTAGTTTATACTTCCTACTGAAAAGAATGAGATCCGTTTTCTCCGGGTTAACACTTAGACCACAAGAGGATGCCCATCTCGAAAGGATTGAGAGTGCTCTCCCCATGAGTTGACAGAGAGTCTGAGGAAATTTTCCGTTAAATACGATTGCGATATCGTCAGCATAAGTAATAACCATGTTGCCTTCTCCCTGCATGATGCGCAACAGTTGATTAACCGTCACGGACCAAAGAACCGGAGACAAGACTCCCCCTGTGGAGTACCTCTTCTTACGAACCTGCGAGTATGGGAACCCCCAGCTCTGAGTTCACCACTCTGCCATGGTGAACCCAAGAGCATCTGATGTATGAAGCTAACGAGAGAATCCTCCACCCCCAGTTCTGACAATACAAAGGTAACCGCATCCGGAAGGACGTTATTGAATGCTCCTGCTATGTCTAGAAAAGCAGCAAGCGCATATTCCTTGCTCATAAGTGATTTTTCGATTGTAGATACAAGAGAGTGAAGAGCTGTCTCTGTAGATCTGCCATTATTATAGGCATGTTGGGCATGTCATTCGGTTTAGTGTGAGAGAATTTGCCCGCTTTCGATATAAAGATGACATTAGTCTCTCTCCAAACTGATGGGATATAGTTAAGGAGTAGGCAGCCTTTGTAAATTGCCTGAAGCGAGGGTACTATTGCATTGAGGCTATAGTGTAATTGAGCTGGTATAATACCATCGGGACCCGCAGATGTATATGGTTGGAACGAATAGATCGCCCATCTTAGCTTCTCCTTGCTGGTCAACTGCTCAATCTGTTGAACTGTAAGGTCAGGTGGAGACGATTGAAAGCTGGAGTTGTCAACGCAAACACTACCAGGAAAATGTGCGTCGATAAGTGTGTCCTATGTTTCGATGCATGAGTCTGTCCAAGTACTATCTTCCTTTTGAAGAAAGCTTGGTGCTGTTGGGAATTTTGATAGTACTTTCCTAAGCTTTGAGGCCTCGGAACTATTTTCGATATCTATACAGAAGGACGACCAGGAGGCTCTCTTTGCCTTCCTGACTGCCATTTTGTAAGTGCCTAGTTTGGATTTGTATATTTTTTATGAACCCTCACTATTGCTACGCCTTGCGTAGTTGAAGACTCTACGATAGTCCTTTCTGAGGATTTCAATCTCCAGAGACCACCACACTGGTTTACGGGACTTTTAAAAACTTTTTTCGGACAAGCTTTGTTGAGCGCATCCGAGGATTTTTTGCTAAGGTATATTGTCAGACGGTCTAAGTCTTCTTTACTTGTTACGGGGGAGGGAAAAACTGGATTTAGCGATAACCCGATGAGCTTGTTATACCATCACCAATATGTCTTGTGGAGATTTCTTATTTTTTGAGGCAAAGATCGACTGGTTTCTTCCCAACCGAAAGCTATATACACATGGTCTGAGTACAAATAATCCTTTAAAACCTCATGAATAAACATTTTCCGAGAGGTTCTTGGATGCCAGAGTGATATCCAGAACTTCCTCCCGGATCTTAATTACAAAAAGGCGCCCGCAACCTCGGAACAAATGTTACGATCAGGAGTGTTGCATAGCAGTAAAAAACGCCGCATTCAGAAAAACGCTGCAGTCAGCTGCAACGCCAGCCGTGCGAGAAAACTACCGCGAAAAGAGGAAGGAAGAGAGGAGCCTTTTCAGACGCAAGAAAAGAGAGCAGGAAAAGCGTGAGCGTGAGGAACTAGAGGTATACCAGGGTAAGAAGGATGCACGAAAATTCTATTAACAGGTTAAGCGTCTAACCCAAGGTTTCAAGCCCGGAGCATCCACTTGCAGAGACGAAAATGGGGATCTGAATACGGATACACAGTGTGTGCTTAGATTGTGGAGACAGCACTTCTCCAATTTACTTACTGGCGACGATTCCACCAATGCCGCCCATCGAGAGCGCAGTTCAGTGCCACCAATCGACGATGACGGAGTGGAAGTATCACCACCTAGCCATGAAGAGGTTCGAGTTGCTATCCAACGACTCAAAAACAATAAAGCAGCGGGTGCTGACGGCCTGTCAGCTGAATTGTTTAAAACCGGCGGCGATGAATTGATAAGGCGCATGCATCAGCTCATCAGCAAAATATGGCTAGCAGAAAGCATGCCCGACGATTGGAACCTCAGTGTACTGTGCCCTATACTTAAGAAAGGAGACCCTACAATCTGCGCTAGTTATAGAGGTATCAGTCTTATTTCCATGGCATATAAGGTTCTCTCAAGCGTACTGTGTGAAAGATTAAAGCCGATTACAAAAACACTGATTGGACCTTATCAGTGAGGTTTTCGACCTGGCTTTCACGCTACGACAAATCCTGGAGAAAACCCACGAAAATCAAATTGACACACACCATCTCTTTGTCGATTTTAAAGCTGCGTTCGATAGCCCGAGAAGGGATTGCCTATACGCAATAATGTCTGAGTTCGGTATACCTGCAAAGTTGATTAGACTTTGCAGAATGAAGTTGAGCAACACACGCAGCTCCGTCAAGGTAGGAAATGACCTCTCCGAAACCTTCAATACCGAAAGAGGTTTCAGGCAAGGCTATCCACTGTCTTGCGATCTCTTCAACATCATCATGGAGGGGATCGTACGAAAGGCCGGTGTGCATCGTAATGGCACCATTTACTATAAAGGTGTCCAGCTCCTTGCGTACGCTGATGATATTGATATTGTTGGCAGAACCAAGAGAGATGTTACCGCTGCTTTCGCCGCTATCGAAAAGGAATCAGCCAAAGTGGGTTTGACGATAAATTAGGGTAAAACAAAGTATATGCTGTCTACAAACAAGGGAGCGCGGCGTTTAGACTACCACGTTTCATCCGGCATCTATAACTTTGAAGTAGTCAAGGAGTTTGTATACCTTGGCACCGCCATTAATACTAACAACGAAATCAGCCTGGAGATAAAGAGAAGAACAATAATTGCTAATAGGTGCTACTACGGGCTCAGTGAGCAACTAAGTTCCAGAGCCCTCTCTCGATCGACAAAACTAACACTGTACAAGACGCTCGTTCTACCTGTGCTGCTTTATGGCGCTAAGGCATGGTTAGTTTCGCAAACTGCCGCCGCCGCTCTGGGGGTGTTCGAGAGAAAAGTTCTTCGCAAAATCTTCGGTCCTGTTCGAGTCGGCGATGACTATCGCATCCGAATGAACCACGAGCTGTATGAGCTCTACGATGACATTGGGTCATGTCCATCGTATGGACGACGAAGCTCCAGCGAAAAAGGTGCTCGAGGCGTGGGTCGCTGGTCAACGACGACGAGGGAGACCATGCCTCCGATGGCTGGACCAGGCTGAGGAAGCCCTAACCGCACTTGGTGTATCCGATTGGAGAAGGCGCGCGCAAAGCAGAGGCGCCTGGCGAGAGCTGATGAGGTCGGTCGAAATCCGGACACGGGTTGTTACGGCCACCTAAGTAAGTAAGTAGTAAGTAACTAAGTAGGTAGTTATACAGTGACTCACCGCTATCATTGTTGTTACTACTAACCCATTGCGAGTGGTGCGCGTTAGTGTCTTCACCCAGAATGATGTTTGTGGCTCAATTGGTTAACCTCTAGGAGTTCCTTAAATGACTGCGTGGGTACAGGCTCATCATATGGGAAGTAGAAGGATGCTATCCTGAGTTTTTTGGGCTCCAGACTGGTCACCGTGAGATCCCCGTGACTAAACTGAGGGAGAATAAAGCAGTTTAAGTTATTTTTAGCTAAAATGCATGTGCGAGTTTTACCTTTGTTGGAACATAATATCGACATCTCTCTTCGCGAGGAGATGCTGGAGAGCAGCGGATGCAGTGATGCAGGTTAATTTGCAGTGATGCAGTGATACGCCAACTCTTCGATGTCATTAGGGTTCTCGGTCGTGGCCCTGCAGACCGCACTGCTTACGAGAGACACCGTGTCTGTTTTGTAGATCCTGGGATAGATTTTACTAAACCCATAGTTCAAGGTGCAGTTGTCTTTTTGCAACTGGTCAAGACACTCATTGTTGAGGATCAGCAACACCTTCATCTTGGATTTCTTGGTGTCGGTTTTTCTTCGTCAGCTCTGGGTTCCAACTTTACTACCTTCCAATTTTGCGTGGAGATAGCTGGGTTGAAGGTCTTGAGCATTTCTAGAATTTCCTCAGGTTCATATAGGGTGACTGGAACCCGGACTCTGGCTCTTGGTCTGGATGGAATCTCGTCCAAATCGACGGCTGAAGTCGAGCTCCTGGGTAGAGCTCACCGACTTTTTCGATCGCCGCTTTAAGCAGCTTAGCTGATCTTGCGTCGTCACATGCCATCAGCTTGACATTACCCTGAAACCAACCTGCATCCGCAAAGGAGGTGATCCAGGGTTGTCCTTCAGGACCTGCATGGCGAGTTTCGCTAGAGAAGCCTCTATCTAGCTCCATAGGTGATTGGGAATCTTCCCATCTTCATTTTTTTGGTCTATGACCCCCACAATTGTGCTACTCTTCGCAACCTCTACGAAGGATCTTGCTCCTTCCCCTTGGGTTTTAGCTCTCTTGGCTGCCGGATTACGAGCGTTTGGGTTCTCCACCGAGCGGTTCCTCTTTGTGGCGGGAAGTTTTGAACGGGGAGGTTCAATGGTGAAGTCCGGTAAGATCTTCTTCGCCAATTCGACATCCTCCATTATTTTAATAAGATCTTTCTTCGAGACTTGATCCTCCTTAATAGGAGCAATGGCCAGTCGTCGAAGAATTCGGGCTACCTTTTTGCGGTCTGAGTAACCTGCCTTAAGAGGATCTTTCCTTACCATATCGGCCACCCTGTCACTGACCAGTAGATTCCCCTTTGTTCCCGCCACACTAGTTGAACCCGCGTTTCCGCGTCGATTGTCCCCAGTATTTAGGAAGCCAGAGGGTCCACTGCCATATGCACAGGCTTTCGATGTGCTTGCTATTGTTAATAAGGGGCGATAATTTGATGGTATCACTATCATCGGTTGACCCTTGGTAGGTTTGGAGCTTGGTGGTGCCACAACTCTTGAAGCGGAACCGAAGGTTTCTACCGGGTTTTTTGTCTAGGGTCCGGACCCCCGTTTGTGTGCCTTCTTGTTTCTTTCGTTGTTTTAATGTCCCACGAGTGGCGGAGAAAGGAATGTCCACCCAGGCCTTCCACCTTCCACCCGCACACCGTTCGCGACTGAGCAATTGTTTTAACATGGGTCCCCAACCCGGCTGATCCTCGGCACGGTTCATATGACACCGTGATCCAGCCCAGGGGGAACAGATGGGAATTTGGGAGAAGAAAGGAGCGCCAGTCTTAGTTGTTCTCACAGGGTTTTTTGGTACACAATCCTGTGAAGAGCTTAAGCCCCACACCCACCGGTCGGAGGGACCACTTACGTCAAGGTGCTGCCAGTCATGAGGGAGTTTTTGCGTGTTCAGAATTACAACTAAAAAAATTTAAACACATGTATTCTGAACGAATAAGACATGGATAGTTTAAAAAACGACAATAGATTTGAAATTTATATTTTAGGTTTTCATATTTTTGATAAAAACTTGTGATTACTTTTCGTGTGAGTCACTTTGATTGTGTGCTATTTCTCTTTTTGCTAAGATTATTTTGGGAGGAAGGGTGGTTTAAGCCCCAAAATCCCCCATTGGGTTGCGCTACTGCTGGCACAACCTATGATTTTCAATAATAGCATTGGTTTACGAATTATGCAAAGTTGTCTGTACAATGAATTCCACTTTCCATTTCTCATGTAATTTGGGTCACTAATTTCGAAAATAATTTTGTTTTTTTTCTGTCACTCCGTTTTCGAGATATTGCCCACTGCAACTTTGTCTACAAAAATAAAAGTTGATTGCACTTAATTGCATATATCTCCACAACCAATAACAGTAATCCACAACCAACAAACAAATGATATATCAAATTAAAGCTTATAAAATTCCCTACACACAATGCATACATTATTTTTTGATTGGACTGTTAGTTTTGGCGAAGTAAATTCAATTTTCGAGGATATTTCTTGTTATTCAGAAAAATTTACGAAAAAAAAAATTATTCCGAATTTTGTTAAGGAACCAAAATGTCTTGTTCATTTTGATATTTTTGCTGAAATCCTGAATTTTTACAAAAAAAAAAAAAAAGCTATTGCAAAAGAAAGTCTATTGAGAAATGAAAAATGTGTGTTTAATTGAACGAAAGCACACAAATTGTGTGATCACCTATTTATGCTTTTCGACTTATTTTATTGTCATGTGAATAAATGAGAACTAAAGGTTGTTTTAAAATAATTTTTAATTTTTATTGTGCTTTTAATCAGTTATGTTGCTCAGTTACTATTCAATCAAAAAATGAATTTTATTACCTTTAATTTGATAAATGATTTGTTTGATTATTGTTGTTGGTTCTGGAGATATATGCAATTAAGTGCAAGCAATTTTTTTTTTTTGTTGTTGAAAAAACTAAAGTAAGCAAAATCTCGAAAACGGAGTGACAGAAATAAAAGGATGATATTTCGGAATTAGCGACTGAATTCACATGAGAAATGGATAAGTAGTGGCATTCATGAATAATGCCTTAAATGTGATAACTTATCTAAAAAAATATCGCTTCATAATTGTAATAAAATTATTTTTGTATTTTTTTCGAATTTTTAAAAGTGTCTAAAAAAGGTGTACCTACTGTCCAGCCCCCGTTCTAGTACAGTTGATAAAATTGTGGTGCATTTAAAGACGATTTTGAAGCCTATAAATGTACGATTTAATCACTATTCTTTGTTTGCAAATATCGTTTACTGTTTGTTTTTAATAGTTTTTTAAAGTTGATGTTTCCTTACAGAAACAGTGGTAAAAAATGGGTTAATATCGATCGCCAATCAATTTCATTTTTGATCGATCACATACATATTTTAGTTTTTCATTTGGAAATCTAAAACATCAACATAAGCAAGTGCATTCGGCTTGGACTTGACTTAAATGTCATTGGCACTTGTGTGTAATATTTTAATATTCTTATTCTACAAGTAGGTATTTAGGTTTTTTAATTCGAAGTGAGTACTATAAATCGAACTTTTCAGTACTTTTCACGGCTTTTTAAAAAATTCCTGTGGCCAAAATCCTTATCATGCCACAATAAGTCATTTATCCTTGAAAAAGTGCTTTAAGTGCCTAACAATTGGTATACAAAAAATAAAAATCCTAAATGTATATTTAGGATCTTTTATTTCAAATTTAGTACCTGCCATTAATATATGATTCATGACTTTTTAAAAAATTTCTAAAGACCTTAATTGGGAGTTTAATTAATTTTGTAGTCAATTTCAAATTCTGAATTAATTTTGTATTTTTCCCTTAATTTTATTGTACTTTATAAATGTTTTGAATTTTATTTCTTATTCAAGTTTCTTATTAAATTTCTTATTAAACGAAGATAAATTCGAAGTTTTTATATATAAATCCGTGCCCAAAATTAAATTCGTACTGTGCAATAGTACGCATAGTTATATTCGTACTTTTTAATAGTACGAATTTAAAATTCGTACTTTTAGGAGATATGGGGTTGTGTCTTTGCTAAGTTAGCGTCGGATTTACAAATTTATCTTCACGCACTTCCCTTTCCCTTAAGCGAAAATTTACTTTTCAAAGTATAATTTTTAAGATGGTGGAGTTTTGGCAATAAAGGCTTGACTTATTTATCGTTAAATTAAAAAAGATATGAATATTAAGGTGGGTCACCAAAAAAAGTTTGGTTTGTTACCGACTTTTTTGAAAGATCCTATTGAGAGGATTTCAGACCAGAAAAAATTTTTTTTTTAAGTGGTCTACATTAACAACCAAAATGGTCTTTTTGTTATAACTCGGTTACTTGATGTCCGATTTTGAAAAAAAGTATATTTTTAGAAAGATCTTAAAAATGCTAACAATCCGTAGTCAGAGGTCTTTGACCCTTGAGGTCATCTTCAATAAAATAATTCAGTTTTTAACTTTTTTTGCACTACGACCCTCAAAACTTTGCCCATTTTATATTTTGTAATTAAAGTTCATAAAAAATCAATAGGTCCGTGTGAAGAAATTTTTAAAATCCACTCATAGGAAAAAAAGTTACACGCGCTTAAAACTTAATTTTTGAGCTCAAAAATTAATTACAAAATATAAAATGGACAAAGTTTTGGGGGTCGTAGTGCAAAAAAAGTTTAAAACTGAATTATTTTATTGAAGATGACCTCAAAGGTCAATAACTTTTGACTACGAATTGTTAGCATTTTTAAGATCTTTCTAAAAATATACTTTTTTTCAAAATCGGACATCAAATAACCGAGTTATAACAAAAAGACCATTTTGGTTGTTAATGTAGACCACTTAAAAAAAAATTTTTTTCTGGTCTGAAATCCTCTCAATAGGATCTTTCAAAAAAGTCGGTAACAAATCAAATTTTTTTTTCTTCCATAGGGGTCGACCCGCCCTAATGAATATGTTTTGTGGCGGCCGTGGTTTAGTGGGTAGAGTGTATAGCCCATACGTCAGAGAACCAAGGTTCAAATCCCACCTGACACAAAAAGTTCTTCAATTGAAATAATTTTTCTGTTCGGCCGTCACCTCTCTGCAAACAATGGGAAGCCTCAGAGAGTAAAAACTGCCATGAAAAGCTTCTTTAGAAAATAAGCCGTTCGGAGTCGGCATAAAATTTGTAGGTCCAGTTCTCGATCTTTTGTGTTCAAACATTTCACAACACACACAACACAATTGATCAAAAGCCTCTCGGTCAAAGTATTTGCAAGGGCTAAAATGGCCTTTTTGTTTTTTTTTTTTATGCATATGTTTTGTATTTTAATGAATTAAAATATAATGTTATTATCATTCTTATTACGTATATTCCTTTATATTCATTCATTCATACATTCAAAGTTATTTTAGAATATATTAATTTAGATCAAATAAAATTGATTATTTTCAACAAAGTTTAGTTGTTTTAACACAATTAAAATTCGTATATCGCAATTTTCATGTTAAAGGTATTTTAATTTTACAAGTAAATTTAATATATGAAAAAAATTTATGATTGATTTCTTAAAGTGCTATTAATTAATAAAATTTATGTTTAATTATACACTTATATATTTTATAAAATATATAATATTATAATATATAATAACATTTATAAAATTGTTATAGAATTTTGTTTCTACTATGGAGTTTACTCCATCTCTACTAACTATTTTGAAGGTCCGTGATATGGACTTTGATTTTTTTTCTATTATCCAATTTCACTAGATCTAAGTCTTTTATCTCAAGATTCGATACTCTTACATTTTTGTCGTAAACTAATTTTCTTTTGTTTTTCACGATGTTTATCAGATTTCTAGCTTTGTCTAATGCAGTCTTTAGTCTTATCTGTAGTTCGTTTCTATAATCTTTTAAATTGTAGTGTTTTGCTTTGTTTTGTCACAGATTAAATCGTTAGAAAGAGATGGTAACTTACCAAAGATAAATTCAAAGGGTGTGTAAGAATTCTCTACATGTGGTGTGAAATTGCAATCGAAAGTGTAATGGGGTATATATTTATCCCATTCGAAATCATCGCCAAAAGACAAAAGATATTCGTTAAGTGTTCTATGGTTTTTCTCAAGAGCACAAAGTGTCTCGAGATGGTAGGGGGTTGAAAATATTTGTTCTATTTCTAGTAATTCGCATATGTTTTTCATTAACTCGTTCGTAAATTCCGTTCCACGGTCAGATTTGAATTTTTTAAATAAATCGAATTTTAAGATTAACTGTTCGATTAACGCTTGCGCGACTGATTTCGCATCTTTGTTCTCGATGGGGTGCGCGATTACGAATTTTGTGAGTTCGCGATGCATCGTAAGTATGTGTCTATAGATATTGTTTGGTAACTTGTATTTGGTGTGTTATAATGGTCATATTTTCTTTTATGTGCCCCGTCTTTTTTTTACCATTTTACCATGGAGAAACATGTCTCCATGTTAAGCGCACGTTTTTATTTGAGTACTATTTTTCGGACTCCTCCCTGGGGTGAATAATGGAATTTTTTATCAATGTATGTTGCATGATTACCTCAAACTCATGACGAAGAAATATAACTTTCAGTAAGTCCTTACAACGCACCATTATTACTAGTACCCAAAAAAATCCAGCGACGGCACTAAGAAATGGAGATTAGTTGTCGATTTTAGGAAATTATGTGACATATTAGTAAACGACAAATTCCCACTAACTAGAATAGATGATGTATTGGACAAACTGGGACGAGCGAAATATCAGGGCCACTGACGGCTTTTTCGACAAATGATGGTCACTATCAATTTAAATTTAACCATTTGGACTAAAAATATCCTCAGTTTCCTGCGAATGCTTACTTTAGCTTTGACGGGTTTACCCATTCCTATATGTTGACGCTATTATAATTTTCAGATGAAACTGTCACAATGACAATTTCATTAAAGTTTTTGAGAGACTTTCCAAATATAATTTAAAACTGAATGCAAGCAAATGTACATTCCTGAGACTGGAAGTTGTATATCTAGGTCATTTGAATCCCTTTTTGTGTTATCAAATGACCTAGATTTGCTTGCATTCAGTTTTAAATTATATTTGGAAAGTCTCTCAAAAACTTTAATGAAATTGTCATTGTGACAGTTTCATCTGAAAATTATAATAGCGTCAACATATAGGAATGGGTAAACCCGTCAAAGCTAAAGTAAGCATTCGCAGGAAACTGAGGATATTTTTAGTCCAAATGGTTAAATTTAAATTGATAGTGACCATCATTTGTTGAAAAAGCCGTCAGTGGCCCTGATATTTCGCTCGTCCCAGTTTGTCCAATACATCATCTATTCTAGTTAGTGGGAATTTGTCGTTTACTAATATGTCACATAATTTCCTAAAATCGACAACTAATCTCCATTTCTTAGTGCCGTCGCTGGATTTTTTTGGGTACTAGTAATAATGGTGCGTTGTAAGGACTTACTGAAAGTTATATTTCTTCGTCATGAGTTTGAGGTAATCTGTAGTTCTTTATGTAAGTTGGTGTGTTATCAATTGCAGAGAATGTTTGAGTGTTGAAATGGTTTACTGTTACTTGTTGATTTTTTAAGTGGAAAATATTTTGTTATTTTCTAAAAATTTCAAAGGGTGACATGTTTTTATGTTTAATTCTTGAAGAAGTGTTTTGAAACGTTTGTCATCTTTGCTATTGTTTTGTTTTACTTACTTACTTACTTAGGTGGCCGTAACAACCCGTGTCCGGATTTCGACCGACCTCATCAGCTCTCGCCAGGCGCCTCTGCTTTGCGCGCGCCTTCTCCAATCGGATACACCAAGCGCGGTTAGGGCTTCCTCAGCCTGGTCCATCCATCGGAGGCATGGTCTCCCTCGTCGTCGTTGACCAGCGACCCTCGCCTCGAGCACCTTTTTCGCTGCAGCTTCGTCGTCCATACGATGGACATGACCCAGCCAGCGTAGTCGCTGCACAGTTATACGCCGAACTACGTCAATGTCTTCGTAGAGCTCATACAGCTCGTGGTTCATTCGGATGCGATAGTCATCGCCGACTCGAACAGGACCGAAGATTTTGCGAAGAACTTTTCTCTCGAACACCCCCAGAGCGGCTGCGTCAGTTTGCGAAACTACCCATTAGTCAGCGCCATAAAGCAGCACAGGTAGAACGAGCGTCCTGTAGAGTGTAAGTTTTGTCGATCGAGAGAGGGCTCTGGAACTTAGTTGCTTACTGAGCCCGTAGTAGCACCTATTAGCAATTATTGTTCTTCGCTTTAACTCCAGGCTGATTTCGTTGCTAGTATTAATGGCGGTGCCAAGGTATACAAACTCCTTGACTACTTCAAAGTTATAGATGCCGGATGAAACGTGGGAGTCTAAACGCCGCGCTCCCTTGTTTGTAGACAGCATATACTTTGTTTTACCCTCATTTATCGTCAAACCCACTTTGGCTGATTCCTTTTCGATAGCGGCGAAAGCAGCGGTAACATCTCTCTTGGTTCTGCCAACAATATCAATATAATCAGCGTACGCATGGAGATGGACACCTTTATAGAAAATGGTGCCATTACGATGCACACCGGCCTTTCGTACGATCCCCTCCATGATGATGTTGAAGAGATCGCAAGACAGTGGATAGCCTTGCCTGAAACCTCTTTCGGTATTGAAGGTTTCGGAGAGGTCATTTCCTACCTTGACGGAGCTGCGTGTGTTGCTCAACTTCATTCTGCAAAGTCTAATCAACTTTGCAGGTATACCGAACTCAGACATTATTGCGTATAGGCAATCCCTTCTCGGGCTATCGAACGCAGCTTTAAAATCGACAAAGAGATGGTGTGTGTCAATTTGATTTTCGTGGGTTTTCTCCAGGATTTGTCGTAGCGTGAAAGCCAGGTCGAAAACCTCACTGATAAGGTCCAATCAGTGTTTTTGTAATCGGCTTTAATCTTTCACACAGTACGCTTGAGAGAACCTTATATGCCATGGAAATAAGACTGATACCTCTATAACTAGCGCAGATTGTAGGGTCTCCTTTCTTAAGTATAGGGCACAGTACACTGAGGTTCCAATCGTCGGGCATGCTTTCTGCTAGCCATATTTTGCTGATGAGCTGATGCATGCGCCTTATCAATTCATCGCCGCCGGTTTTAAACAATTCAGCTGACAGGCCGTCAGCACCCGCTGCTTTATTGTTTTTGAGTCGTTGGATAGCAACTCGAACCTCTTCATGGCTAGGTGGTGATACTTCCACTCCGACATCGTCGATTGGTGGCACTGAACTGCGCTCTCGATGGGCGGCATTGGTGGAATCGTCGCCAGTAAGTAAATTGGAGAAGTGCTGTCTCCACAATCTAAGCACACACTGTGTATCCGTATTCAGATCCCCATTTTCGTCTCTGCAAGTGGATGCTCCGGGCTTCAAACCTTGGGTTAGACGCTTAACCTGTTAATAGAATTTTCGTGCATCCTTCTTACCCTGGTATACCTCTAGTTCCTCACGCTCACGCTTTTCCTGCTCTCTTTTCTTCCGACTGAAAAGGCGCCTCTCTTCCTTCCTCTTTTCGTGGTAGTTTTCTCACACGGCTCGCGTTGCAGCTGACTGCAGCGTTTTTCTGAATGCGGCGTTTTTTACTGCTGTCGCGATGCAACACTCCTGATCGTAACATTGGTTCCGAGGTTGCGGGCGCCGGAAACCAATGACTTCTTCAACGGCAGCGCGCATGGAGTGGGATATATGCGCCCAAAGTCCGCCGGCGTCGTCGAGTCCAGAGGTTGGTTGGTTGAGCTTAACCGAGAGTTGAGCGGAGTAGGCTTCGGCAGTCCGTTGTAATTGCAGCTTAGCGACATCTAGCTTTCGTTGCATTCCTGTGCGTATGTTCTTCGCATTGCATAATCGCATGCGGATTTTGGCTGTAACAAGATAATGATCGGAGTCAATGTTGACCCCCCGAAATGTACGCACATCTAGAACACTAGAGGCATGCCTTCCGTCGATTACAACATGATCAACTTGGTTTCGCGTTTTTTGATCCGGGGACAGCCAGGTGGCCTTGTGGATGTCGAGGTGCCCAAATCTGGTGCTACTAACTACCATGTTTCGTGCCGCGGCAAAGTCGATCAGTCTTAGACCGTTGTTCGTGGAGGTCTCGTGAAGAGTGAACTGACCAACAGTGGGGCCAAAGATGCCTTCCCTTCCGACTTTCGCATTAAAATCGCCGAGGACTATTTTCACGTCATGGATCGGAAGGTGGTCATTTACGTCCTCAAGACTAGCGTAGAAAGCGTCCTTGACGGCTTCGTCCTTTTCCTCTGTCGGGGCGTGCGCGCAAATAAGGCTAATGTAGAAAAATTTTGCCTTGATGCGGATCGTGGCCAATCTTTCTTTCACAGGTGTAAACCGGTAAACAAGGTGGCGTAGTTTCCGGCTAACGACGAATCCACATCCGAATTCGCGCTTCTCCGCATGGCAGCTGTAGTAGATATCGCAGTGTGCTTGTTTACAGCAGCCTTGCCCTTTCCATCGCATTTCCTGGATGGCGGTGATGTCAGATTTTATTGTTTTGAGGGCTTCCGCCAGTTGGATAATGGCACCTTCCCTATAAAGGGTTCGGACATTCCAGGTGCACATCTGTAAATCATTGTCCATTTTTCATTTGCGGTGGTCGTCAACGTAATTGGGGTTCTTATCCGAGGCTGGTTTAGTTTTCATTGGGCAGTAGTAATGTGGCGGGACCCAAACCCTGCGCACATTCCATGTTTAAGTATTGAGTCGACTTGAGACGATTTCGACATGGATAATGCTGGCCTCGCCAGGTTGAGGCGGTCAGACACTTTGCCATGTGAAGGTTCGCCCCCTGTTCCCCAAAACAAAATTGTTTTGTTTTGTATGTAATTTGAGTGGTTCATTTTTGGTGAGAGTTTACTAATTTTTACTTGTACATCAGTAGTGTTCAATAATTTAATGTGGCATTTACCTTTTGCTGGGATTGTTGAGTTTGCTTTAAGTATTCCTTTCTGAATTTCTTCGTTTGAAATGACATAGTCCTCTTTTAAGTCTATAAAAATAAGGTGTATTATTTCTGTACCCCGGTGGTATTCCTATGGCGTCGTATGCGTGTTTGCTAAAGTGTAAATTTACTATGACGTCTGTATTGTCCAGTACTGTAGTCAATGTTTGTGTTTCGTAGCCTATTTTGCACATGTATTTTGAGAAAAAATCTGCTTATTAAGCAGTCTGTTCCTATTGGAAAATTATCATCTACTGCATGGAATATATGGGGTACTATACGGTATGGAAAATCGAGTTCCAGTTTGTCTGTTCCTAGTGTAAAGAACTCATTGTCTGTAATGCGTGTTAGTTTTCATTGTCTACCCATCATCAGATCTAGTATATTTATATTTTCTAGTCTGCAAAGGGATATGTCCGCGCCTGTATCTATAAGAAATTATAAGTTTCTTTTTATGTTTTTGCATTTAATGCTTATATAATTTGTTGTGTTATTCGAGAAGTTGAAGATCTTTTTCTGTCCCGGATGATCTTGTGTTTCGATCTCCGAGCGATCTTCGTTTCCCTGATCGTTAACTTCTGTAACGTTTTTTCTACTTTGATTACGTTGGTTTCCATTATATCCATTGTTATTGTTATTGTTATTGTTATTGTTATTGTTATTGTTATTGTTATTGTTATTGTTATTGTTATTGTTATTGTTATTGTTATTGTTATTGTTATTGTTATTGTTATTGTTATTGTTATTGTTATTGTTATTGTTATTGTTATTGTTATTGTTATTGTTATTGTTATTGTTATTGTTATTGTTATTGTTATTGTTATTGTTATTGTTATTGTTATTGTTATTGTTATTGTTATTGTTATTGTTATTGTTATTGTTATTGTTATTGTTATTGTTATTGTTATTGTTATTGTTATTGTTATTGTTATTGTTATTGTTATTGTTATTGTTATTGTTATTGTTATTGTTATTGTTATTGTTATTGTTATTGTTATTGTTATTGTTATTGTTATTGTTATTGTTATTGTTATTGTTATTGTTATTGTTATTGTTATTGTTATTGTTATTGTTATTGTTATTGTTATTGTTATTGTTATTGTTATTGTTATTGTTATTGTTATTGTTATTGTTATTGTTATTGTTATTGTTATTGTTATTGTTATTGTTATTGTTATTGTTATTGTTATTGTTATTGTTATTGTTATTGTTATTGTTATTGTTATTGTTATTGTTATTGTTATTGTTATTGTTATTGTTATTGTTATTGTTATTGTTATTGTTATTGTTATTGTTATTGTTATTGTTATTGTTATTGTTATTGTTATTGTTATTGTTATTGTTATTGTTATTGTTATTGTTATTGTTATTGTTATTGTTATTGTTATTGTTATTGTTATTGTTATTGTTATTGTTATTGTTATTGTTATTGTTATTGTTATTGTTATTGTTATTGTTATTGTTATTGTTATTGTTATTGTTATTGTTATTGTTATTGTTATTGTTATTGTTATTGTTATTGTTATTGTTATTGTTATTGTTATTGTTATTGTTATTGTTATTGTTATTGTTATTGTTATTGTTATTGTTATTGTTATTGTTATTGTTATTGTTATTGTTATTGTTATTGTTATTGTTATTGTTATTGTTATTGTTATTGTTATTGTTATTGTTATTGTTATTGTTATTGTTATTGTTATTGTTATTGTTATTGTTATTGTTATTGTTATTGTTATTGTTATTGTTATTGTTATTGTTATTGTTATTGTTATTGTTATTGTTATTGTTATTGTTATTGTTATTGTTATTGTTATTGTTATTGTTATTGTTATTGTTATTGTTATTGTTATTGTTATTGTTATTGTTATTGTTATTGTTATTGTTATTGTTATTGTTATTGTTATTGTTATTGTTATTGTTATTGTTATTGTTATTGTTATTGTTATTGTTATTGTTATTGTTATTGTTATTGTTATTGTTATTGTTATTGTTATTGTTATTGTTATTGTTATTGTTATTGTTATTGTTATTGTTATTGTTATTGTTATTGTTATTGTTATTGTTATTGTTATTGTTATTGTTATTGTTATTGTTATTGTTATTGTTATTGTTATTGTTATTGTTATTGTTATTGTTATTGTTATTGTTATTGTTATTGTTATTGTTATTGTTATTGTTATTGTTATTGTTATTGTTATTGTTATTGTTATTGTTATTGTTATTGTTATTGTTATTGTTATTGTTATTGTTATTGTTATTGTTATTGTTATTGTTATTGTTATTGTTATTGTTATTGTTATTGTTATTGTTATTGTTATTGTTATTGTTATTGTTATTGTTATTGTTATTGTTATTGTTATTGTTATTGTTATTGTTATTGTTATTGTTATTGTTATTGTTATTGTTATTGTTATTGTTATTGTTATTGTTATTGTTATTGTTATTGTTATTGTTATTGTTATTGTTATTGTTATTGTTATTGTTGTTGTTGTTGTTGTTGTTGTTGTTGTTGTTGTTGTTGTTGTTGTTGTTGTTGTTGTTGTTGTTGTTGTTGTTGTTGTTGTTGTTGTTGTTGTTGTTGTTGTTGTTGTTGTTGTTGTTGTTGTTGTTGTTGTTGTTGTTGTTGTTGTTGTTGTTGTTGTTGTTGTTGTTGTTGTTGTTGTTGTTGTTGTTGTTGTTGTTGTTGTTGTTGTTGTTGTTGTTGTTGTTGTTGTTGTTGTTGTTGTTGTTGTTGTTGTTGTTGTTGTTGTTGTTGTTGTTGTTGTTGTTGTTGTTGTTGTTGTTGTTGTTGTTGTTGTTGTTGTTGTTGTTGTTGTTGTTGTTGTTGTTGTTGTTGTTGTTGTTGTTGTTGTTGTTGTTGTTGTTGTTGTTGTTGTTGTTGTTGTTGTTGTTGTTGTTGTTGTTGTTGTTGTTGTTGTTGTTGTTGTTGTTGTTGTTGTTGTTGTTGTTGTTGTTGTTGTTATTGTTATTGTTATTGTTATTGTTATTGTTATTGTTATTGTTATTGTTATTGTTATTGTTATTGTTATTGTTATTGTTATTGTTATTGTTATTGTTATTGTTATTGTTATTGTTATTGTTATTGTTATTGTTATTGTTATTGTTATTGTTATTGTTATTGTTATTGTTATTGTTATTGTTATTGTTATTGGTATTGTTATTGGTATTGTTATTGGTATTGTTATTGTTATTGTTATTGTTATTGTTATTGTTATTGTTATTGTTATTGTTATTGTTATTGTTATTGTTATTGTTATTGTTATTGTTATTGTTATTGTTATTGTTATTGTTATTGTTATTGTTATTGTTATTGTTATTGTTATTGTTATTGTTATTGTTATTGTTATTGTTATTGTTATTGTTATTGTTATTGTTATTGTTATTGTTATTGTTATTGTTATTGTTATTGTTATTGTTATTGTTATTGTTATTGTTATTGTTATTGTTATTGTTATTGTTATTGTTATTGTTATTGTTATTGTTATTGTTATTGTTATTGTTATTGTTATTGTTATTGTTATTGTTATTGTTATTGTTATTGTTATTGTTATTGTTATTGTTATTGTTATTGTTATTGTTATTGTTATTGTTATTGTTATTGTTATTGTTATTGTTATTGTTATTGTTATTGTTATTGTTATTGTTATTGTTATTGTTATTGTTATTGTTATTGTTATTGTTATTGTTATTGTTATTGTTATTGTTATTGTTATTGTTATTGTTATTGTTATTGTTATTGTTATTGTTATTGTTATTGTTATTGTTATTGTTATTGTTATTGTTATTGTTATTGTTATTGTTATTGTTATTGTTATTGTTATTGTTATTGTTATTGTTATTGTTATTGTTATTGTTATTGTTATTGTTATTGTTATTGTTATTGTTATTGTTATTGTTATTGTTATTGTTATTGTTATTGTTATTGTTATTGTTATTGTTATTGTTATTGTTATTGTTATTGTTATTGTTATTGTTATTGTTATTGTTATTGTTATTGTTATTGTTATTGTTATTGTTATTGTTATTGTTATTGTTATTGTTATTGTTATTGTTATTGTTATTGTTCTTGTTATTGTTATTGTTATGTTATTGTTATTGTTATTGTTATTGTTATTGTTATTGTTATTGTTATTGTTATTGTTATTGTTATTGTTATTGTTATTGTTATTGTTATTGTTATTGTTATTGTTATTGTTATTGTTATTGTTATTGTTATTGTTATTGTTATTGTTATTGTTATTGTTATTGTTATTGTTATTGTTATTGTTTGTTATTGTTATTGTTATTGTTATTGTTATTGTTATTGTTATTGTTATGTTATTGTTATTGTTATTGTTTTGTTATTGTTATTGTTATTGTTATTGTTATTGTTATTGTTATTGTTATTGTTATTGTTATTGTTATTGTTATTGTTATTGTTATTGTTATTGTTATTGTTATTGTTATTGTTATTGTTATTGTTATTGTTATTGTTATTGTTATTGTTATTGTTATTGTTATTGTTATTGTTATTGTTATTGTTATTGTTATTGTTATTGTTATTGTTATTGTTATTGTTATTGTTATAGTTGTTGTTGTTTCGGGATACTTGATTGACTGTTAAAGTTAGTTTTCCTTTGATTCGAGTTGTTAGAATTGTTGCTATTATTTGTGTTTCTGTGACTGTTATGGGAATTATTATAATTCTGGTATCTACGATTAGAATTATTGTTGTTTTGGTTATACCGATTGCTGTTATTGTTGTTGTTATTATTGTTGCAATATCTACGGTTTGGATAGTTATTGTTCTGCACCTTGTATTTTCGATAGTTTGTATTATGTATTATTGTATTATGTATCATGTATGTATTATTGGATAGTTATTGTTCTGCACCTTGTATCTTTGATAGTTTCTATTATTGTTATTATTTGTTTTATATCTATAGTTTAGCAATTGGTTGCTTGTTTTGTTGTTTCTTTCTAGTTCAAGTGCTAAATTAGCTTTATTGTTTAGAGTTTTTGGCTGAGCTGCAAAAATAGTTTCGTTTAGGTCATCGTTTAAACCATTTCAGAACACTATTAAGGCTTACCTTTCGTTCATTTTAATGATGACGTTTCTTTGTGCTTCATCGCCTTTTGTTTCTGCTATATTTGAATTGTTTAATTTAGATATAAGGTTTATTATTTTGCCTTCGAATTATGCTACTGTGTTTTGTCTTTGTGTAATTGTGGCTAACTGAGCGTGTACTCGGGCTGTGGTTAGATTACTTTTGTATACATTTTGTTAAAGTGTCTGTAGTTTGGCAAAGTATCAATATTTGCGGTGTATCCTAGAGCAGTTTGTACGATAGTTCTTAGGTTTATACTCACGATTAGTTCTATAAGTTTCTTTTTGTCTTCAGTTGAATAGATGTTGTATAACGATTCGGTAAGTTTAAGAATACCTTCTAACTCCTTATAAATCCTTATAATAATAGGAACTATCTTCATAATTGTTTCCTGGTTAAACTCTGGCATTGTGGGTTCTGTATTTTCTTCTGTGCTATTTTGTTTGTCTATCATTTCTTGTAAGAGTGTTCGAGATTCGTTCACTAAAATGTAGAATTTTTCATCCATTCCGTGATGTGGTTCTGTAGCCTACACTCTAAATTTAGTTTATTTAACCTTCATGTGCTCGGGATAGTAAACTTACGTGCGCGGTCGAAAGTCTACATTTGTAGCAACCATGTATTTGTATGGAAATCCATGTCAACGTGGAGAAAAAAACACTTGTACATTCTTGTTAACACATTTAAATATATTTATTGAAGAAAGATTTTTTTTTTAAGTACAACACTGGGAAAAAAATTAATTTTTAATTGAAGAACAGCATTCACCTAAAGTATATGTGGCGGCATGTGCATCGCAGACTGCTTTCTTACACCAACTGCATATCTTGCGTGTAGTTGTACGTGTTCCAATTTTACAATATTGACAACGGACTGGGTGCTTGGGCTGTTCGTCGCTGGAAATATCAGGTAAGCCATTGGAAATAGTGGCCGAAAAAGAAGCAGAAGGACTACACCCACCGAGTGCCGTTTCGATAGCCAGTCGTGTTTGAGCGCAGCCTAATACTCTTGCATTTTTAGAGCGCTGTTCAATTGCTGGCATGAAAAGCTGCTTTGCCAGGCTTCGCAGGAACTTCCGCCGTTTGTCCGTTTGCTGGATGTGGGCATTGTTTTGCGAATATATGATAAATGCGGCTAGAGCGCATATATCTTGCATGTTATAGAACATTGCCAAAGGCCAGCGCAAAGTTTTGCGTTTGGTCGAGTAAGCAGAAAGCATTTTATCCATCGCATCGACGCCTCCTTTGGTTGCGTTGTAGTCCAGGATATATTGTGGTTTATTTTTATTTTTGGGAGAAACAGCATTTGTCAGCGGCGTACTAGATAGAAGTATAACTGCTCTTCCCTTCTTTGGTACATAGGACACTAACGCAAATTTTGATTCAAGAAAACCAAAGACTGTTGATTGTTCTTCTCGCTTGCGGTCTGCTTTCATCTCTTTTGGCACAAATGTCTTGTTTTGACGAACAGTACCAAGAAGAGCAAGACCTTTGGATATCAAACTCCTTCCCAAATTTAATGATGTAAAAAAATTGTCACAGACAATGGTTCTTCCGGTGTTCTCCCAATGGTAGACTAGTTTCTGGACGACACTCTCTCCTGCATTAACTGCTCGACTTGCATTTGAGCTTTTTCCTGTATATATTTCGCTGTTGAGAGGATAGAAGGACTTTGCATTGCATGCGAACCACACTTTAATTCCATACTTTGCTGGCTTAGATGGGATATACTGCGTAAATCTAGTTCTTCCGCGATATGCAAATAGTTGTTCGTCCACTGTTATCTCTCCCGATGGAGTATAGTGCTTACGAAGATTGACGTTAATTTGACTCCATAATTCAGTTATTGGAGCAGCCTTGTCATTAACCAGTCGAGCAGCTCTAGTACGCTGACTGTCAAACCGAATAAACCGTAAAATTTCCTTAAAGCGAGATTTTGGCATTGTTGCACTGTAATAACAAACTGCTTCATTGCTCCATAATACATCTATATACTAATCGTTTGATTTGTTTACGCCTGCTAAAATTAGAAGCCCAACGAACGCTCTAAGTTCAATATTTGTCACCTTAATCCACACCCTCTCCTTTGCGGTGGGATTTTCTTCATTCCATTTTCGAAATGTTTTCTGCGCTTTATCGTTTGTATCCATCAGAACTTGTTCGAGCATCGATTGTGTGAATATGAGATCAAATACGGCGGACTCAATGAGTCCTTTAGTAGCTCGAGATGGGCCAACAGCGTTGTCTCGAAACAAATTATGAGCACTCATGCGAACTGCAGAATTAGGCAGATTGGTAAGCCAGGCAGTATGATCTTTTGCCACTAATATACCAGGACGCTGCTCAATATTTACCTCTTCCTCAACATCCAAGTCGTCGCCAAAATCTTCTTCGAAAAATTCACCTTCGTTCTGCTCATCGTCTCGAATATCGTCTTCTTCAAGATTTATTTCGTTTTCAGCATCAGAATCTTCCGGATTGATGGATTGATTGATTATTAGGTTTGTTGCAGCAGCGGAAACATTGCTTGAACTTGTGTGATGATCAGGTGGAACATAGTCGTTATTTGAATCTTCGTCAAAGCATAGCCCCTCCTCTTCTTCTTCATCAAGCTCTCTCAATTCATTTTCTATATGTTGCTGCATCTCTTCGTACGTAAGCCTTAATTTGAATTTTTTTTTCTATAACATCCTTTCAAAAATTTAAAACTCGCACTTACCGTTTAACGACTCGGCGCGGCTGATTTGAAGCACGCCCAGACATGCTTAGCTATGTATTTAAAAAAAAACAATCACAAATAGAAAGAACAGTTTCCAACTCGCTATTACAGAGTAAACTATTTTCATAAAATTGCACAACCGAACTGAACACACAGCACAATGAACTACAGTCGAAACTGTTTTCTGCACTGCGCTTTCCTTATAAAAGCATAAAATGTAACAAAACTAAACATAAAAGCACACACACACACCCACAAACATGCGTAAGAAATCAACTAATAACAAAAATTACAAAAGGACATGTTTCAGCATGTTAAAATCTAAACATCTTGAATTGAGTAAACTATTGATGTGCGTTTCCATACATTTTCTATGGTGTCTACATTTGTAGACAACCGGCCAGGAGAAGATCGTTTTGAAAAGTGGGGTCCAGTGGTCTCGTTTATAATTTTTTTTGTATCGTTAGTAGCTTAAACTGCTTAGAATACATTTTTAGGAAGCTACTGAAAACCTCAAAAGCTTTTGTTGTAGACATTTTTTTTTTATTGAACTTTTTTGGCAAAAATGCTACAAATGTAGACTACCGAGCACATGAAGGTTAATTCAACATGTGTTGTTTACTATTGGTACGTAGTAAAATTTAACAATTGGTGTTTAATTTTGCTAAATATATAGGGTAATATTTAAGCTTTAATATAGGTATTGTAGTAAACAATTCATTAGTTGTTGAATGTTGCTATCATTTTTGTATTACTATTGCAACATTACAACCTTTATATGAATAACATTCAACAATTTTTGTTTAGTTTAACTAAAATAATCTAGCAATAAAAAAATTACTACTACTTAAATATCAGTAATAACATTTTATGATTGATTTAACTTTACCCAAGATAATAAAACAGACAAATCTGAATAAAAAAAAAACACAAAAAACTTTCAAGTCAATTGCACCAAGAAAATATCAATTTGTCTTAAGAGTTATTAAAATAAAACAGAGCATTTCTAAATTCAATATCAAAGATTTATTAAACACTTCTCGCATTCACATTTAAATATAAATATTGAGTATTTTACACGACAAAAAATATTTACAAATCTTGGCATAAAATTAAAACACGTATTTAACACAATTTTGGTTATTAGAGAAGCGAATACCGGAGAACTGAATAACAAGCTGCTAAAGTGCTCATAATCAAACTTGAATGAAAATATGGTGCAAATATTGAAAATTCAACACACATACGTCTATTGTTAATAAAATACATGATAAAAAAATGTTTAATATTGATATTGCAACAAAATACAATATATGTTGCTTAATTTTACTAAAACTTATATATAATTTTAAACATTGAAAATTTACACTGAAACTTGTTGTTAAATTACACTCCAGTTGAATTTTAAGCAAAAAATTACTATTATATTTATAGTAAATTTGTATTTATTTGTATTTAGAGTGTACACTCTAAAAAATAATTTTAAATTTACTTTAATATGAATAGTAATTATTTGTTGAAAATTCAACTGAAGTGTAATTATGCTAGTTTTTGTAGTATTTTTTAGTTGTTTAAAATTAAGCAAAAAATGCTGTTAAATTAAACACCATATGTTTAATATTGCTGCAATATCCATATTAAGCTTTTATTTTACTGCATAAATTGTATTAAAATTCAGCATATGTTGAATTTCATCATCTAGTGTGTATTTTTCCATCAAATGTTCATTTCAGTCTGCATCTTATCGTGTGAGGAGTTGTTTCGGTCTTATTTATTTGTCTGTGGTCTAACTTTCGTTTAAAATAAATTTGTAAAATATATATTTATACAGTAGGTGTCAGTATAGTTATTGTAAAAAGAATTTTTTGTATTTAAAACATTATAATTTACACTTATATGTGCATAAGGAAGAGATGTGTCTAGAATATAAGGGTTTATTTCCCAAATGTGATAGCATTTTTGCTGATTATAATTCTTATGAAGTGCACTTCTCGCGTCATCATATATTACAAAAAAAAGTTGTCAAACCGAGATAATTCTATTTTCAATTGTACTATACGCCAGTGCAAGTATATTGGGTCCAGCCATACCGATATATATCGCCACGTTTTGAAACATGATTTCAATGCTCAAAACGTAAATTGCCCAATTTTTTATTGTTTTAATGAGTTCCGAAACAAGTCTTCCTTTCGTTCACATTTTTTTTGACAGCACAAGCCAAATAGCCCAGCAAACATTAATGCCGCTATTAACATACGTGCCCTAACAAGAGACAACACCAACATAACAATTAATGAACTGAGTCAACCATTGTTTGTTTCCTGTGTAGAATTAGAAAATATTTCTATAAAAAAATCAAACTCTTTTATAGACTTAATAACGACACTTACATGCAAATATAATATATCAGAAATTTCATTACAATTTTTGTTAACAGAACTTTTCGATATATTTGCAGAAAATACGTGTAGAATTATATTAAAAATAAAGCAAATTTTTGCAGAATTAAATATTCCTGAAAAGGAAAATGAAATCATCAGCTTACTTCAGCAGTCATGCTTATCAAACGAATTAAGAAATAATCTCTCTGAATATAAAAGAAATAAATACTTTACAGCAAGCAGTAGCTTTGTTCCACCAAAAAAAAATTTTCTTGGTGTAGACAATTACCACAAAGAATGTTTTTATTACTATATTCCTTTACTAGAAACATTAAAAAGTCTATTAAGTGACAAAAATTATTTTGAAATATTATGTCAAGAAAAAAAATCAGAGGACAACTTATATTGTGATTTCAATGATGGTTCAGTTTACAAGAACCAACAGTTCTTTAAAG
Organism: Coremacera marginata; assembly: GCA_914767935.1. Classification (NCBI taxonomy): domain Eukaryota; kingdom Metazoa; phylum Arthropoda; class Insecta; order Diptera; family Sciomyzidae; genus Coremacera; species Coremacera marginata. The sequence goes on from OU612047.1 coordinate 102,651,011, forward strand.
CCAGATACAAAAGAATTGAACTTCTTATTTTTCAAGACGCATTTGAATTGTGTAACCCTTTAGGTTCTTCAAAAAAAAAAACATAAACTTATTGGTTTATATTTCTCGTTTGGTAATATTGATACAAAATATAGATCAATAATAAAAAATATTCAGTTACTTATGCTATTTAATGAAAGATATATAAAAAACTTCGGGTTCAAAACTATTTTACAACCTCTTTTAAGCGATATAAATTTATTGGAGTTAGAAGGTTTGAGTTTTTATGACGAAAATAATGTTGAAAAGCAATTCTTAGGAACAATTTTTTCTGTAATTGGTGATAATTTAGGGTCACATCAAATTGGTGGATTTAATGAAAATTTTAGTTTTTCTCAATATGTATGTCGGTATTGTTTCTTTGAACTGAAATGTTTGGCTGACAAGGACGTAGAAATTCGGCAGTTAAGAAATAAAGCGAATTATAACTCATTAATTTCCGAAGAAAATTTCAACAAGGGAGTACGAAGTAATTCTTGTTTAAATGTCCTTAAATATTTTCATGTTTGTAATCCTGGATTGCCACCATGCATTGCCCACGATTTATTTGAAGGAATTATTCCTTTTGATTTAATGGAAATTTTAAAGAAATTAACTACTTTTAATTTTACTTCTGATTATATAAATGCGTTTTTAATAAGTTTGAGAAAGAAGTTAAAGCTTCGCTTATCATTTCCCCAATTAAATAACAAAATAAAAAAACTGCCCGGAAAGTCGGACGTAATGAGACATATTTTATTTTTAATGCCACTCGCATTAATTCACGTTGTTTCTAATTATGAAGATGAAACTTTTTTACTTTTTTTATCGACTTATTTGTGCACAAAAAATATCAAATTCTCAATTAGAATTGTTGAACTTTCATATAAGTCTTTATTTCGAGTTAAGAAAAGAATGCCTATCTACTATTAATTAACGTCCTAAGCACCATTATCTCAAGCATTACTCAGATCTTATAAAACAATTGGGACCGTTAAAGAATTTATTTTCATTGCACTTTGAGCAAAAACATCAATTTTTTAAAAACATTGCAAGATAATGCAGGAATTTCAAAAATATTACATTTCCGTTGGCAAAACGACATCAATATTTACAAGCGAGCCTTTTTGGAAATTGACTTAAGATTAATGTTGTGTGTGATAAAGTTTTTGAACTAAATAAGGATATGTTTTATATTGAAATTCCAAGTGAATTTATTTATGTTTCTAAAAAAATATCTTTTCTGGGAACTATGTATAAAGAAAATAACGCTGTCATATATTCAATTGACGAGCAAAAAAATTTAAATATTCTTATAATCAATTCAATCTTCACGCTGTCATATATTCAATTGACGAGCAAAAAAATTTAAATATTCTTATAATCAATTCAATCTTCATAAGTAATTCCTTTAACAATTTTATTCTCTATGGAAAATTAATGAAGATGTGGTACAATAGTACAATAAGTTTGTATAAATATTTTTCTATAGTAAATAAAAATGTTGACATCATTCATAATAACGATCTTATATCACATGATTGTATTAATATATTAAGATTAAATAATAAATACTTCTTTGCACCATTTTCTTCTTTTGTGGAACATATATAAAAATATAAGACATTGCTCATATTTATAAGTTATCTTTTTTTATCTTTATATCGTCGTTATTGTTTTCTTTAATTATTTTCATTTGTATTGTTTACTGGGTTAAACAAATGTTGGTCTATGAACAGCTGATTTTGAGGTTTGACATTCGGTCGAGCGAGAGTTGTATCGAATTGTTTAGAATAGAATTAAAAAGTAAAATAGTATGGAGAGATATTTATGTAAAATATGGAGTGCAGACAGACTAAAAAAGAAGGCGTTTTTGTGTCAACCATCAATCGAACTTATAATAAAAAAAGGTATGCAAAATTCTGTTGTCAGCACAAATGTGTATGCAAGTTTCTTGAAAATTAATAAATTTTTTAATTATAGCAAAGGACTATCTTATCGAGGGCGAAATACTTATTCTAGAAAGTGACGGCACAGAAATCGAAGATGATGAAATTTTACATTTTTTTTTTGCAAGAAAAAAGTATACTGATGATCTTACAAACAACGGAATTATGGACACCAAGTAATGAATTTACCACTGCAGTTGCTGAAAATTCCAAACACTGCGCGTCATTTACTCAAAGCGCAGACACAATGGAACACAACTCAAGGTTCAGATAATTCACAGAGTTAATTCAACATCGTTGCAGTCGCTGACAGTCAAGAATATATGGCTCCACTACAGTACGCTGACACAACCTCCGGCCATGAAGAATTTGAAGAGCATCCTGATTTTAGTTTATCAGAACTCGAAGATGAGTACTCTGATGCACAGTTTGTTTTAGTGACTAAAGATAGTGTTGCAAATATTGGTAATAGTAAAGAGTCTGTTAGCATTGTAAGCCTTAGCCCAAAGGCACTATGTGATGGTTTTGAGAACTTTGCTTTACCTTGGGAAAAAATGTCTCCGGAGTTAAACAATGCCTTTCAGAACAAAATAAAACTCGGTAAGCTTATGAATGCTTTTACAAATATTGTCGTGGATAATCTTCGTGGAATATCTCATTTTATTCCAAAGAGCGTTTACAGAAACGTTGCTCACATAGCCGGAAACAAGTATCCGGAATTGTTCGTTGAAAGAGATGGAGAAGGGCACATTATGTCGCATACTCCGGTGTCTCTAATAACCACAATGCGAAACCGCAATAATCTTTCAAATTCCAAAGCAAATAGGAAAGCAAACTCTGAAAACTCCGATTTGCCAAATTGTTTAAAAAAACAAGATTTCTATCTAAGACTTGTGTTAATTGGCAGCCAAAAACTTTAAGAGGGCAAACTGAGGAAGATTTTGTATCAAAAAAAAAATATTTAATCAATATGTTTCAACAAAAAACCATAAAAGCAAATGATCAAGAGACTGTAGAAAAGTACATGTTGGATTGCTTCTCCATACAGCGAATTTTTTTTTAATGATTCCGATCATATGCCATATGTCAGAGACATTTTCATAAACTGGCCAATGATTTTTAATAAGAAATGTCTATATGACCATTTTAAAAATTAATGGATTTAGATGTTAACACATTTAAAAGAAATTTTGAAGCTTCAAAAATGAAAATGAAATTATTATTCACCAATCGAGAAATCAAAGATGACGAATCAATTTTAAGAGCCATATGTTCATATTTCAACGAAACTCATGAACTAATATTGGAAAGATATGAGGTAAGATAAAAGAAAAAAGCAATGATAATGGCACCACCAAAAGAGGGTGGCAGATAGGGAATAGGCAGAAAATAGATGTTTGTTCATTCGTTCGTAGAGAATAGTTGTTCGTTCGTTCGTGGAAAATAGTTGTTCGCTCCTTCGTAGAAAATCGAAATTAAAATTTTGTTCGTGCAATGCTCTGGCCATATCGATGGCGTTTTGCCAAAAGGGCCTATCTTAAAGCAAAATCAAGAGCAGATTGGCCCTTTTGGCAAAACGCCATCGATATGCTGTGAAATAAATGATATACAGTTGCAAATTACGTACAATGTATTCGGACAATTCACAATCTTGAGTATTTAACATTGCAAATTTGTGCAATTGTAAAAACTCTCCGCTCAATCGTGAGCGGTCTTTTTCGGCTTACTTTGCAATACTTGTTGCAAAGCATGAAATTAGCAGCTGATTAATCAGTGACTCTTTAATGAATTTTTTATTGGGTTTCTCCCCTTTGATTCGTTTTGTTATTTACTTATTTTCCATATCTTTGTTTTTAGCGACTTTATTTTTTTTTCTAGTCAGCTTAGAGTTCAGTATTACATGTATATAGTAAATATAAACTATGGGATTTTAGTGTTGCATATTTACACAAGCGTAGTAAATGCATCTCTGTATATTTTGTTAGTTTAGAGTAAAAATATACTCTACCATTTTGTCTCTACAATGTATGGGTAGTGATGTATGAATGTAGTATGTGTAATGAATATTTTTTGTATGAAATGTATATATAAATTATATTTTATATTATATTTTTTTTATTTTAGTTTGGTACAATAGAAAAAATCAAAAAAGACTGCAATACATTAACTCCATAGATAACAATAATTGGTAAATATTGACTTTTTAGTAAACATCAACCTGATATATGAAAAAATATTTATTTTTTCTTTAGATACATCACCGGAGAAAAACACCACATGCATGGCATACATATGGTTAGAAGGAGCTATAACATCAAAGGAGGAATTTTTCGATTTGGTAGACTTAATAATACAATTAATCTGTTATTATTATACCTTTAATATAGTGTATGCCAAAAATGTATCTCAAACTTTAGATTTTTTAATGAGGTATTTCTTTAAATTCTATCCATCCCAAATAAGGGGCCAAAAAAAAAGAATAAACAACTTAAGAAAAATTAAAACTCTAATTAAAAAGCTGATCGAACAGTTTAAAATTTGAGATCAAAAATTTCAGAATCGGGGTTGTTGTAGAAACAAAGAGCTCTTGGAATCAGAATTAAAACCGATAAATATTTCGCTTAGGCTGGATTCACTGACCACCTTCAGCAAGTTTTGCACTTTTTTATATGAAGTTCTTGCGCTCTCCGCTCAGTGAGAGATACTTGCTGCACGCTCTTCAACTGAATTAACATTATTGTAATTTTCGCAACAACTTGCTGAAGGTGGTCAGTAAATCCAGCCTTAGGTGTCATAGATTCTGTTTTGGCGGTATTATATTCGAATCGGATTCGGTGCATCTTTTAGACGTCCCAGAAACCTATGTTATCCGATGTCACCTAAGCGAAATATTTGTCGATTTCAATTCTGATTCCAAGAGCTCTTGGTTTCTACAACAACCCCGAATACCAGAAAGTATTTTATATCGATTCTCTTTCCTTTGTAAATGGTTTATAGCAATTCCTTTTTTTTTTAATGTATGCCAAATTTAAATTGCATATCGTCGTTGGGCGTTCCGCGTATTCGCCACTTGCACATACACACAGACGGTGATGTTAAAATTCTGCAGGAGTGCATAAAAACTGCATTCTTTTAAGCTATTGAATGTAATTTCAACTAAACGAAAAACATTTATTGAAATTAGATACTTACTATGTTCTTAAATCAGCATTTAGTGGAAAATCCGCCCTGTATTAATTAAATCAAATTGACTTAAAATCCAAATTTAAATTTTTGCCGTTTTGAAATGTACGCGGTATTGCACGCCCAACGACGATATATAATTTTTATTTAAAAGAATTGAATGTGAAACGAACACTCTCATTAAAAAGCTCGAACAGAAGAAAGTTTGTAGTCAAAAAATTTTTAGTACTAAAAATTATTTAAATTTTTTAGTACTAAAAATTATTTAATACTGATTCTTTTTTTTTTTAATAATTTAAAACAATGAACTAGTTTGCATGAATTACATAGTAAAAATTCATAATAGATTTGAAGTTATTGACTCACTTTTTGCCTACCTTAAATTTTAATCAGTTCTTAATAATTGAGATCAAATTTTAATTTTTGACTTTCAAAGATATATGTGGATGCATGTTGACATGCATTCTAAATAATGTCAAATGTAAATAATGTTAATTAATGTCGAAATCTATAATTAACTATAACATTAACTACACTAATATGTCGAAATCTATAATTAACTATAACAATCAATTATATTGCTTGAATAACATATCATACGTTTTCTTTTTAAAATGATTTTTCAACTTTTTGAACTTATTCTAAGAGTACATATGAAATAATTGATTTATAATTTTCGTACATTCTTGTCACTTTAAAATATAAATTAATGAATTAATATTTCAGTTCGAGTCTTATCAATTGTTTTAAATATTTCACAGTACATTAGAGTATTTGAAAATTTAGTACTTAGAACAATTGTTGTTATCTTAATGGATTCATTTTTTTATCTTAATATGAACATTTTTTTGATAAGCAAATCAATAATGAATTATAAATATAGAATTAATTATAACTCTGTTGTAAAACGTTATAAAACGAATTTTAAAACGAATATTAAAACGAATTGAATAAAGAATAATAATTTTTATTGAATAATTCACTTAGGGCCGTATTGTTCATCTCTGAGTATCTTTAACCAGCGAAAAAAATTACAAGAATTCGCTAAAATACAAAAAAATAATGGATATCAGAATGAACTATCGAGCTTTATTTTGAGGTTTATTTTCTAACAAAAATTTTCTAACGAAAGAAAAAAAGTAATTTTTGTATTACTATTTGATTTGAAGTAAAATTAAACAACATTTGTTGAATTTTACTACTTATAGTGTTAATTTTACTCAACAGTTTGAAATTTTACTATTATTAAAATAGATATTACTACACTGTTTTAAGTGAAATTCTACAAGTTATGTTTAATTTCACTATATAATCAAGAGTAAAGTTTATGTTGGATTTTACTACTATATAATATTAAAACTCATGTTGAATTCTATTTGAAGTGTATATTTACTACAGTTATAGTACCAAACCTGTTGCCTACAAGTATTGTAGTAAATTTCAGCAAAAATTTTTTAGAGTGCAGTCTTTGATTTCAGGATGCACTGATCGACATGTGCAGGATCGCCATGTGGTGTTGGGACTAAGATACGATGTTGTATTTAGGCGCACACACCTGTTTAATCAGCCACAAGGCTTTGGCATATAAGCCACAAGGCTTAGATTTTTATTATTTAACCGCGAAGGATAAATCTCATTTCGGGCCACACACGCTACTTTATTTAAAAGCCTTTATAAATAAGACTATAATTTTTATTTTTTGTGCTACAAAGGCTAATTTTCCATTTAAGCCACAAAGGCTATTTAAAAGAAAAAAAGATATTTAATATTTGTTTTAGGCTTTTTTGCCTGTTCATTCAAATCTGTCTTTATTTTTAAAATATTTAAGTTTATATACAATTTTTAAAAGTATTATTCTTAAAATTATTCTGGAAAGTGCTAACGTAAGTATGAATGAGAAAATTTGCTTATCAGAATTTTCGATTTTCAAGTGCATGTTTAGCTATGTTTAAAATTCTGTGAAATTATTTGGATTATGGTTTTAAATTAAGTTATAAATTTAGTTTTATGTGTCTGCGTATTGGTGGTCTTTATGGTTTCTATGAAGAAGTGTTAGGAAGTATTAATGGCTTTAAGAGTACACTAAACATGAATATGCTACAGACTTACTTTTCCATTTTCTTTCATAAGCAAAGGGAAAAAATGCAGAATTAACAAAACAAATTAAACAAAACATTCGCCGTCTTAATGAGCTAGCTCAAACCAAAATGTGACTTTTTAACAAACGCTATGTTCCCAGATGGAAGTTTTGATAAGTTCTTCTTTTTGCTTGCAGTGTTGCATTTATAAATTGTTATCGAAGCCAAAAGAGGCTGCCACCTACACTTTCATTAAATCTGTGATGGCAAACTCACAACGAGACCTTCGGTGAAGAGGCCCAAAACAGAACAACTGGACAACACTTCAATAACATCGCGCCATGTTGTCAGGGCGCCTTCATCATAACTAGTCCTCCCGTAAAACTCTGGAATGCTGGTCTAACTTCCAGCGACTACAACAACAAACAAACGCATAAGCCACATCATAACAAAGGACCTTCCAGCAAGGTCAACCGATCTATAAATCCTTAGATCATCTTGTAAGAACCCTGGGCAGCCGCTGAGGATACCTCGTCTGAAAAAGAGTTGTAACGACCAGAGGTTCTTTACAAGCCTTGTAGTTAAGTAATGTAAGGCATGGAACGCCACAATTTAATTTTTTGGATATTACAGGGAACATTAGTAGCATTAGTATATATATATAAAGACTATTATTTTTCGCTTTTTTTTCTAATAAAGTTTTTTGACAAACCTGGTTACCTTTTTGCGGACTCCATTTTGAATGCGCCATATTTAATTTCTTCTGACTATCGGTTTTATCCTAAGGAGAAACTTAATATGCCTAGTCAACATTATTGGCTTCATGTTCAAATTCACGATTATTAAAAAAATGTCATATTTTACATTTGTTTCCCTTTTGACCGCCATATTTAAGAAATTACGTCAAATAGCGTTAATCGGAAAGAGCATGATAAATTACTATGGGATAAGGTGGCGGATCTACCTACGGGCTGAAAGCGCTTTAGTCCCCCTTGGATAATTTTTTTGTGTGGAAAAATAATGGAAATAATCCCTAACAGCCGTTTCAGACCTCCCTTGGACTCGAAAGCTAATTGGTAATGGCTCCCACCTAGAAGCCAGATTTGGCTTTATTTTACTTTAAATGGCACCTTATTTTTTAATTTGGCACAAGTGCCAAAATGGCACTATTTGAAAATTTGTTAAATTTTCTTGCACACGTTTTAAAAATATGTATTAACATTAAGGTACATTTTAGTACAAACCTTACTTTTAAATACTTTTTGAACAACCGAAATTTTTTTAGCTTTGACAGTTAAAACATCTGGTAATAAACCAGAATGTGAATATTATCTTATATTTACATAGATATATGTGTTCGTTTGGAAGATTAATTTATAATTTTTAAGAAGAAGAACTAATGATAAACAATTGATTAAAACAATAATTCCACATTCTATAGTACTCGTACACGAAGAACTAGAGGCAAATGTGGATTTCAAATTTAGACGTATACAGGCATGTCGTAGAATCCGACTCGTTTTTGCTTGAATCGGAATTGCAAAACCGATTCCGATTTTAAATGGTGTCGTACATTCCGATCGATTTACGCTTCTTTCGAACATAAACAAAACCGATTGTCGAATCAGCTGTTGCAAAAGTAAACAAAAGTTCTGAAAGCAAATTTTGCGTCAAATTTTAAAAAATTTTAATAAAAGTGTTCAAAAGTTGCAAAAAAATGAGCTCTGGCATTTTGGCTTTTTTGTTGCTGCAAGAAGAACTCCTTGAGAGAATAAAACGCCGAATTCTAAGAGATCACAGCAATCCCTTGGATCTACCGGATGCGTCGTAAGGACAAACTACCTGGCAGATACAAGAATGAACATTTGTATAACTCTATTGTCCTTTTGCAGATTTGTGGGCCACTACCGCTTAAACAAAGAATCATTTGTTATGGTGTTGGACACAATAAAAACACACTTGCGTCCGTCATCGATTCCCCCAGTGCTGCAACTAGCTGGAACGCTTCGCTTTTTAGCAGAAAGTTTGTATCAGCGCTCAGTTGGCAACGATGCAAACATTAGCATGGGAAGAACCACAGTGTCAGAGATGCTAACACAAATGACACCAGTTTTGGAAAGGTTTATTTGCCGCCAGTGGATAAACCTGGAAATGGACGTGAATGAAAAGCAAGAATCGAGGAGATATTTTTATAATAAACACAGAATTCCGGGCATCATTGGCTGCATCGGCGGCACTCATGTTAAAATAACTAAACCTCATATTGATGAGCACTTGCATTATAACAGATAAGGTTATTTTAGCCTGAATGCAATGATCGTAAGTTTGTAATAAGCAGCTAATTATCCTAAAGCAATTAATTATCATTTTCAGATTCAGATTCGCGCGGTAGATTCCCGTTATCCAGGCTCCAGTCATGATGCTTTTGTTTGGAATTTAAGTAGCGCCAGACAGCATTTTCTTCGACAATACGAAAACGGCGATGGAATATCTACATTGCTAAGTGACGGCGGATATGGTATTGAACCATTTTTGATAACGCCGTATAGAGACCCCCAGTATGAATCCCAACAATACAAATTCAATATGGCGCATTGTTCAGCTCACAACATAGTAGAACGCACGAGTGGCGTTTTGAAAAGCCGATTCCGTTGCTTACAGGACACTTTGCATTATCAGCCTGAAAAGGTTGTAAAAATTGTAAACGTCTGTTTCGCCCTGCACAACATCTGCCGGCGCTGGAACAGCGACACTGGTAACTTTCTCTCATCAGATGAAGTGCCAGAGGACATGTTTACTTTGCCTCCTAGTGCAACTCTTCAAAATGAAGGTCGAAGAATTCGAGACGAAATAGCTAACGCACTTTAGTTCATTCTATCACTTCAAAGGCTTATTGCAATAAGATGATATGTCCCAATTTAAAAAAAAAAAATATAAATATAACAGTTTAGATACATATATTTTATTTATAATAAAAACAAAAACATTAAAAATTCATTTTTTACTTAGTAATAAACCAAAATTATTAATAAATCAGTTTTTTTTTCTAGTACTGACTAGCTTGTGAGTCTTTCGTTGCAACACAGGTACGTGAAATTAAAAATAACTTAAGAAGAGTAAAATAAAAAATAAAAATATAAAAAAATATTAGGAACTTTTAAAATGTCCTATCCTTTTCATACTCAAACTTTAGGAGCTGAAGATCTACTTCCTTGCGTTTGATTTCATTGCGTTCTTGCATGGCTTGGAGAATACGCGAAGAAATACTGGAAACTTCTTCTTTAAGTTCCGAAGCCGCTTGCGCAATCGCTTTATTGCCCTTTTCAATGGCGTGGTATGTTCGTCGCAAGCTGCTGGCATATTCTTTTTGTGTTTTTGCGATTTCAGCGAGAGTTTTGTGGACGTCTTTTGTCATTTCGTTGTTTTCGCATAGAAAGCGATTTAAGCGATCATTTGCACTTTATGCCCTTGGCTTTGCGTGCTGGCATCCGCAGGGTATTGCGTGGTCGTTTCAATGAAGTTGACGGTATTCCATCGTTAATCTCAAAAGAGCTATCTTTAACGCCAGGTGCAATGCCTGGTACGCCTTCTACCGACTGTGCCATACTGCATATCCGCACAATTGCCTCCTCCGTTGAACTTAAAACGTGCTTGAAAAAGGGACCTCCTCCTGTAGCACGTTCTCCAATTTTATTGTGCGCCAGTTGCTTTTTTACCTCGCTCTTCCAATCGGTCCATACCTAAAGTCCAAGAACAACTATGAGTTTGGAATCAAAATGCATGTTAAGTTTACTTTCATACCTTTCTCCAGCCATTTGTGTCCTTATTTGAGGGCCCGCACTATTAAGCGATTCGACAAGCTTCTGCCAAAGGGACTCCACCAGCGGCTTGTCTTTTTTGGTAAACCCTTTCGCAATGTCCGGGTTGTTTTCCATAAATTGGACAAAAATATCAATTTGTGCCTTATTTTTATGTTTTCCCCTAAAAATAAGTGTTGCAATATTAATAAAATTCAAATTTTCTTCCAAAAATTTTGTACTTACATTTTTCACAATCACAAATAAAACAAAAGCATTAGCAATCAGCTGGCCGGTTTGTTAACGATAAAAAAGTCGATAAACCGGTTTCTGCGACAGCTAAAACCGACTGCAAATCCGATTCAAACATAAAACCGATAAGATCGGATTCCACGACACTAAAGTGAAATTTCAGTCGGTTTTAATTCCGATTTCGACAGCAATCGGATTCCACAACATGCCTGATAAACTTAGAGTTAATGTATGTGTAAGTCAGGTCATTTACTAGCTGAATACCCGGCGTTACTCGGGAGTTGGTACAAGTACTTTTTAACTCATTCGTCGATTTGAAAAAACTTTTCACAAACTTTAGAAGAAATAAAACACCTTTCGAACGGATCACTTCAGTAAAATAAGCAAAATTGTAGTTTCAATTCATCGTGATTAATTGGTGCGTGGCGATAAATTTATATAGTACCCCCACCAATGCCACAACCACTTTCACCGCCCATAAAAATATATATAAAAATTATATATTTCAGATGGTTTTGGTCGTTTTAGGCTTTAAATTGATGATTGAGTTCTTATGGTCACTATCGGAAACTGTTCCAAAAATGGGCGTGGTCAAACTATAGCTACGTCCACTTTTTATAAAAAGGCGAGTGGAAATTTTTTTTTAAACTATATCGTACTTGAATAAAATTTTTGGCCAAAACTTGATTTGATTGATTTCCGGGCGGTAAAAGGGGCTGTGGCAAAATTTCTCAAGCGTATGTAGAATAGGACAGCCAAGAAAAACACAAGAAAAAATTCCCCAAGCAAATCAAACGCTTCGTTCTTGAGTTATTGAATTAGTCACACATTTTATGACTTTGTTTTATATATACGTATAGATTTTTCATTTGCACTTTCAAGTGCACTTTCTGGCACTTTTTTATCCCCAATAAGGCACGTTACACCTAATAAAAGTTGGCAGCCCTGGTTACAAGTGTGTTGCACTAAAAAACACAACAACAACAACATGCTATGAGTTGAACTAGTGCCGCTGAAGTCAAGGCCACTATTAAGCGATCCTTGGTAAAGATTATGAATTTGAGAGGTGATTATGAAAATGATGACTAACTAATAGTCATTGGTCAATTACTAATTTTCAAACACTATATTTAAAATATTGGAATTTAGGGCGGATCATTAGAAAGTAATGGTAAGAATAATTTTAAGAAAATACTGTTTCTTTTAGAATATAAGCCGAAAAATCAGAATTTAATCTTGACATACAAATCAGCTCAACTAAGTTATCATTTAAACCTCTCAAGCAAGCTTGGCTCTCTAGCCATCAATCTAGAAGCGAGGCTCATTAGCCATCACTTGGTGTGCTTAAGCGCCCAACGCTTCATCACGACAGGCTCTCGTGATAAACGGAAAACTTCTACACAACAACATTCTAGACACTAACTGTCATCAACCCTACATGGCGATCCTGCGAACGATCCTGCTATTAATACTAAAATTCTAAAAAAATTGTACAATCGCTTCTGCTCAATACTCATACCCAACACAACAACATTAATTCAAATGACCACACAGGAAGACATTGACAACATTTTTGCGAAGTGGGAAAAGCTACTAAAACCCTCTGATTCGGAAAAGTACATTCCAGAAGGACACACGGACAACGCGTAAAAATTCTCCTTTGCAAAAGAACGCAGTCGACGTTAGACGATTTGTAGCCTTTTGTAACTACTACTGACAATTTATAAAAGACTTCGCGAATTTATATGGACGGAACAATGCCAATCTGCTTATGAAACGCTTAAGCAAAAATTGATAGAACCTCCAATATTACAATATCCGGGTTTAACAAAACCTTTCATTGCAACAACTGATGCTTCAAATTGTGCATTAGGAGCGATTCTATCACAGGCCGAAATTGGACATGACATGACAATATTTTACGCAAGCAAAACATTGCAAAAGCATAATCTTAATAAACCTCTAATCGAAAAAGAATTACTTGCAATACACTTGGGAATTAACTTCTTAAAACTTTACTTATACGGAAGAAAATTTAATACGAAAAAAGACCTTGAGTCTCACTATATAGTATTGGGAACTTCCTTATGAGTATACCCGTTGGTTCTTTTTATAAATGTCCTGAAGCTTGTTCCAACTTCCCTATGCACATGAATTATTTTTATGTCGTCAGGACATAAAGATACTTCATGAGTTGGGTTTAAGTTTCAGTAAGGTGTTGCCGAACATTTTGTGTATTGTTTATAAAGGCTCACCAGCTCCTTTATACTTACTTAATTGTTCTGTAGGATCCCCACTGATCCGCAAGGAAAATAAAAAAGTACTTGTTGATGTCTTTGTAGATATTAAAATACTATCTTCTTTATTTCGCAAAGACCAGATATTTATAACATATCTTGGTCAGCTTCTTCTTCTTAATTTTTACATACTTAAATCTAGCTTAAGGGGTTACATGACACTGCCAGTTTTTTGAAATCGATAATGAATTTTTTTTAATAATTTTGTATTTTAGTAAATATTCTTAAGATTCTAAGAAAAAAAAAAGAAGAAAGAATTTCATGGAAAACTTCCTACGTGTTCAAAAGTTACAGCCGGATTAGTGAGAGCGCATTTTTAATTTTTGCGCTACCTACGTACTGCAGCTGGTATATACGAGTACTTGTTCTACTTGCTACCTGACTTTTGGTGGTTGTTATTTCGTACCTACGTGAAGGGTGAAGGGTGAAGCCCGAATTGCTAAACGATTGCAAAAAACTATAAGAAACAGCACAACACAAGATATCGAAGGCATACATTACGAAGCAGGCATGGCAGATTGAAGGTAACCTTTTTTTCTTTGTTCACAAACTTTGAACGCGTTTATCTCGAAACCATGTTTCTCGTACTGGTTGCGGCACTAGCGGGTTCATTTTTCGACGAATTTTTTTGTATTTTTTTAAACTTGATTCGCTATCGTATGGCACGAGCTTTTTTTCGATTTTTTATGAATTTTTAGAGTCAATATTTTTTTCGAAAAAACACACTTTCAAATTTGGAACATCACCAAAAATTGAAAAAAAAAATTTTAAAAAAAGCTCTTGTCATACGATAACCAATTTCGTTAAGATTTAAATAAGTCATTTTTTTCCAGATCGGACAATTTTTGCAACTCCCAGCGCTGTAACCACGAGGCCCCGTTTTTTTCTCTGCCGACAGTTTGGAGCTCTATAAAACCATGTTGGAGTGAAAAATATATTTTTAAATATAAAAAATGTAATTTTTTTTCTTGTAATTTGTTCAATTCTCTACAATTATAAAACAAAAATTTTGAAAAACGTTTGTTTTTGACTGAGTTATGAATTTTTAAAAAAAGGTCTGTTTTCTTTGCCGCGAATGTCTTGTCCCACCTTAACATATTTACAAGAGTTTCGCAATACTGGAATGTTAATTTACATTTCCTTATTTTCTAACCGATATTAAAATTACCCGGAAAACATTCTTAGGTTTAACATATGTAAAATGGTCATAATGTATTTTGTTTGCCATACTTTTATTTTCCCAAGGGCGGAATTATTTCCGTCTCAATTAGTGTCCAATTATTAATTGCAGCAAAAAATAATGGATGCAATTACAACAATAAAATATTACTAATTTAAATTACCATAATTGAGTGTAATACATGTGATACAACAATAAAATATTATTAATATAAAATGCTGTCAATACATTTTGTTCCCGGTGCAGAAGGTACAAAGGTGTCAGTTTATTTCTCACGACCATGGAAACAACAACCTACTGGCGATATTGCTTGTTATTTAAGCTGCTCGCTTGTTACCGTTTAAGTCATGGCACGCGTCATAGCTGAAACGATTTTGTGCATTAATGCTGATGCGGCATTTTTATGCAGTTGCACTTGGACTTGGAATTGGCCTTGAATTAATAAATTCAAGGTTGTTGTATGGCACAAAAGGTATGGGTTGTGTTTGATTAATAAATTCCTACAAGTATGCATTGGTTTGGGTTGTGATGGATTCACAACATTCCTCCGCCCTTCGAAATAGAAAAAGTTATTGTATAAAACCTTACAATAATTTTTTTGTTGTTTGTTTATTATATATTCTTTCTTTCTTGAATTTATATTTACCTAACCTGTAACTCTATTTAATTAAAAATTGTCATTTTGCATTTTTTAGTTTACCTGTAGTTATGCTTTATATATTCTGTGTATACTAAATTCTAAGTTCACAATCTTTTATTTTTATCAAATATCAATATATATTCATATATTTTCAATTCAATATATTTTCAGGTTGAAGGATGGTTGAAGAAATTTAAGCGTCGACATAGAATTAGATTTTTAAAAATTACGGGCAAGAAATTATCTTCGAATCCTCACCTTATTGATCCATTTGTGAAAGAGTTTAAGGATTACGTTGATGAGCATGGGTTTATACGAATCTGGTTTATATTATAGGATGCTTCCAAATCACACTCTTGTCATATAAAGGGTGGTTAAATTTGAGGGGCCGATGTTGAATGTGAACCACACCTAAAAATCAAGTTTTTTTCTGCATTTCATTTGACATTTCTCAATATCAGAATAACTCAATTTGAGCTATGGAAAGATACACAGTTGAGCAACGCGTTAAAGTTAATCAGGCTTATTATGAAAATGGGCGTTCAAATCAAAATTCATATCATGCACTTCGTGATTTTTTTGGTTAATTTAATCTTCCAAATGTGCTTACAATCGGAAAAACCGTGCAAAAATATGAGCAAACCGGGTCTGTAGGAGAAGTGAAAACACCAGTGCATGCTCGTACAGCTCGTACTGCAGAAAATATTGCTGCTGTTCGCGATAGTGTGGCTGCAGAGCCGTCCACCTCAACTCGTCGTCGTGCCCAACAATTGCACCTCTCAAGCTCGTCGTTGATGAACATCATGCATAAATACTTGCATTTACACGCTTATAAGGTGCAATTGACTCAAGAACTAAAGCCTCTTGACCATTTCAAGCGTCGTCAATGGTCAGAATGGTGGCAAGAAATGGCAACAGTGGATGATCAATTTTCGAAGAAAATCATCTTCAGTGATGGGGCACATTTTCACTTCAGTGGATTCGTCAATAAGAAGAATTGCCGCATTTGGGCGAATGATGGTCCAAGAGTGATTGTCGAAAAACCAATGCACCCGCAAAGAGCGACTGTTTGGTGCGGTTTATGGACTGGTGGCATCATCGGGCCGTATTTTTTCCAAAATGAGGCCGGTCAGGCAATTACTGTGAATGGTGTGGTGAATCGTGAGATGATAACGAACTTTTTATGGCCCGAATTGGAAGATATGGATGTGGACGATATGCGGTTTCAACAGGACGGTGCCACTTGCCACACAGCTAACAAAACAATGGCTCTTTTGCGCGAAAAATTCAATGGCCGTGTTATCTCACGTGGTGGCGCTGTCAATTGGCCGCCAAGATCATGTGATTTCACACCGTTGGACTTCTTTCTTTGAGGTTATATGAAAGAAAAGGTGTATGTCGATAGGCCAGAAACAATTCAAGAGCTAAAGGATGAGATAATTCGGCATATTAACGGCATAGAACCTCACTTATGCCTCAGCGTCATCGAAAATTTGAACCATCGGATGGAGGTGTGCCGCCGAGGTCGCTGCGGCCATTTGGCCGATATTTTGTTCCATGCATAATTGAACCATACCAATATTATCATAATAAAAAAAAATGACAATACTTTCCTAAATAATTTGTGTTTTATTCAAAATCGGGCCTTAAAATTAAACCACTACAAAAGGCTACAAAACGTCTGCTGCAAACAGAAATTATGCTTTTAGATAACGCGACGTGCCACACAGTTGAGGAACTAAAAAGTGATGACGGTTTAATGATAGCAATGAATCGACCACCCAATTGCACTGCACTTATTCAACCGTTAGATGAAAACATTATCAACTTGGTCAAATTAAATTATAAAAAACAACTGCTCACCCACTTGCTTGGTGAGAAGGGAATAAATTTGGAGCTCAAACTAAAAAACTTCAATCTCAAAAATGCAGTTCACGTTCTAGCTACGTCCTGGGATAAAATATCAGTGTCCAATATAAAAAAATCCTGGAACGCATTGCTCGAATCCGGTAGTGAATGGAGTGAAGAGGATAACATGCCCTTAAATATTTTACAAAATAAAATTCAGGAAGAAAACGAAGATCTTTCAACTATTGGTACACTTTACGAAACATCTTTTCACGAATGCTGACAAACAACTAGATTCAAGAAGAATTTCATGTGGAAAGCAATAAGGAGCAAATGGAATTATCACATACGGAATCGGAGGATTTATACGATAGTGGTCATGAAGAAAACAAAATTAAAGTGGGCGATGCTATAACATCGATACACATATGCATACTTTGGTCTTGGAAAATGATAAGCCGACAACAGCACTATATGAACTACGTGATTCAGCTGTTATTTAAAAAAAATTATTTGTCAAAAAAGCAACTCAAAATCTCCAATTTCTTTAAAAATGTTTAAAATGTAAATATGCAACAGGTTATTCAATTAGTCCGTAGGATAAGTAAGAAAAAAACCAAATTTTGATAAAACTCGATTATATTATTCAACATAGTTGCCTTCGAGAGTGATACAACGAGTATAGCGATTTTCGAACTTTTCGATACCACTTCTATAGTACGATTTCTCTTTCTCGTAAATATAGGCCTCAGTTTCAGCGATTACTTTATCATTGGACTTGAAATTCTTTCCTGCAAGCATTCTCTTGAGATCTGAAAACAGGAAAAAGTCGCTGCGGGCTAAATCTGGAGAATACGGTGGGTGGGTAAGCAATTCGAAGCCCAATTCATTCAATTTTGCAAATGTGACACAATTTTCTTGGTGAATCAACACTTTTTTCTTTTGAAAATGTGGTCGGTTCTTGGCGATTTCATCCTTTAATCTATCCAAAAGTGCACAGTAGTAGTCGCTGTTGATGGTGGTTCCTTTTTAGAGATAGTCGATAAATATTATTCCTTTCGCATTCTAAAATACAGACGCCATCACCTTACAAGCCGACTGTTGGGTCTAGGCTCGCTTTGGATTCGGTTCGTCGACTGCTGTCCATTCAGCTGGCTGTATTTTGGATTCTGGTGTATAATAGTGAAGACATGTTTCGTTCATTGTCACATATCGGCGATAGTATTCGATTTATTGCGGTTTAACAGCGCCAAACAGTCCTCTGAAGCATCAATTCGTTGTTGTTTTTGGTCGACAGAGAGCTCACGCGGCACCCACTTTGCACAGAGCTTTCGCATTCCCAAATGTTCGTATAAAATGGTAACAACACTACCATCTGACATCTTCACAATGTCAGCTAGCTCGTGCACCTTCAATTTGCGATCGTTCATAACCAATTTGTGGATTTTTTTGATGTTTTGTGGAATAACAGTCTGATCTGTTGCGGGATTCCCAAACGCCTTAACGACGATTATAGCTGTAGTTAACTGGCGAAAACTGTCATTTACTATGAAACTGTGCATGCACAATGACCGATAACGACAGCTATAATTATCGTTAACTGTTTGGGAATCCTGCTACTGGGCGTCCACTGCGCTCTGCATCATTTGTGCTGGTACAACCACGTTTAAATTCAGCAATCCACTTTTTTACCATTTGTCTTGATGGAGCAGAGTCCGGATAATATTTATCAAGTCATTGTTTAGATTCTATTGTATTTTTTTTTTATCAAAAAGTAATGCTTTATTAAAACTCGAAATTCACTTTTTCCCATTTTTTTCAATAACAATAGTTGCACACAAAAATGCTATAACTCACGAATCAATTGCCAGATTGTTATCAAATATTTATACGTGTCGTTTGAACGTTGGTACTAAATAAAAACCATATGGAAAAAATTAGTAACGCCATCTATGTGTCATCCTATGGACTTTTGGAACGCACTGTTATATCAATAAAAAAAATTCTAATTTTGAAAATTACATAACATTTTTCAAAAATATTTTGGGATCAATATTGGGACAGGTCTAGTTTTTAATTAATCGCGAAAATCGAGCTTACACTATACTTTTTTTAAAATTTTCTTTTGTTTTTTTTTTTAAATAAATATCAACAGATCTTCTCTAAAATATTCTAAATAAATAACATGTAAACAAAAAATAACAAATTAGTTAGCGACCGAATGTTGAGCAGCTTTCCCGTTCTTTAGGAACTTGTATTCTAACCGGCGATGATGATGATGATTATTTTGTGCAGCTACAAGCATTTGAACTTTTTGTCATGTTGATCATTGGTTGGAGCGTTGTGTAAATTTTGTACCCGGCGTGATGGTGATTATGAATTTTTACCATCATTAGAACACTTTTTTCGTATAGCTTGTGCTGCGCCAAAATGTACTGAATTTCTCTGAATAAACTTATTCGTTTTTTCCAAAATGTTGTTGAGGTTGGCTATAGTGTTGAACATCTTAACTGCTTTCGAGTTACCAAGCTTTTTGATTTTAAATGAATCATGTTTTGAGTACCGCCTATTGATGACAGAATTGTGTTACTTACTTAAGCCTGAATTGTCATTTGGGCGTAAATACATCCACTGATCTCAGTTGTATCATTTCTTTCAAATATTTTTCCAAAATATACCAGCGAAGTAGTCTCTTTTTTTTCTTAATTTTTCTTTATTTTAATGGTTTACATCAATCTCTTCAATAATCTTTACTGATTGCTACCTTTTTTTGGAAATAGCAGCCTTACTATCTCTCTCTTTGTTCATGTATTATGCTACACTTTCATCACTTCAGTTATGTTGTCCCCAGCGAATCATCACCTCTTTATCAGGATTGGATATCCCAAGATGCTCTGGCCTGTCGCTCGCTACCTTGCCTTTTAAATAGATATATATTCTTTAAATAATAAATTCTCTCTAATTCTTCGTATACTATTTATTAAATGCTAGATTCCTTATAATTGCACATATGCTTTGATTAAAATTTAATCGACCTTCTTACATATTTATTTCTTTTAAACGTACCGTTACCTATCTTTAATTTCAGTAGAGGATTTCTTTCTTTTTATTAATCTCATTTTCATCATATTGAATAGGAAAAGGACAAACATTGTTAATTGACCTCTTCGACAATGTAATGATGGTTCTTTCATCTAAAATGTGTTTTCTAGTAAGGTAAACGCACTTCTATATTTTTTTTTTCGAAAATGAAACGACTTGCATGTGGAAGTCGTATCTTACTGTAAGAATCTCAGGGATTAATAAAATTATTTTTGCTTTCTTATACTTTAAGTTTTCCGGAACTTAATTCAAAAGTTATTGAAATTACTTATTAATTTGTTTTGCCTTCATTTAACTCTGAAATTCAAAATTCTCTGTTTTTCAATTTCATTTCTATATTAATTTTTCGTTATTAAAATGCATTCCTACTTTCATTAATATATTTTTTTTTTCACTCAATTTCTGAAACTTGTATGTTTTTCGTCTTTCATTATTTTAATTGATTTAATACTAATTTTTTTTTTTATTATCTTCCTTCCCTCTGATTCAAATATCCTCTTCACTTACTGTATTTCTAATTTATTACCTATTAATATCTTTTTTATTAAAAAATATTTTTTCTATGTAAGCACAATTTAAAATTGACTTTGAAATTAATTTTTTCTTAAATTGGTTTCTTTCATTCTTTATTACAAAAATTATTTTTTTTCTTGTAATTTATAAATTTTTTCTTGAATTTTCCGTGCTTTGGAAATTTTATTTAAATAGCATTTGTTTTGCACATAATTTTCTAATTTCTCGATTTGTTCTTGTTCGGCAAGCATTACCGGTTCTTTGTTATGTCTTTCTAAAACTTCTTAAATTTTTTCTGAAATTTTATTTATTTTCCTTTTTATTTTTCTTGTCCTTTGTGTTGGACACTGTTTTAATTATACCTTTACCACTACCCCGTTGCGGTATTTTTGTTTTCTTAATCTCTCTTTCATTTCGTTTTATTTCATTATTCCATAATTTTTTCTTCACTAAATTTTTTAATTTACCATTATTCTTTCTCTTACTGGTTTTTTTCACAATTATTCTCTTCATTAAAATTTATTTCACTCTTTTTCTTTCTTTTACTTATTATTCCTTCACAATTATTCTCTTCGCTGGACTTTATTTCCTTACCAATTCTTTTATCAGAAGTCTCTTCCTTCAAATTTATTTCATTTTTAGTTTTTACTTTTTATTAGTTGCCATTTCTTCTGTATTTTATTAAATCATTCGGTAATTTATTTTCTTAATTATTAGGGATTTTTTTTTACTTTACTTTTAATTAAAAGTTCGGTGCTAACTGTACTTCTAATACCTACCACCTCGTATGGCCATATCCATATTGGTGAAAATTTGTTTTTCGTACCCTGATTTTTCATTAGTACTTTATCCCCGATTTTAAACCTTAGTGGATTTAAAGTACAATCGTATTGCTTCTTAGATACTTCCTTTACACGTTCCTGGGTTTGTCTTACTAATTCATGTGCTCTTTGGATCTGGTACTTTAATGCCTTTGAGGGATCCTCGGAATTATATACCGGCCCACATTTGCGCTTCAAATTAGTCGGCATTTCGGAATCAACCCCGTACAATGTTCGAAAAGGCGTCTGCTTTGTTAATACATGTACTGTGTTGTTATGTACATGCAACGCACTTGCCAACTATTGATCCCACTTTGACCCATTTCCTTTTGCGAAACTCCGCAAATATTCCGCTAAAGGTCTATGGCTCCTCTTTGTGAACCATTTGCTTGCGGATGGTATAGTGTAATGTGCAATTTCTATGTACCTAACATTTTACATACGTCCGAGAAAAAAAGTGGAATTAAGTTTGACCCATTGTCTGTTATTAACACTCTTGACACATTGTGACGAGCCGCAATCTCGTTCAAAAATGCTTATTCCACGGTGCTCGCTTCCGGATCTAGTATTGCGACACAAACCAAGTATTTGGAAAAATCGTCTTGGAATGTTAATATATATTTATTACCGGATATTGTCTCTGGCAGAATACCTTCCATGTCCATACAAACTTTATCAAATGGTCGTGTTGGTGTATCCGTCAAGACCATCGGCATTTTTGTTAATTTAGAACTCATGTTTACTTGACATTTTTTGCAGTTCTTTACATATTTTTTTATTTGCCTCTGCATTTCTTTCCACCTGTATTCTTTTTTTATTCTAAACAGTGTTTTTACGGCTCCTTGATGGCCTCCGAATGGTGAATCATGAAAATCTGTCAGTATTGTTTCTATCTCTTTTGGGTCCGTTATAATTTTCCTTTTTTGTTCTTTAACTAGTATTTCCTCCTCTCGGACACTTTCAACTTCTGGAATATTTCCTGACTTATGCTCTTATTCGTTGGCTCTTGTTTTCGATCTCGTTTGAACTAATCTTATACCCTGCTCTTGTTGTGGTATCCTACTTAGCGCATCTGCATATAAATTCCTTTTTCCTGGTTTATATATTATTTCAATATCATTCTCTGACATCTTGTGTCTAAATCTTGCTAATCTTAATGTTTGATCTTTCAGATTTGCTATGCCTCTAAAGGGTTGGCATAAGGAATGGCCTACCTAATAAAAATGCTCTAATATTTTTTGTTGCCCATACAATTGCCAAAAATTCTTTTTCTATTGTTGAATACCTTTTCTCTACGCTATTAAATGATCGACTTGTGAAGGCAATCGGTCTATCTTCTCCTACTTTATCCTGTGACAAAACTGCTCCTACCGCTTCCACACTTGCGTCAGTCGTTAGTAAAAATGGTTTCTCAAAGTCGGGATAAGCTAACACGGGTGACGAAGTTATAGTCTTTTATCTTTTCAAATGCTTTTTGACATTTTTATGACCATTAAAACTATGTGTCTTTCTTCAATAAATTGTTTATGAGGGATGCCAATTGTGACATATTTTTTATGAATTTTCTGTAATAGTTTGCTAACCCTAAAAATGCTGAACTTCCTTTCTATTTCTTGCTATGGGAATATTACTCATTCTAACTTTTGTGGGTCTGGTAAGGCCCCCAACTCTGAACATTTGTGTCCAAGGTGACTTGCTTGGTCTAATTATGTCGTCTCTCAAAAGCTGTTCTACTTGGTTCTGAAACGCCTGAGGTAATCTATACTGTTTCTGATTTATTGGCGACTGATCTGCTTGGCGACTGATTTATCTCCTTCTAACAGGAAAATATCATTGTATAAAGTTAATAGATTCTCTATTTAGGACCGTTCCTCTGTATTTTGTATTTATTTAATTGTTTCTGTTCATTTTTTAATTCTTTCTCTTACGTTATGTTCCATTATGCTGTATATCGTGTGATTATCTGTTTTATACATATTAAAATTCGAGAATTCTAGTTTATAATTTCAAAAGTTGCATTTAAAACTGATACGCATGCTGTATTGTTAACTACGTTGGTTAAACTTTACCCTAAATAAACTCCCGGCTCAATTTCTTGTTTATGTACTACTACTACCGGAATCTTTGTGTTCACTTTTATTCTTATTATTTGCGCGGTTCGCGCTTTAATCTTTATTTCTTTATTATAATTAATTAATTAAATGTTTGTCTTCTCTCAACTCTATTTCTTGTCTCAACTGTAGCAATGTAATTATTTTTCCCATGTTGTCATACATTGTGACCACTTTTTCCCTTGTGTTTATTATACTTCTGTTCCAAAAATTATCTCTTCCTAGTATTCCATCTGCAGCTAATCCTTGTTCTAGTGCCACCACGTGTAACTTAAAACTTAGATTCTCAACTCTCGCTATATAAAATTTTTAACGCACGCAATGTCTTGATAAAGCCTCCGAACACTCCCACTTAAATCTTTTATTTCTTTGCTTCTATTTTCAATTGTTTCCAACACACTTTGTTTAACCAAACTCGTGTCTGCTCCGGAATCTACAAGTAGAATTAGACGTCCATTTATAGCATTCTTGCAAGGAATTTCTACAAACACATCATTCACTTTGGAGCCGCCAAAACATTCCCCCCTCTTACTCTCCTGCATGGTCAGATTTCTGTGCCAGGAGCAACTTGGCTAATTTTTATTAAGCATTTTTAGTTAATCCATTAATGTATCTTTGACTTTACCTTTTATCATTTCAAGTATCTCAATAACCTTTATCTTCTTGTTTTCCACTGTTTCTTTTATATTTTTTAACGTTTCTCCCACGCTTACCATATTAATTACATACAGAATAATTTGCATGATGATTATAATGCCATACATTTTTTGCTGTTGTTCTCCACAACCCAATTGTTTCCTCTAACTCTGGGCTAATACTCACCTTCTCCTGGCTTAGATATACTCCACCTTCTACTGGCTTAGATATACAGTCCTTTATAATTTCTTTAGGGGTTAACTCTTCCTTTAATTCAAATTCTCTGTTACTACACTCTCTATTGACTTAGATGTACAGATAT
Source organism: Coremacera marginata (assembly GCA_914767935.1). Classification (NCBI taxonomy): domain Eukaryota; kingdom Metazoa; phylum Arthropoda; class Insecta; order Diptera; family Sciomyzidae; genus Coremacera; species Coremacera marginata. The sequence continues at coordinate 102,675,758 of OU612047.1, forward strand.
TCACAATCTTTTCAGACGTTGAATTCTCTGTTACTGCCCTTAGCGGCCGTGTTACTCTCTTATCTCAGGGTTCCCAGCTTAATGGCCTTTGCTGGGCTCTTGGAAGGTTTCCTGTCTGTAACCTTGATTTCTCTTCGCGTAGCAATCCCCTTCCGTGTGTCCTATTTTGTTACACCATTTGCATTGCACTACCTGTCTTTGCTCCCTACCGAAATTCTTCCTACTATTATCTCTGAATGGGTTTCCTGTACTGACTCCTCTATTATTTTTTCTCTCAAAGCTCTTCTCTTGAATTTGTCTATTTCTAGGCCGGAATTCTTGGGCACAATTCCACCCTTTTTCATGACCATACTCCTGGCACTTTTCGAAGTGTGGAGTGTTTTTCCTTGAAAGACACTCATCCCTGGTATGTCCCAATTTCCCACAGAAGGAACACTTAATTCGGGTTCTAGCATCTTTATCCGGCAAACTTTGTTTCCTGTTATTATTACTGGGATAAAATCTATCTATATCCCCTCGATTCTGCTTAGCCTGCCTGTTAACCTCCCTTCTCTCGTCCACTACCGCATACACCTGTTTCCGTGTTGTGACCCCGGATCCATATTGACTTGCGCTCCTCAGCATAAATTCTATTTCTGCAGCCTTTGTCACTTGCTCGGCTGAATTCTTGCCTTCCATTGTCAACACTACTGTAATAATAATCTTCTTGCATATGTTTATAATTTTTCCCCTAACTCTTGAACACATTTCGACAATTCTATTAGAATTGATTTGTATATTTTTCCCTCAGGTAATTGGATTTTATTAAGAGGTAAAATTCCTCAATATTGTATAATATGTAATAATATATTTATACAATATAATATTGTATAAATCAAATTCCTGTCTTTCCGTGTATAAATCAAAAGCATCCCGGTGTAATCTCAACTTAACACAGTCTATAACGAGTGGTAACTCGTTAGCATTAAATGCTCTAATTGCGAGACGGTATGCTTGAATAAACCTATAAACCTTTGTTCGTGAATCGGTTCCCAAGAATAATGGGACCAGGTTATGTTTCCCTTCCTCTGTTTCTATGTCTGTTGCCTCTTTATGATGCAATGAATTTTCTGTTGCCAATTTCAATTCTTCTTGTAAATGCCTATTTTGTACCTGTAATTCTCTTATTCTAGCATTTGCTTGTTCAACTCTCTCAAAATCAACTCTAGCTTGTTGGATATTTATTTGTTGTGATTTGTTGTGATATTTATCTACGAAGTCAAACACTACGTCTGCATCTTCTACCTTTATCAAATTTTTCCCCAGTGTATTTGACTGCAACAAAGCGGAGTTATCTTTGTTGGATATAACCACTTTTGCTCGGACCCACAATTTTTCCAAAAACCTGTCCAATTCTCCTATGAAATCTAGATACCTTCTCTCTATGTGGCTAGTGTAATCAATTTAATGGCATATAAGCCAAAATTACCGCGTTTTCCTCTTGCAAACCATTAGGAGACTTATTTGCTTAATTTTTTAATAAAATCATTTTTTTTTTTTATTATTATTTTATATGTATGCAATGCATATAATTTCGTTTTACTTGTGTATTATTTCATATTATTCAACAAACTCCTCCAAAATAAGAAATTCAGGCAGCTTCGGATCTCCTTGGTGCTAACATGTCCTCTTCTTTGTTGGCAATTCCCCACGGAGAAATATTTGCGATATATTGTAATAATCTTTTTCTCTTCGGACATCTGCTTCCAAATCGCTAGGTACAGTTTCCAGGCCTTCATGTATCAATGAATAATAAGATATGCTTGAATTCAAACAGAATTGAAGTGATAAACTCAACAGGTGTTAAACGAGACTTAACCATTTATATTAACAGAAATTTATCCCTGCCATCCCCTTTACTGAGAGGTGGTGGAAGATGGATCCGCCATCGATAATTATTTCTTGCAGGACCTACGTGGACCCTACTAACAAAATTCCAATTCCCAAAAATTTTTCCCCTTAACAAATAGTCCTGAGTTGGACTCAACTCGTAATGAACTGAACTCATAATTTCTATGTTAGTAATACGTTAATTATTTTTATTTTGGTTTTGTTTGTTGTAAGCTATTAAATAGTTATAATTTGGGACAACAATTCTACTAAATTTCAGTGAACCTGAATCGTTAGAAACAACCTATAATTTTGGTATTTTGTTGATATCAAAAATGTTCTTGTTCGCGTTACTGTTGTACAGTGTTTGCGTGATAAAATCCACTTGAACAATAAGAACTTGAAGCTTTTATTTTTCATTTACTGAATTTTTATTTTTATTTTCAAAATTTTTCAGAACCCAAAAAAAATTTTTTTTTCTCTAAAACATCCTTCATGTTCCCGTGAACAAAAAGGATCCTACCGGCTGCGACAAATATGTTGGGATCCTCCCTATGAGGATACCTGTAAGTTCTTTTTACAAATGTCCTGAAGCTTCTTCCTACTTCCCTATGCACATGAATTATATTTATGTCGTCAGGACATAAAGATACTTAGATAAGATAAGGATACTTAGCATTTATATAAACGCTAAGATTTACAAGACTGACACTAGCAACGCAACCTATTAAAGACCACTTCAATAAAGCGGCAGTTTTATAATTAAGTGAAGTCTGAGCTACAAAAACAGTGTGTTGTAAATAAATTAAACGGGATTTTGGTATGCAAAATAAAGATAAAAATGAGAATAAAATTAACTGATATGTTTGAACAAATATTACAAAGAACTACAAAAAATGCATCATCTATATTATTATATATTATCTATAAAGATTGGCCTTTTCGCCAATCTTTTTAAAGAATCATTCTGTTCAGATTCTTTTAATCCTGATGGAGAGTACTTTGAATATATGAATTCCGAACCCAGAGTATCTTTGGAACATATATCCTTCACTCCAGAGGATATTTTAATGTATATTAGATCGATCGATGAGGAGTTTGGTGCTGGACCTGACGGTGTTCCTGCCGCAGTGTTAACACAATGCGGTTCCGTTTTGAGTCAACCACTGTCTTTATTATTCAATAAATCTATTAACGAAAGTTATTTTCCACTTTTTTGGAAAAAATCATTTATAAGTCCTATTTTTAAAAAGGGTTGCAGGAACGATGTCAGTAACTATAGGCCTATCGCTAAGCTCTCATCGATTCCAAAACTTTTTGAGCGGATGGTGTACGATCGGGTGAAAATTCACTGTGGCAAAGTCATAACAACTCGTCAGCATGGTTTTGTGAATGGCAGATCCACTGTGTCTAATCTTCTCGATTTTACAACATTCTGCTTAAATTCTATTGATTCTGGTAACCAGGTCGATTGTGTTTACACTGACTTTAGTAAGGCATTTGATAAGCTACCACACAATCTAATCTTATTTAAACTTGAGTTAATGGGATTTCCACAATATTTTGTGAACTGGATTAAATCGTATTTGGTGGAGCGATCTTATCAAATACGTTTCCGAGGCGCATTGTCTTCTGAATTTATTGCTGGATCAGGTGTTCCTCAGGGTAGTCACCTTGGTCCTCTTCTGTTTATTTTAGCTATCAATGATGTAACTCACGTCATTGAACACTCTCATCTGCTTGTTTTTGCCGATGATATGAAAATATACAGAACGATTAATTCTAGAGATAATTCAGATCTACTCCAGTCTGATCTAAAATCCTTTGAAGTTTGGTGTTCTAAAAATAATATGTTTTTAAATCCAGATAAATGCCAAACTATGACCTTTTCGCGAAAAAGGAATAATTATATTTTTGATTATAAGATTAAAGATACTGCCTTGAGTCGTGTAGACACCGTCAAAGACCTAAGTATATGCATGGATTCTAAGCTATCGTTTAACATTCATATTGATAATAAAGGGTGATTTTTTAAGAGCTTGATAAATTTTTTTTAAAAAAAACGCATAAAATTTGCAAAATCTCATCGGTTCTTTATTTGAAACGTTAGATTGGTCCATGACATTTACTTTTTGAAGATAATTTCATTTAAATGTTGACCGCGGCTGCGTCTTAGGTGGTCCATTCGGAAAGTCCAATTTTGGGCAACTTTTTCGAGCATTTCGGCCGGAATAGCCCGAATTTCTTCGGAAATGTTGTCTTCCAAAGCTGGAATAGTTGCTGGCTTATTTCTGTAGACTTTAGACTTGACGTAGCCCCACAAAAAATAGTCTAAAGGCGTCAAATCGCATGATCTTGGTGGCCAACTTACCGGTCCATTTCTTGAGATTAATTGTTCTCCGAAGTTTTCCCTCAAAATGGCCATAGAATCGCGAGCTGTGTGGCATGTAGCGCCATCTTGTTGAAACCACATGTCAACCAAGTTCAGTTCGTCCATTTTTGGCAACAAAAAAAATGCTCGAAAAAGTTGCCCAAAATTGGACTTTCCGAATGGACCACCTAAGACGCAGCCGCGGTCAACATTTAAATGAAATTATCTTCAAAAAGTAAATGTCATGGACCAATCTAACGTTTCAAATAAAGAACCGATGAGATTTTGCAAATTTTATGCGTTTTTTTTAAAAAAAAAGTTATCAAGCTCTTAAAAAATCACCCTTTATTTGTAAAAAAGCATCTTCAATGCTTGGTTTTGTAAAACGCTGGGCCAAAGAATTTAATAGCATGATTACAACTACAACGTTGTATTATGCAATCGTGCGTCCTCACTTAGAGTATGCAAGTCAAGTGTGGTCCCCAAGTTACAATGTGCATGTTGATCGAATAGAAAGAATCCAAAAACGTTTTGTTCAGTTTGCTCTAAGGGGCTTAAGTGGAACTGACATATTAGACCTTCCTCCTTATGCGGATCGTTTAAAACTATTAAAAATGCAGTCTTTAGGTGATCGAAGGAAATCGGCAGATATCGTATATTTACACCAGCTCATAACAGGTGTATTCGATTCTCCAGAACTTCTTTCTCACATAAATTTTAACACTAACCGTAGAAGCAGTAGAAACGCTAACAACTTAATTTATTTGCCATTTAGTAGAACAAATTATATGGCTACTGCTCCTTTAAGTCGCGTGAGTTCCTTTGTTAACAATTGTAGCGTTTTTGATGTTAATTTGTCAAAAGGTCAACTCAAAAGTAGATTAAAATTAGTTGTGTAAATAGATCTATGTATACGCATGGTTAGTTGTTACGTCTTGTGTTGTCCCTGAGCCCAACCCATTCATTGGTGGGTAAATTTTTCCCACATTAACTTGTTTGTGGTCACGGGTATCCATAACATTGATATTTTCAATGATTACTGGGTAGTGGCTTTAGATGGGTTAATGCTGAGGAAGTGCGATATAGCTGTAGTAGCTGAACTCTATTGTTATTGCATGTATTATTACGCAAGGGCATTTTTTCTGATGACTATCAAATCTATACTGTAGACGAGATTTTCATAAATAGGCCAGCAGTTGAAAAATTTTGCTCTATAGATGTGCAATAAGGTCTTATTTTTTCTTATATATGTGTATTTTTTAAAAAAAGCTGAAACAATTTTCTATGAAACAAACTCAATTTCTTTGTGATGCCTAAAAGTATGTGAAAGATTTTTTTATAACGCTTTAATAAGTGGCAGCCGTGGCGTAGTGGGTAGAGTGTGTGGCTCAGACGCTAGAAAACCCAGTTTCGAATCCCCCATCTGACATAGAAAGTGTTTTCAATTGAATTAATTTTTCTGTTCGGCGTCACCTCTCTGCAAACTAGATGTTTTTTATTTCGGCGTTTTAACGCCAGACGGGATTACTAGTTAGTTTTAAAAGGATATATTTTGCATTATATTGATGTCACTTTTAAAGTTTCTGCATAAGTTGTTAGGGTTCTTTTGGTGCACTTCATCACGAAAAATGTGTCCGTTTCCTCCAGATGCGTTTGTCTGCTCATTTCTATCATGACTACAGGCCAGCTGATCCAGCTGCTGGACGGAGAGCACACGTGTGGGAGCATCTTCCGTCTTGCGTTTGACATGCACCAGACCACGGCGTGTGAAAGTGGAATAAAGTTTACGTTGCTTTTTATATTTAATTGCTTTTCTGAAAATATTGTGATTCTCAATGATTATTGTCTCATTAACATTGGAGCATCAGAATCAATACCTACATGACGCAGGCGTACCAAATTACGCGTTTTATTTTTAAAGATGTGAATATTTTTCGTTAGATTATTTTTATCTTGGGGTGTAGACAGCATAATCGCAATTTGTGCGTCAGAATACTTGGCATTCCGCGGGAGGGGAATGCGAAAATTTTTTTAATAGGAAGTGGTGACATGCTTATAGCTTTGCACAGCGTGTCAAAGATTCCGCGAAGATTTTCTTGATTTTCATCTGGAATTACTGGCAGTCCATGCAAGCGCACATCACAGGCAATAGCAGAGTTGTCGTGCTTCGCCAACTTCGATTTTAAAAAGTCAACCTCTGCATGTAGTGTATCAGTCTGGGCTTCAATGCCAGCGGTTTCAAGGTGCTCTATTCTACGAGCTAAGGCATCAATGTCATTCTGCAGATTGACAATTTTTTGATTAAGTGCCAACAAGATGTTTTGTTCAGACGCTCGAAAGAGATCATTGTGCTGGGCAAAGCGTTGATCCAAAAGTAAGTTTTGCTGCGCAAGGCGACGGTCAAGCAATTCTAGGAGTTGAGGTAAAATATTGTCACCAGATGCTCTTGGAGGCAAAGGACTCTGCACGACTTTAAAGTGTTAAGAATAGTAGAGGTTTGGACTTTGGTTTTTCTGGTTTGCATGATTTAATATGATATTGCTTTTATGTATATATGTTTTGAATGTAGCACAATTACGTACTAAGAGTTCCAGTGGCTGCTTAACTGGCGTTGGACTAGGAGCACTATTATAGAAAATAACTATTATCTATTATCTAATTTTAGGCTGTTTTTTTTTTTAACAAACGAGTTGGCAGACGCTATTCAACACGAAATTGTAATAATGAAGAGCAGTGCTGTCGAAAGTACTTCTTGAGAAGTGCATGTACTACTCTTATGTCTCCCGCACTACCCATATTAAAATTGTACTACTATAATAGGAACTTCTCAAATTTAAAATTTACTAGTTTTTGTTCTTCCCAGTTTTAAAATTTTTTATACATTAAAAATACATATAGGTACATATTCACATGACGGTTAACTTCTTGTTTCTTTAAAAAAATTGTCATTAACAGCTTTTTATTGACACAGAATGGATAAGAATGATTACATTTTTTATACGTTATTCCACTTAATTACATATTAAAATCTTTATTATAGATTTTTAATAAAATTTGACAAAAAAGAAACTTCTTCACATTTGCAAGATCTACAGCTGCAAGGTTCGTCGCTTGCCTATTTAACAAATTCACAAGCAGTCATTGATAATGCTGAAGAAAGTGCTATGGATATATATTACTGTTCCAGGTGATTCTTTGATTTCAGAGATTGAAGTTGTCGGTAATGTAGAAAACTGTGTTGAAAATTCCTCGAATTTAAAACAAAAATCACGTAAAGGGTGGTTAAATTTTAAGAGCCGATGTTGAATGTGAACCACACTTAAACGTCAAATTTTTTTTGCATTTCATTTCACATTTCTCAATTTCAGACTAACTCAATTTGAACCATGGAAAGATACACAATCGAGCAACGCGTTAAAGTTATTCAGGCTTATTATGAAAATGAGCGTTCAAATCAAAATGCATATCATGCACTTCATGATTTTTTCGGTTAATTTAATCGTCCAAATGTGCTTACAATCGGAAAAATCGTGCAAAAATTTGAGCAAACCGGGTCTGTAGGAGATGTGAAAACACCAGTGCATGCTCGTACAGCTCGTACTGCAGAAAATTTGCTGCTGTTCGCGATAGTGTGGCTGAAGAGCCGTCCACCTCAACTCGTCGTCGTGCCCAACAATTGCACCTCTCACGCTCGTCGTTGATGAACATTATGCATAAAGACTTGCATTTATACGCCTACAAGGTGCAATTGACTCAAGAACTAAAGCCTCTTGACCATTTCAAGCGTCGTCAATGGTCATAATGGTGGCAAGAAATTCAATGGCCGTTTTATCTCACGTGGTGGCGATGCCAAATTTGACACCATTGGACTTCTTTCTTTGGGGTTATTTGAAAGAAAAGGTGTACGTCGATAAGCCAGCAACAATTCAAGAGCTAAAGGATGAGATAATTCGGTACATTAACGGCATAGAACCTTTCTTATGCCTCAGCGTCATCGAAAATTTGGGCTATCGGATGGAGGTGTGCCGCCGAGGTCGCGGCGGCCATTTGGACGATATTTTGTTCCATACATAATTGAACTACACCCATATTATCACAATAAAAAGAAATGACAATAATTTCCTAAATAATTTGTGTTTTATTCAAAATCAACATCGGCCCTTAAAATTTAACCACCCTTTAGAAGACGTCGCAAATGCTTTGCACTTTCTGCAGAAAGCAAAGTTTTCGTAAGTCATGGATAACAGAATTTAGTTGGCTAACTCAAGAGGTTCGCCCTTACCTACCAGCAGAACCATTTTGTAAGTCCTGCAAAATGTTATTGGCTAATAACTACACTAATCTGATGAGGCAAGAAAAATGTAAGTCACATATGAAGTCAATTGAAGTTCTTAAGAACCAGCCATTCATTGTTGACAAGGAAAAAATTAAAGTTCATAAAAAAAAAACTCTATAATAAAAATTGCTGAATAAAGAATTATGATGTTTTTAATTCGGCATAAGTTGGCGTTTTGCTTAATAGCCCCATTAATTGCTCTTATAAAAGCAGTGACCTCAGATTCCGATATTGTTATCAGCTTAAAATGTGGTAGGACAAAAATGACTTAAACAATACTCTTTTTTTTTTTTTTTTGAAAGAAGGAGAAAATCAAATTGCAAGTATTTTACGCAATCAGAAGTTTTCATTAATAATTGATGTAACTACTGATGTTTCTACAAAAAAATGTTTAGTATTATAAGACCGATATTATGATATTGTAAGAGGTAGAGTTATGGATCGATTTTTGGGACTACTTGTTCTGAACTCCTCTGACAGTAAATTAATTTTTCCGCCGTTTCGAGCTTTTTCAAAGATTAGAGATCCCATTTCAAAATCTTGTGGGTTTTGCATCCGACAATGCATCCGTAATGATGGGAAACAAAGGTGGAGTGAAATCACTCCTAAAAAACAAGCAACCTCATTTGTATGTGATTGTGTTTGCCATTTGCTTAACTTATGCTCTTCTGCTGCATCAAAAACTTCCGGGTCACGTTGAAGCTTTTATTATTTTATTATTTTTTTATTTTTTATTTATACATTTATTATTATTATTTTTTTCAACACAGTCCCTAACGACAAGCTGAATTTAAAGAGATCCAGGACTGTTTTTCAGTAAGAACTCACAAGATTCTGAAATTGGCATCGACAAGATGGCTTTCACTGGAAAATGTTATTTCACGAATTTTAGAACAATGGGTTCTCTTGCAACATTTTTTTTTATCTTATGAATATGAGGAAAATACCGACTTAGTTCAAAAAATCAATTTTCAATTGGATGACAAAAATAAATTGTATTTATCTTTTCTTGCGTATATTTTGCATATCACTAATAAAGTCAATGTCGAGTTTCAAGCTGAGTCCCCCAAGATTCATTTATTATTATCAACAACTAAAGCATATTTCAAAACCATTCTTTGAAATTTTGTAAAGTCTGAATATTGCTAATCTGTCTATTGAAATATGGTGAATATAGGGAAAAAAGAAATACTTTTGGATTTGAAAAACATGTACCTTGGAGCTAAGGCATTGGTTATTATTAACAAAGGCGCTTTAATTGAAACCAAAATAGCTGAAATAAAATCAATCTGTCGTTTTATTACATAGAACTATGCAAGCAAATAATGTCTACAATAAAATTCGACGATCATGTTTTGGTAGCCCTAGAAGACATTGATTCAAGAAACTTAGCTCCAAGCCTTATTCCGCTTATGGAAATTCCAACTTTTCTAGATGCATCCGATATAGAACTTCTTGATGAGGAATGGAGATGCTTTATAAATTTCGATAATTTTGCAAAAGACTTGGGGTTGGAAGAATTTTGGACCAATGTCTTTAAACTCAAAAATAGTTTAAATAATATGTTTCCGAAAATTCGTAGTTTTATTGCATCCATTCTTTCTTTTCCTGATAGCAGTGCGGCTGCAGAAAGGAAGTTTTCTGATTTAAGCCTCATAAAAAATAAAAAACGCAATTCACTTCAGACAGCTACGGTCAATTCTATTTGTATGTCAAAAGAATTATTGGATATTTATGATGAAAAAAAAAAGGTGCAATCGGAAATATTACTTTCAAAATATACCAAAACTTAGTCTCGAAATGTTATATAGTTTGTCAAAATACAAAAATACAAAGCATACTTTGTCAAAAAGAACATTATATTTGTCCTTTCCATTTGCAACTACATCTATCAAATTAACAATATTAAGGATTGAAATTTCAAACAAATATAACTGTTTTTCTATAAAAACTGTCGTAAAACACTCATTTATATCTTATTATAAATTTAATAAAAATTATTAATTTATTATTTATTATTAATTAATGAGTTAATTATTTTTAAATCATATTTTCTTGATTAACTTTTGAAAGCTCTTTTCATTTTTACCATAATCTTGCTTTAAGCTTTTCAAAATAATTTCTTGTCGAAACTGGTACTTGTTCATACATAGTTTTAAAAGATAAGGCATTAACATTGTAAAACAATATATATGTTGAAAAACACACTCAATAAAAATTGTTTTTTTTTATATGCATAAGTATGTATTTCGTCTTTTTTTATTTGATACAAAATTAAAAAAAAATATTCGGTACTACCCTGTACTCCCCAAAAACCAGAAATTGTACTACCCGAAAAAATTTGAAAACTTGATCCAAAGAAGAAAGGGACAAAATTTTAGCATATAATAACCAAAGGCTAAATGTTTCACAAAATTTTAAAAAAAATTGGTCCTACACTTTATATTTGTATTTATTTGACTTGAAAATTATTATAGCAAGATCAATAAAGGTCTTTTAGCGTACAATTTAAAAATTTTAAATTTAAAGACATAATAATCAACAGGAAACACAAAAATAAAGCTTAACGCTAGTAATTAAAATTAATCAAAACAAAAATAATTTAAAAATAAGAGACAAAAATAAAAAAAATTAAATTAAATTAAATTTAAATTAAAAACTGAACTTAACTTAACTTACTAAGGTAACTTAGCTAGTAACTTAGTAAGGAAAAAAGGAAGTAATTAAAGCAGTATAGAAGTGAAAGCGAAGAAACTTAAAGGTTAGAGAAGTATGTTAAAATAGCTGATTTAAATTAGCTCGTGCTGACAATGTTTTTAATGTTTGAGGGAAGCGAGTTCCAGAGCTTGACGGCGTTAATGAAAAACAGTCGCTAAGACTGTTTACACGAGTATCGTGGGATTATAAAGTTAAAAGTTCTATTTGATGCACTAAAACGCAGTTTTTCGAAAAGGTATGATGGAGTCTTATTAATTGTCAACTTGTGCAGAAAAATTCAGTTTAATACATTTAAATTAAGCTACATACTACTACCTTTTAAGCTACATCCTAATATTTCCTTACTTTTAACAGATACATGGTCAAGACGTCTTAAGTCAAACACATATCTTGTCAAGTTATTAAACGCAACAAGAATTTTATGCTCAGAATGAGAGTACAATTTACTCTAGACCAGCTCGGAGTAAGTTATTATAGCCAAAATGAGTTGAACAACAAGACTTTTTTGGTCAAAGTAGGAGTAAACTTAGACGTTAACTGCAGGCACCTAAGTGTATAATAAATTCTTTTTAATATGCTATTCACATGGTCAGTACAAGTTAGTTTTGAATTAATATAAAAACCTAAATTTTTCACTTTGTCAACTATTTGTAAATGATTGCCATTAAGACTAATTGACGGAATTTGGTTGAAGTCAAGTTTATCCTTAAATATAGGAAGAATTTACGACTTTTTGTCATTCAGGCAGAGATCATTCTCAGAAGCCCACCTAGAAATAGCCCTGAAGTCGTCATTAAGCCTACAGCATAAATCTTCAATTAGTCCAATCCGGTTTGAAGAATGCAATTAAATGTCGTCGGCATATGCATGCATCGTCATATCATTACATGTAGTAAAAATATCATTAATAAATAAACTAAAAAGCAGAGGTCAAGTATCCTTGAGGTTCCTCAAGGATAGATCTTTGAGGAACACCAGCTTTATTTTCAGCACAGTCAGACATTGTACTCTTTGCATCCTGCCCTTAAGATAGTTTGCAATTAACAAAGCTGCGCCCCTACTGAACCCAAACAAAACTTTCAGTTTTCTAACTAAAAGATGCTGATTAGCACTGTCAAAAGCTTTTGAAAAGTCAAGAAGACAAAATAGTGCGATATTTCCACCGTCATAATTTATGCGAATATCATCCAGAATCTTAAGATAGCTGTTGCACAGCTGTGTCCTGTACAAAAACCAGATTGGTATGGTGAAAGCATTTTATGAGACTCTAAGTATTCATTAATTTGTTTACACATCAAGGATTCACAGATTTTAGAGAACGATCAAAGAATACTAATGGGTCTGAAATCTTGCATAGAGGAAGCATTACTGACTTTAGCAATTGGTATTATTGTAGCATGCTTCCAAGTATTGGGAAAACATGAAACAGTGAAACAATGATTGATTACATGTGTGAGGGGTTTAATGATAAACGGCAATATAATTTTAATAAAACGCAAAGGAATACCATCACTACCAATGGCGTTCGACTTAATTTTCATAATAGACAATACTACATCATTTTCATCAACACAACAGAAAGAAAACTTATCATTTACGGGGGGATTATGAGTGTTATGGATATTACACTGATTAGCATTAATATTTGCTGTTTACTTAAACAGAAAAAAGTTATTAAGATTATTTGGTTAAATTTCACATTTTTGATCATCTTTACTACTTACACCTAAAGAACGAATATTCTTCCAGAGAATTTTAGAAGGAAGAGAACAATATAATTTTTTAAAGAAGAACCTCTTTTTAGACATTCTGATAACGGAGACAGCATTATTGCGTGCATGTTTGTATTATTCCCAGTTTTCATTAATAGGGTGGCTTTTCCATTTAATATAAAGTTTGTTTCTTTTACTAATGGTGACTTTGACATGTGACGTGTACCATGGACATAACTTATTTTCAACTATAGACTTACGAATAGGAACAAAGTTATCAAAAGCATATTTGAAGTGCGAGACGAGAACATTTAACTTAACATCAACAGATTGGCTGAACCAACAGTCATTCCAACAGATACCAGACAAATAATCATACAACCGAGTGTAATCAATGGACTTAAAATCACGATACGAAACAGATGTTTGAGAAGAAACACGATGGGACTTAAAATTTACAGCACTAAATAGCAGGTCATGATCAGATATGAAAGAAATTGATCAAAAAATAAAAGCAAGAATACATCAGGCAATATAAAGAGATCTATTAAACTAGGACTTACATAAGGTGCAAAGTGTGTTGGAGATGAGTAATTAATAATAGTGATTCCAGCTGCGCTTATTCGGTCATTGAAATCATCTGTAACACTGTCATTATTAAGAATATTGACATTTAAGTCACCACAAATCGCAAAGCAGTCAAATTCCATTAAGCGTTGAGTCAAGTCAGTAAAGAATGGTTTAAGAATAAAAGATCTATGCGGATTGTAAGCACAAGAAACAAGCAATTTGTCACTAAAATTATTAGTCAAGTTTTGATACATTCAAGCTACGCGCATTAAAGTAAACGATAGATTGTTCATAAAAAGTTTACGTTTTTCGTCAACGCCACTGAAAAAATCAGAATTCAAACACTAAGAAGTCAGACGAACAATTAAAAGAAACCAAAAACAAGCAAGATTACTAAGGGAAGATAGAAGTTTAACAGTAGAGAAATATAACAAACAAGAGTAAGATATTGAGAAGGAAAATAGAAGGAAGAATAAATAGTAAGTATAAGATCTAAATAATATCACTAGCTGCAGAGAGAGCATTATTCGACGCCATCGAAATAAGCTCAGCTTCACTTCGGACAGCAACTGCAGCATCACCTCTGTTAGTTCTAACATGAACCACACTATGGATGGAGAACACGTTGAACAGCTTCTTAGTGCGTTTAAGCTTAATACCAGCCTGAAGAATTTTCCGGATCTCACCAGATAAACTTTCATAGATAAAGACTTTGAAGTCAGAATCAAAGCCAGCCCCTCTTAGCGTTACCGCTGCTCTGGCTCTCTATCTGTAGTCAGCAAAACCACGAAGAACACGAGAGAGATCATGCGGGGTATAAAATTTAATAATGGCCGCAGAATTTGGGTGCTGAGCCGACTTCTTAGTGCGAAAGATATCGCGAATTTGCAGTGCGAGAAAATCAATAGAGCTGCAAATCTGATTAAAAATACTTCTAAGATTTTCACCATCAACATAGAGAATTCCAAAAACAATAGCGTCGTTGTTGTTGTTGCAAGTTTCGCTAAGCTGCAGAGCCAGTTGATCACAGCGGTCAGTAAGGCCGTTCAGCTGCTACTCAAGATGCGTGTTGTTGATAATTGCGTCTGAAAACAATTCTTTATTGTTAACTGTGGTGGAGGAACGCATAATTTCATCAGCTAGCGTGTCGCATCTAGAAGATAAAAGTTCGATGCGTTGCTGGAGTGAGCAGATTTTTTCTTCGAGCTCGTTAAATTTGTTTTTTAGAGACGCGACTTCACACTTGAGCTCATTACTCAATTTACTCTCAACGTTTGATAACTCAGTCGACAGTTGCTCGCGGTTGTTGTACAAGTGCTGCCGGAGTCGATTCTCAAGCTGCAAGATTTCCTCTTTCAACTTTGCACTCAGGCGCTCTTCCACGGCATTGAGTGCCGCGCAATACGAGAACAAGCTGCCACTCTCTACTTTCGGCGTGTGTTCGCCCCCTATTGCGGGGGGCCTGTTTTTGGTCCAATGACTCAAGCGTAATTCTAGGAGATGTTGACATTTGTGTTCAAAGATCGAAACGGAGTTAACAACTGCTGCAGTTTCAGATTTACATTTAGTGGGTTACGTCTTGGTAATGATGTTTGCTGGGTTGCGTGGGATGTGGAACATATGTTGTGGAACATATGTTTTGACAGCTCAGTTTCAGCGTATGCATTAGTTTTAGTTTTTGTTTTTCATCAAAGTGACAATTATCAATCACATATTTCCATCGCATATAAGGTTCTCTCAAGCGTACTGTGTGAAAGATTAAAGCCGATTACAAAAACACTGATTGGACCTTATCAGCGTGGCTTTCGACCTGATAAGTCTACCATAGACCAGATTTTCACGCTACGATAAATCCTGGAGAAAACCCACGAAAATCAAATTGACACACACCATCTCTTTGCCGATTTTAAAGTTGCGTTCGATAGCCTGAGAAGGGATTGCCTATACGCAACAATGTCTGAGTTCGGTATACCTGCAAAGTTGATTAGACTGTGCAGAATGACGTTGAGCAACACACGCAGCTCCGTCAAGGTAGGAAATGACCCCTCCGAAACCTTCAATACCGAAAGAAGTTTCAGGCAAGGCGATCCACTGTCTTGCGATCTCTTTAACATCATCATGGAGGGTATCGTACGAAAGGACCGGTGTGCATCGTAATGGCACCATTTTCTATGAAGGTGTCCAGCTCCTTGCGTACGCTGATGATATTGATATTGTTGGCAGAACCAAGAGAGATGTTTTCGCTGCTTTTGCCGCTATCGAAAAGGAATCAGCCAAAGTGGATTTGACGATAAATGAGGGTAAAACAAAGTATATGCTGTCTACAAACAAGGGAGCGCGGCGATTAGACTCCCACGTTTCATCCGGCAGCTAAGACTTTGAAGAAGTCAACGAGTTCGTTTACCTTGGCACCGCCATTAATACCAACAACGAAATCAGCCTGGAGATAAGGCGAAGAACAATAGTAGTTCGGAATATAACTGTGCAGCGACTGCGCTGGCTGGGTCATGTCCATGGTATGGACGACGAAGTTCCAGCGAAAAAGGTGCTCGAGGCGAGGGTCGCTGGTCAACGACGACGAGGGAGACCATGCATCCGATGGATGGACCAGGCTGAGGAAGCCCTAACCGCATTTGGTGTATCCGATTGGAGAAGGCACGCGCAAAGCAGAGGCGCCTGGCGAGAGCTGATGAGGTCGGCCGAAACCCACGGCACGGGTTGCGGCCGACCACCTTAGTAAGTAAGTAAGTAGACAAGTATCAAAACAATGTTTATGTTTATATTATTAAAGTTTGACTAACACATTTAGTTATCGTGACTTCAAAAACATTGACTACCAAGAACTTGGTCACAAAACTGACCTTATAAACTGGGACATAATCTTAGGCATGACTTCCGTAAACAACCAAGTTGAGTTCATACAGCAAAATATAAATTATCTATACGACGAGTTCGTTCACATAAAAACACAAAAAACCCGATATGGACAACAACCATGGTTTATCAACAAAATCAGGTCACTAATAGTACAACGTGACATGGCTTATAAGCGCTGGAGACGATATAAAACATCTTACTTGTATGACTTATTTAAGGAGCTTAGAAGGTTGTAAAGGAGATTAGAGTTGCAAAAACTAATTACTATGAAAGTAAATTTAGTAATGCTGTCAGCAGCAAACATACATGGAAGGAAATCCGAAAAATCGGCTTAGGAAAAAATATAACTCGCAATAACGTGACCATAAACCTCAACAGCCTGAATGAACAATTTGTCAATCTTCCCTTCGATCCTGTTTGTAATAACTCATATCTTAATTCAGATAGTCGTCTGTCGTCTGAATGTATGTTTTGTTTTAACTGTGTTGATATGTTAGATGTGTTAGAAAGCTTTCTTAATATTAGGTCAAATGCGAATGGAATTGATGGTATCCACCCTGTTTTTCTCAAAATTCTACTTCCAAAGCTGCTGCCTTACATTACACATATTTTTAATACAGCTATAACATCATCATCATTCCCAAAATGTTGGAAGGTAGCAAAGGTAATTCCCATTCCTAAATCTGTTAATAAGTATCTTCCAATTGCAATCCTGCCTTACTTGTCTAAAGTCTTCGAGAATCTTATGGTAAAACAAATTAGAGGATATATATCAGGAAACAACATTATTACTGATCACCAATCTGGTTTTAGGACTAAACGCAGTTGTATAACAGCACTTATTGACGTTTTCGAAGAAATCCGTATGGCACTTGACGATAATAAGGTTACATTTCTGACACTGTTGGACCACTCGAAAGCATTCGATTCAGTGGATCACAAAATTCTATGCACGAAGCTAGAAAAAATGTATAACTTCTCCTCCACGGCAGTGAAACTGCTTGAATCATACCTTGCTGGAAGATTTCAGGCAGTATATCAATCATGTAATGGTATCGAAAAATATTCTTGCCTACTTCCAGTAACACAAGGTGTGCCACAAGGTTCTATTTTAGGTCCTCTTCTATTTATCATATACCTTAATGACCTACCTACTGTTCTCCATGACTGCAAAATACATTTGTACGCAGATGACGTACAGTTATACAGAAGTTGTAGTTATGACCAAATAGAAGACTGCGTAACTAAATTAAATAACAATCTAAGTGACGTATATAATTGGACAGAAAAAAATGGTTTGTGTCTCAATCCCTTAAAATCTAAATGCCTTGTTATTTATAAAAAGCAACTGAACCTAAAAAATCTTCCCAGAGTTTTAATGAACTTGACCGAAATCGAGTATGAAGTTACTGCTAAAAACTTAGGAATTGTGTTTGATAGTAAACTTTCGTGGAAACACCATATAGCAACCACAGTTGGAAAAGTATACGGGATGTTGAGATCCTTGTGGGCGACGCAATATTTTACGCCTTTCAAAATAAGAATGACACTTGCGAAAGCTTATCTCATCCCAACATTGCTATATGGCAGTGAAATCTTTGCAAATTGTGACTCAGAAAGTAAACAGAAGTTGAAAGTTTTATTTAATAATATTACAAGATATATTTTCAGTTTACAAAGACTAGATCATGTATCTTCCCAAGCCATACAAATTTTCAATATGACTCTTGAACAACACCTCGAGTTCAAAACTCTTCTTTTTCTACACAAAATAATATATACCCATCAACCATCGTATTTATACAACAGACTAAGATTTACGCATTCTAACCGCTCCAACCAACTGCTTTAACTCAGGCATTCGTCTCTTATGTCGGATCGGCAATTTTTTATCTATGCTATCAGACTTTGGAACTCGCTTCCTGCTCGTCTTCTATGTAATTGTAATATTAATGTTTTCAAGAAGGATCTCTTAAATTATTTCCAAGTGTAATAAATGTTTCCATGTATGACAAATAATATATCTATCGTAAAAACGTTAATTAAATTTTCAACTCGTTATGTAATGTAAACTCATTCTTTTTTCTTATTTTATTTCATTCAGTAACATAAAGTTCTATATTTAGTTTTAAGACATCTGTTAACTTTAATAACTAAGCCATTCTAATTCATTGTTAAACATTGTCATTAAGCTTATTTATTTAAATTTTAATTTTCCTTAAAATTCAATTAATCAAATTTAAATTATGTCAGTAAATCATATTGTATTAAGCTCACAACATCATTAGGACAGTATTATAAGATTTAATTATCTTAATGTTCTAAGAGAAACATCATAATAATAAATAAATAAAAAATAAATAAAGTTATGTGCAGTGTTTTATTTTGTGTCAATAAAAAGTGCAGATATAGTGAGACTCACTGCGTGACCATGCCAGGCGGTAATCATTCAGGGACGGCTTGTGCAGCCCGAGACAGCAGTGAACTAGACCAGAGCAGGACGGACGTCAACAGCAAAGAAGTCAGAAGCGCAGCAGTAACATCTGCAATAGCGACAGAAAAAAACAAACAGCAGCACAAGACAACAGAATGCGTGAAAGTGTTTAAGGTAAGTCCAAAGTTTCCAAAAGTTAGAGAAACTATGCTATATTTAGTCGACAAACGACCAATTAATGTTGAAGAGATGAGGAAGATCTTTATCTTCAAAAACCGGCGGTTCAGTGTACTTTATAGGAGCTTTTTAATTAAAGCCAGAAATTTTTGTATTAAAAATTAAAAAAACTTTGTGTATGAAAAAATCCGAAAATTTACGTCAAAAAATATAAAACAGGTCGTAAATCTAAGCTCTCGGAGCGTGATAAGCGAATGATTATTAAGAAAGCCAGAACTTGAAATTGAATTTTTTGCTTTGGAGTTGGTGAAGGCAACGTTCGAAGGATTCTCGGGAAAGAAACCCGTTTAGAATTACCGAATTCGTTTTTCCAAGAACTTTATTTTAAAGTGGTATAGCTGGTATTTGATGAGTTTCTTGGACGCCCTCTACTTCCTAAACGTAATAGTCTCAGTCAACCAAATGCCTTATCATGTGCTCTACTTGTCTTTATCCTCATTTTGTACTACACATTTTTGCACTTTCTGTATACTCCAAACTTCTGTGAAGATAGCCCAAAATCTTCAGCCCAACTTTTTGCTCAATTCGCAGCGAAATATATCTGAATTTTGAATTCCCCGCAAATACAAGAGAAGGTATCTAATAAAATTTTAACTTCAAACCCTAAATATATGCTCAATTTGTTCCTTCCTAAATTTGCTATCAATAGTACATCATACCGCAAACGAACTAGAAGTAAATACTCGGTTCAGTAAAATTTGTTTTTTTCAGTAAAGACCAAAAAAAAAAAAAAAAGGATAGAAGATGAAAAGTTGTCATCCTCAATTTTCGCCTAAATATCAACAACTATGCAGATAATCGACTGGAGGTATTTGAAAGCTCCAGTCTATAGTCCTTGGTACCGAAATCTTAGCCGAATTGCGAAAAAAAGTGAAAATCAAACCTCCACACCCCAAAACTTACCCCAAAACAAAAGTTCCCATCAATCTTTTATGCTCCAGCCCGGGTTCTTGGTACCGAAATTTGGGCCAAAATACGAAAAAAATGGATTTTCGTATGAAAATCAGAAATCAACACCCCAAATGATACCCCACAACAAAAGTTCTCATCCAGGATTTTTGTTCAAAAATCAATCTTTATACGGAAAATCAACTGGTGGTATGCTCACGCCTGGGCGTATCGTCCTTGGTACCGAAATTCGGTTCGAAGTGCGAAAAAAATGTTATTTTTGTATGAAAATCATAATTCCAGACCCCGAAACTTACCCCAAAACAAATGTTCTCATCCTGTAGTTTTGACATGTGATAGCCGAAATTGCTATCAATCGTCCTTCATACCGTAAAACGACCAAGAAGTGAAATACTCGGTTAAGCAACATTTTTTTTTCAGTATAAACCAAAAAAAGGACTGAAGATGAAAAGTTTTCATCTTCAATTTTTGCCTAAAAATCAACAATTATGCACGAAATCGACTGGAGGTATTCAAAAGCTCCGGTGAATCGACCTTGGTACCAAAATAAAGAAAAGAAAAAGAGAAAAAGTGTTTTTTATGTGAAAATCAGATTTCCACATGCCAAAACTTACTCCGAAACAAAAGTTATCATCCTGGATTTTTGCTCAAAAATCAATCTTTAAACGGGAAATGGACTTGTGGTATCCTCAAGTCCAGGTCTATCATTACTGGTACCGAAATTTGGGCTGAAGTGAGAAAAATCGTGTTTTATTGTATATTGAGTTCCATATATTAGTTCCATTTTTGAGTTTGGCTTTAATAAACTTGTCTGACCTTCATGATAAAATTTACAAAATTGTGATAAAAATGTCCTGTATTACTTATTTTGAAAAAAGATTCTCTAAATTTAGTAATTGTTTCGCATATATTAACACCTGAAAGTATGCTATCATATTTCTCGTTTAGTTTTTGTGTTAAAAGTTTGAAGGGTTTTTAAGCTTTTCGAGCAGTGACGGCAGTAGCATTAGTATTTGTCTTATTCGCTCTGTCGTGTTGAGTACGCAAGAAAAGAAAAAAAATCTTTGAAGTGATACACAAACTAGATATGTGAACATACATAAGACAAAAAGAGATGACCTATGAATGCAAGGAAAGCTCTTAACGCATATAAAATTGCGGAATTTTAACCTATATTATTTAAAATCTAGACAAATATAAAAATTTCCGGGAAGCCTTTTACATACAAACCTTTAAATTTTAAATAAAAAAAAAAAATGCTAATCTCAACCATTTCTTTATTTTTCTAATTATTGGTTGATTGAGTAGTTCACGGCAAATGGCCTATAGACGCAAATTATTAATGAATATCTGCATATCAACATTAAGAAAATGCACGCAAATCAATATAATCAAAAGGAGATGACGCTGTGAAGGCATTGTGATTTTTAGTATGGAGAAAGGAGATAACACACGTGCTGAAAGTTTCATATCTAAAAAAGTTGGTCATGTTGAGTTGCCATATAGTACAGTATATTGAATTTGGTATGATTATCGGAGGTAAGAGTACGCAAGCGAATCAGAAAAAGTTTAGAGATTTTATAACTTTTGCAACAACTAACATAGTACAACATTTTTCAGCTCATTGATTTGGGACTCAATTCTGAGAACTGAACGTGAAAGTAGCCCCAAAAAGAATAAGTTAGTTTTGTCGTTTTGTCAAGTTACCTGCCATAATAATTTAATATCGATTTCAGGTTAGTAAGTATCGTATAAGGGAATTTGTTACGTGTTAGGCTGTTTTGTTTGACATAACTCGAGAACCACTAGTTCGATTTAGCTGAAACAAATTTAAAAAAATTTAGACTTACAATTCCTTTAATCTGTTCATATAACGTTTCCCTACATAAGCAACATTTTCGCAGTTATAAATAAATGTATGAAGAAAAAAAATATTTTTTGCCTGAAAATTACATTTTTTTTTTTTTAATTCATAAAAAATCTATTTACTTTCACGTAAAGTCACATAACCTATGAACAAAATGAGACATAGATCATGAAAATCGATGTACGCGTTTCGATTTAATTCACAATTAAGTAAAGGTATGAATTACAAAATTTTGCTCGAGATATGTACAAAATTCTTTGGAAAAAACGTTGGTGACTCTTTTATGATTCTCAGAATTAAAAAAGAAATAAGTAATAAACAAAAGTGTATTTCATTTTTATGATTGCGTTAGCAAACTAATAAACGATTATAAATGTACGCTGAATTCCTGATCTTGTTTTTTATGGTAGATACTCCGTTTAGTCAGTTAGTCAGTTTATCCGTTGGATACCTGGATGCGTCCATTCATACGTACCTGTCAGTAAAATATTGAAAAGTACGTAGTATAGGTGTTCACTGATAAATTTTTGTCATTCAACAAGTGTCGACGAACATAGAAAGTACAAGTGAATTTTTCTCCGGTTTTTTAAAGTGAATAAGAACAAAACATATACTCGTAATATATTTCAATATGGAAAATAACAAGTGCCCAACATTGGATTATTTTTGTTACGATTGTGGTCATTCGCCCCAAAAAGTGACAAACAGGATCGAAAAAATTGTTAACTGAGGAATTCAGAACAGCGTATTGTCATTATTTTGATGAAGCAGATTTAAGTGGTGCAAATTTTACGCCGAACACAGTGTGCAAAAGTTGTTATAATACCCTTATAATGTGGATACATGAAAAAGGTGCAAAGTTGTCTTTTATGAAGCCAGTAATTTGGGTGGAAGACCTAACTGGACATGATGAATCCAGGTGCTACGCATGCATAAATTATCGTCATGGATTACACAAAAAAAAAATTAAACAAACGCGCTGCTGATACCGATACACCTAAACCTCCGAGTCTGGATACTGTGTCCCTGCAAGCCGAAACCGTTTCCACCAATCCGACCAATTTGAATGATGCTGATTGGACACCCGATATTGAAAATAATGCACCACAACCGCTAACACAAATGGAAATGGATTACATTGTGGCTAAGATGGGACTATCACAAAAAAATTCAGAATTTTCGACATCATTTTTGAAGCGTAAAAAACTCACAGAGCAAAATGTCAGCGCAACATCATACCGAAAACGCCAAACTGAATTTCAGAAATTTTATTCCGTTGACGAAGCAAATACGTTCACTTACTGCTATGATATCCCAGGTTTAGTGAAAAAATTGGGAATGGATTATATCGCTTTCGCTATCGTTTCAAGTTTGAAGGCTGTGTTGTTGCACAAAACAAGCCAAAAACCGTCCATTCCATTGGGATTCAGCACAACTATGAAGGAAACGTATGAAACATTGGGCGAAATTTTAAAGAAATTTTAAAGAATTAAATCAAATACAATGCACACAAATGGAAGATTTGTTGTGATCTGAAGGTTGTCAACATAATACAAGGCATTATATTAAAGGGCGGTTTTCCAAAATACGTCTGCTTCCTTTGTAATTGGGATTCGCGATACACAGGGAATCAATATGAATGTAAAGATTGGAAAGCAAGAACTCCCGAGCTGGAGAAACAAATAAAATAACGTAATAAACCTTTGATAAAGGATCTAGATAATATTTTGTTGCCATCGCTCCACATGAAATTAGGAATAGCTGGAAAATTCGTTGAAGTGGTAGTCAAAGATATTGAGGACGCCTATGACTGTTTGAAATCCATCTTTCCAAAACTCAGTGAAGCTAAAATAAGAAACGGTACGTATCGTTGTCTATATTTAAATATTGTCATATCTAAAATTGTTCACTTCGATAAATTCGCATTACCAATAATTTTTTCGCTTTTTTTTATATTTAAAACAGGTATTCTCAATGGACCGGATATACGAAAATTAATGAAAAGCGAATCTTTCGCAAATGTGCTTTCGAACCATTATAACCACCTATGTGCATGGGGCGCATTGAAACAAGTCATCGAAGGCGTTTTAGGAAAGAACCGTGTACAGCGAGATGCCATACAGACACGAGTGGACAAGTTGCTGTATTATTTTGAAAAAATCGATGCATACATGACGTTAAAATTACATTTCATGCATTTCCACCTTGATACCTTTTTGGCACAATTACCTCAGGAATCAGACGAACAAGGAGAGAGGTTCCACCAGGTGACCATGTCAATGGAAAAGCGATTCAAAGGCAAAAAATTAGATGCATTGCTTGCGGAGGTTTGTTGGAGTTCTAAAATTATGCAGTTTGAAGATGAAAGCACCGAAGATTTTGGTGGACACACTAAACAAAACATGCCCTTGAATATTATGTCTATCTCGGATGCTGATGCAGACTCAGAACATGAATATGAACAACCTACGAAGAAAAGAAGATCATCAGAACCACAAAAGTCAACTTCAACGAGGATGGATATTGACAGAAATTGAAAATGTTCTAAATTTTGTTTTTATGCATAGATAACATATAAAGATGTCATATTTTCTAGGTAAGAATAGCTGTTATATGAATCGCTATTTTTATTTTCATGCAAAAAAAAAGTTTATAAAGAAAAAAAAATATTTGTGGATTTGTAATCCAGTTATTGAGTAATTGAGTTAATGAAGCAAAATGAATGGGCGCATATTTTAAGGGTGGCTATATACATAATTAGATTTTTATTTAATTGGATTTTATTTGCGATGTGAATCTAACATAAAATCCAACCCTAAATTTTTTTGGAATTTTGTTCAGTCGAAAAGAGGTGGTTCGCAAATTCCCACTTCAATATATTTACATGATAACACCTCAGTTACCATTGCTGATACAGTAAACCTTTTTGCTAAATTTTTCAAGTCCAATTTCGTTCTAGACAATGTTTCATCCGTAAATAATATTGAGAATTCCATTGAACCATTTACTGATATTGGGTCCATGTCTGTGTCAGTTGACGATGTCATAGATTCCATAATGGATATGAAAACATCATTTAAAGAAGACATTGATGGTTTTCCTACAATTATTTTCCTGAAATGCGCACATATCTTAGCTGTTCCTCTGCGTGATATCTTTAATAAATCTTTATCTGAAGGGAACTTTCTTAAGTGTTGGAAAATTTCATCCATCACTCCTATTTTTAAATCTGGAGTTAAAAATAATGTGGAAAACTACCGCCCTATCTCTAAACTGTCAAATGTTTCTAAACTCTTTGAGAGTATTATTAAAGTGAAATTAAGTTTTTTAAGCAAACGTTATATTTGCCCTGAGCAACATGGTTATGTTGCTGGTCGCTCCACGGTTTCAAATCTAGCTCTTCTGTCGGAGTTCTGTGTATCATCTTTTGAACTTGGATATCAAGTTGACGTGATCTATACCGACTTTTCAAAAGCATTTGACAGAGTCTCGCATAAATTGTTGCTTTGGAAGCTATCAAAAATGGGCTTCCATTCAAGTTTCTTAAACTGGATTGCATCTTATTTGTCGGACAGGACATGCTTTGTCTGTATAAACAATATCAAGTCCTTTGAATTCGTTACCACCTCAGGTGTTCCTCAGGGTAGTATCCTAGGCCCTTTGTTTTTCATTTTATTCATAAACGATATTTATAAGCACATTTGGAACTCTCGTTTTCTATTGTATGCGGATGATCTAAAACTTTTCAAGAAAATATCATGCTCTGCAGATGTTGCTGATTTGCAAGCCGACATTTCTAGAGTTTTAAATTGGAGTAAATTGAATGGCCTTACTTTAAACTATTCAAAATGTTTCCATATCACCCTCTCTAAACTCTCTTTAAACACATTATGTAATACTTATTTTCTTTTAGATTCTAAAATACAAACTGTCTCTACAATCCGCGACCTTGGGGTAATTTTCGACTCAAAATTTACATTTACCCACCATGTCAATGCCCTTATACCTAAGGCCTACTCATTACTTGCCTTCATTCGAAGAAACAGTACCGGTTTTTCAGATCCGTTCACTCTGAAAATGTTATATAATTCCTTTGTGAGGTCTAGATTGGAATATGCTTCAATTATTTGGAGTCCATTTTATATATCAACATCTCTCAGATTGGAAAGAATTCAAAAAAATTTTACCAGGTATGCCTTGCGGTCATTTAACTTTCATGATCCATTACCACCTTATAATTCGCGGTTAATTCTTTTGGGACTGAAGTCTCTTGAATCTAGACGCAAAATTTCATCATTAATTTTTGTATTCGATATTATTTCTGGTCAGATTGACTGCCCATCTCTTTTCAATATTCCATTAAGATATTTAAGAAAATCAAAATTGTTTTATGTAAAATATTGTAAAACCAATTACTCTTTAAATGAGCGAATTACTAGGGCTTTGAATTTATTTAATGAGCTGTATATAACTCATGAATTCGATCTCTTTGTTCCGAAACAAATTTTTATGAACTTTGTTAATAGTATTTTCTTATCATAGAACTAAGATTATTTTATTAATTGTAATTCATAAAATTGTTATTTAATGTATACTTCACTTTAAATCAGTCTGAAGGATTTTTGTATCCAATGACTTCTGAATAAACTAAACTAAACTAAACTAAACTAATTCAGGTGTGCTTTATAAATTTTTCGAAACGTTCGAAACTCATAAATGTGGGTGGATTTTTTTTATATCATATAAAAAGCAATCATAAAAATCAAATAACCTTTTGTTTATTCTTTTTTTTTTAATTCTGAGAGTCATAAAAAAAGTCATCAATGTTTTTTCCAAAGAATTTTGAGCAAATTTTTAAAATTCATACCTTTACTTAATTGTGAATAAAAGCGAAACACGTATATTGATTTTCATGTTCTATGTCTCATTTTGTTCATAGGTTATGTCACTTTACTTGAAAGTAATAGGACTTGACACTTTTTTCAGTTTAGGATTTTTTACGAATCTAAAAAAAAAATTTTAATTTTCAGGCAAAAAATATTTTTTCTCTTTATACATTTATTTATAACTGTTGCTTATGTAGGGAAACGTTATATGAACAGATTAAAGGAATTGTAATTCTTAATTTTTTAATTTAATTTAAATTTTAAATTTGTTTCAGCTAAATCGGACTAGTGGTTCTCGAGTTATGTCAAACAAAAGAGCCCAAAACATGACAAATTCCCCTATACAATACTTACTAACTTGAAATCAATATTAAATTATTATGGCATGTAACTTGACAAAACGAATGTTGCAGAACTTCTTCTTTTTGGGGCAACTTCACGACCAGTTCTCAGAATTGAGTCCCAAGATCATGTGTTGTGCTGTGTAATATATAAGCAAAATATTGAAATTCAAAGCTTACCACTTTACATGAATACCCTTTGTTATTATGCTTTTTCGTTTTCTTAGTGCTCAAATATTCAATAGATTCATTGAAATTATTTTAATGTTTTCATATTTTATTGTAATGATGAATTGTGAAGAGAACGCATATCGTGAGTACCCCTATTGATAATCACGTAATCATTTTTATTGGTATATAACAAAAGTTTTCAAATTAATGTTTTATTTGTTTGAAAGCTCTTTTTTAATCATGTTACTTTTTTGTACTAGACACGCTCTTCACCAAACATAGGTACTTAGCAAATTTTTCAAAGAATCTTATTCCCAGGGGAAATTATAAATATTTTCCGTGGATTCTTTGAATTAAATTCTCATATTATTAAATAATCACACCGAATAAACATGCTCTCCTTACATAAGCATCCTTTGTCACCTAAAGCATATCATGGAAGGTCAGTTGACCAATATCGGTTTCGCCAATAAATGGACGTCCCAGAATGGTCAATCTTATGCTTGCCAACGCTGAACACTGGCACAGAACGTGTGCTGCCGTTTCCGACTCCTCTAGGCATAACCTGCACGCATCGTCTTCGGTCAGAGTCATCTTCCTGAGATGGTACATGTAGGGACTGTGTCCTGTGACCAGTGCAGTAAGCCAGCTTAAAGTCCTTCGATTGTAACGAATAACTTTTGCAGCCTCACCACGAGACCACTTCACGGCCGCCTTCGATTGCCTGCAATTAACAGCTTCTTCCCACCTTTTACGATGTTCAGAGTCCTTCCATTGCTTAATAAGGCCTGCCACCATGTTGTCGCCTATGGCGATACGTGGCTCTGGTCTACAGAACTCTTCTGCTGATCCTTCTCTTGCTAAAGAATCAGCATTTTCATTTTGTTCTATGCCATAATGTCCTCTCACCCACATAAGTGTGAGCTCATTTGTCTGAGCGCACCTATTGAGTTTGGTAAGACACTCTATGGCCAGCCTAGAAGTGACGCCTGTACGCTGCATGCACCTAATCACCAACTGATTGTCAAGGGCAATGACAATTGTCTTGCCATTGACCCGGCCATCTATCAGGTGGTCCAGTGCATGGACCACACCAAGCATTTCCGCCTGGTACACAGACACAAACCTCCCTAATCTCAGTACACAGGATAGGCTCAACTCTTCTGAGTAAACGCCTGCCTCGGATCTGCCGTTCATCAGAGAGTCATCTGTGAATATACTGATATCTTTACTAGCGATTTCTTCAGAGACGTCTCCATCTGTAAAGACGTCTCCATAAGAGTTTTATAACATTTTTCTGTTCTCCTTACTCTCTGCCCTCCGTCCATATGCATACTCGCCTCCCTGACATCTCTAAGTAGAATATCAAGGATGCGCATATGACCGTGTAGGGCCGTTGATCCATACCACGTAGCATTTCGCAACATCCTGAGGGCTGCTAGCGCCGCCGTTTTCTTTATTTCTAAATCCAAAGGCAGCATACCTAACAGAACCTCCATTGCGCTTGTTGGAGTGGTGAGTATTGCACCTATTATTCCAACACACGCCAGCCGTTGGACTCTGTCGTCTCTTCTTAATAGTTTTCTGGCTGACTTTTGTCCACCAAATTACCGAAGCATACGTGATGGCAGGTCTAACCATCATAGTGTAGATCCACTTCATAGACTCGGGGTTTAGCCTCCATTTGAGACCACAAACGCGTTTACACTGAAACAGAACCCTCTTAGCTCTTTGAATCCTATCTTCTACATGCTCGTTACCCCTAAATACTTAACTTTCGTGGACATGTTGATTTCAGCTCCAAAAAGTCTGAGTGATTCTCTCCTCAGACCTGTCCTCTTTCTAGTAGAGAGAACACTGTCTGATTTCCCTGCGCTTACGGTAAGTCCTTGTTTTCGACACCACTCCTCCACCATTCGGAAGTGCCCCCTTCATGATGTCTGAAATGGTGTCAATGAACTTACCACAGACCATCAACGCAATGTCATCTGCAAACCCTATCGTGTATGTGCCCGATTCATCCAGTCTAACCAGTAGTGAGTCCACAGTAATGTTCCACAGGGTTGGAGATAACACTCCGCCCTGGGGACATCCTCTACTTACTCTACCTCTAGTCTTGACTCTGCCATTCTGCATGCTGACCGCCCTGTACTTGAGCATATTGTCTACCCATTTTAGAATCATTGGGTTTCCATCGCGCTCTGTGAGGGCTTGCCGCAGACTTTCAAAGCATATTTTGTCGAAAGCACCCTCGATGTATATAAATGTGGCCATAGCAGTGCCTCCTGAAAACAGCTCTTTTTCAGCATCTCTTACTAATTCGTGAAGAGCGCTCTCCGTATATCTACCTGTTATATATGGATGTTGGCATCTACTCAGGGGATTATTCATCAGCGCAGTGCTCTCAAGGCAGTCAACCATCACTCTTTCCATTGTTTTCAAGAGGAAGGAGGTAAGGCTGATCGGTCTGAACGACTTAACCTCCGCATAATCCTTTTTTCCAGGCTTCGGAAGAGAGACAACTTTCGCCTCTCTCCAGACTCTCGGAACGTGCCCAGTCGCTAGAAAAGTAACGAATATACCCCTCAGCCTAGGTGCAATGAGATCTTCCCCCCACTGCAAAATAGCCGGAAATATACCGTCCATCCCTGATGTTTTGTACGGAGCAAATGGCAAGTGCCATACTGCTAGCCTGATCGCTTCCACTACATCCGTCCGGCACAACACGGTGAACTTGACGCCTCCTTCTTTTGCGTCTCCGAACTTCGTTGCGTTACTAAGTCTCCATTTAGAAGTGTCTGCACAGACACTGTTTTCGGAAGTACCGTAGACAAAGATGAACATCCTTCTAACATCCTTCAATGCGTATAGCCGGTTGACCCGCAACTCAGCCCCTTCCCATATGTTCGTGCGCCTTGGCACGGTTTGGCACAGCCATACCTTGGATGATGGGTTCTTGCACTTAAGTACAATAATTTCATCCTCCAAGTTTGCATTGCCAACAAATCCTACATCGCCATCACTTTCACCGATGGTGTCGAGAGACTCCAGGAGGGCGGATTTAAAAACCGCCAACTGAGATTCTCCCAACTGACCATCGAAGGAGCAATCAGCGATGCCCATTAAGAGGTCCTTTTCCGCTACCGTAGCATATAATGCACGGTCACTTCCAATTACCTCTTTCGGGTTGAATTTCCTCCCAGCTGAAGCTTTTGACTTCGCAGCTGCAACACTTTGTTTGGGCAAAGGTTTGCTACCGCTGGTTTCTGGCTATCAGAAATCCCCGATTTCGTCTGGCTATCGACTTTTTAAGGGTCGTCCATCAGCTTCTATCGTACTTCCTTTTTGTGGAAGGCTATCAACCTTCTTCCCCCTTCTTAGCCGAAAAGTTAACAGCTATAAGCTGTCTACCTTTCAACTCACTAGTCGCCCCTTTAATGACTTCACCGAAAGGTCCAGGCTGATCCCTGAACCTTTTCCGCTTGCTCGCTTCCGGGGTAGACACATCGCATGACATGCTTTGGAACTGGTCCGCCATTTTGTCATTTTTCCCACGGTTGTACCCGTCCTCTTTCGCTCCCTCCTCCGCTTTTGCTTCTCCTTAGAATGGAGCCGCTTTGCCTCGGATTCAGCATCCCTTCCTGGCACTGAAGCTTCGACAGGACTGGCTAACAGCTTCACCCCTTTCGGAGTTCCATCCTTCCACGGCTAGATCCTTTTGGGATTCCACCGCTTCGGACCTCGTCCCCTCAGCGCACCCTTTCTTTTTTTGTTTTTTATTTTAAATTGTGTATCCATTTTGATCCCACGAGTCGGGAAGAAAGACGTACCGCACGGACAGAGATCCCCATTACCCGGGCTACCCTATTAATGTGTACAACATGGGATGGGCTGCCCTGAGGAGACACCATTCGCGATCTAATATCCCTAGACCTTACAACATCGGTGCAACCCCTTTGGCATGGTGGCTGCAACCTTAGAAATGGGAGGGTGACTTTTAGTTCGTTGCTCCACAAAGCCTTGGCATACATTGGCTATACATTATATTGAAAAATTTACCTCACACTAATATCATAATTTTTCAGACCTATTGGTAAATTCAACTTAGAGGATATTAAAAACAAAGTAGACATTGACATCAAAAGATAGATAATACTGAAGGGAAATCGAGCTTTTTCGTAAAACATAAAAAACATAAAAAAGGTCGTACAAAAATTTGGTGTTTGCGGCAGTCGAAAGACTGCTGGATATGCCATAACTTTGTTTTGAAACAATCATTACTCTGTTCAAGCCACATACATTTTTGGCGACAAATTAAGTAAATGAGCAAAAATCAGGGAGTTCATAATCGTCTTAGTAGCGGATTATCATAATTGCAGCGTGAACAATAAAATCCATACTCAATTTCAAGAACCACCAATTTCAAGCATTGTAAATAATGCGGGTTTTATGATCTTGCCTGAGAACCCGGAGTATTAACAATCTATCATCGAGTTTATCGCTGGCGCCCATCAACAATAGTAAAAATACGCATAAGCAGGTCGTTGAGGGGAAACCGTGTACGCGTTTGGTTTGGGGTCACCAACATAATATACATAGTTTTGTTTAAGTGAACGGGTTAAAATATATAAGTAAAAACACCAACACCAGGATTGCCACCTAAATTTCATTGTGTTTTTGCAAATTCTTGTAATTTTGAAATTCTAACCACGGATTTGATTTCGAATCTAATTTCACAGTTCTAAAATTTAAGATGGAGGATAGGCTTGCCACCAAAATTTTCACCATAGTATTGCCACCTAGTAAAATGTATTTTTAAGAGTTTTAAACATCATTTAACAGTGTTAAGGAGTCGCTGACTTTCAATCTGATGTCATAATTTTAAAATTCAAGATGATTAATAGTGATGCAACCTAAAACTTTTCGTTTTTTCACGAATTTGGTGCTGGAGCAAACACTAGGCAAAAATGGGTCGCTGAGTCCGAATCCGTTACCAGAATTTCAAAATTGTGTGATTTTTTTTTAAAACAGTTTGCCACCTAACAAAATGTATTTTTAAGAGTTTTAAACATCATTTCACAGTGTTAAGGGTGTAAAACAAAAAAGGGTGCAGTGTAAAACAAAAAAATTTTAAGTGGCAACACTATTAACCATCTTGAATTTTAAAATTCTGACATCAGATTCGAAGTCTGCGACCTTTTAACACTCTTAAATGATGTTTAAAATTCTTAAAAATACATTTTGGTACGTGGCAACACTGTTGTAAAAAAATTACACAATTTTGAAATTCTGGCAACCGATTCGGACTCAGCGACCCATTTTTACCTAGTGTTTGCTCCAGCATCAAAATCGTGCAAATAATGAAAATTTAGGTGGCAACACTATCAAAAATCTTAAATTTTAAAATTCTGACATCATATTCGAAGTCAGCGACCCCTTAACACTGTTAAATGGTGTTTAAAATTTTGAAAATACATTTTACTAGGTGGCAACACTATGGTGAAAATTTAGGTGGCAAGCCTATCCTCCTTCTTACTTTTAAAACTGTGGCATTAGATTCGAAATCAAATCCGTTGTCAGAGTTTCAAAATAACAAGAATTCGCAAAAATAAAAAAAAATCAAGGTGGCAACTCTATTCGCCATCTTGAATTTTAAATTTTTACATCAATTTCAAAATCAGCTACCCCCTAAAACTGTCCACAGAACCCTTAAAAGTCGTAATACGCTTAAGATTTTCCTAAACAAGCTAATTGAATTTTTTCGGATACTTGCTTTCAATTCAATTAATTGGATACTTGCGAGCTTACAAGCTTTTGCCGATCGTTTCAAGCTTTTCAACTTTCTTACCTGACATAGCAAGCCTCAACAAGCCAAGCCAACGAGAAAGCTTGGATATGACTTGAAATTGTTTGGTAATTTTTGTAAGTAGGCCAAAGCTTGCTTTTTCAAGTTTGGATACATACTTGAATTCAAGTGCTTGAAAAAGCTTGAATTTCAAGTAGGCTTGTGCAGTTCTCTGCTACACATAATCAACACATCTACACATAAGAGGCTCAATTACAAAACGGATACCGATAACTGCGCACATATTTACAAAAATCTGATTATACATAGATTAGTTAGTTGACGAAAGTAAATCTCTCAAGTTAGTTTTACTGGTAGTTTTATTTAGTTTCATTTGTTTAATTTCATTGTGATTTTGATTTTTATTTGTTTCACAACGTTTTTAAGTGTTCATTTTTTGTGATAATTGTTTTTATATTTTTGCATAAGTCCCTGCAGATGGCTAGCAATTTTAGCCGAAATATTGGAAATTTTAAATAAAAACATCAAAAATAAAAATTGAATTTTAATTTATTACGGCCAAAGCCTACACAAGTTTAAAATTGAATATAATATTAAATACCGTAATATGTAGAAATGAGTGCGACGAAAATTTACTACTATTTAAATGTAAATGAGAAAAAATAATAAAAACTACCTACCTAATACTAAACATTAAACGAGCTACTTTCTAATAAAATGTTGATTGAGTTGAATAGGAGCTATTTACGAACACTTCAGAAAAAATATATAATTTTGTTTTTGGAATTATAATAATAAGATTAAATTGAATTTTTTTTTACGAATGTTAAGAAAATTATCCAATTTTGTAAATTTTTGTCTATACTGAAATATTAAAGGAAAATGCACTTCTTAATGCTTTATAGCAAGTGCTTATATGTAGCTAATTATAATAAGATGAGTCAATTATAATATGATGGAGTAATTTCTCTGTTTCCTTTTGGTGATATGAAGGCTAAAAGATAGTTAGGCTGATTTAGGGATCTGAGATTTTCGCGCGGCTCAGATTATGTGTAAGGCGGGTATTTTCGCATATTTTCAACAACACCTGAAGATACATGAGTATTTGGTTGAGATTAGTACCTTTGATTTGTATTTGTTAGCTCATATAGTAATGATGGTCATGAAGGGTTGAGATTAGTACCTTTGATTTGTATTTGCTAGCTCATATAGTAATGATGATCTGGATCCAAATTGGATACAGATGTATGCACCTTATCTCTATAAGGTATCATACCACACATTGTCCATCTAGAGATTTTACACTACAAGGTGTTTTATTTGTGGTGCAAATTCGAGAAAATTAAACATTGTTGAAAAATGTTTGCTAAACAGTATGATGTATCTAATTTACAGTTTGGCATATCAGTGCTACATTGCTGGATACGATGCTTTTTGATGTATTTCACATATAGAATATAGATTAGACAAAATATTAATAGAGAGAATTTATGTCACTTTGGTTACAATATCTAGTAGGTTCAAAATCAACATAGAAAAATTAAGAAAGTTCAAGTTTGAAACTGCAAAACTATTCGTTGAATTGTATCCGTGGTTCTATGTGCGATCTACAGTGCACAATCTCCTTATTCAAGGTCCCAGGCGCGGATCCCAGGGGTATGGCGTAAATCAAGAAATTTCAATAATTATAATAATAATAAGAAACACGCTTAGTCGAAAATCAACGTAAACAGCAACAACGCTGGCTAATTTCTTTCTGCGTTAGTACATTGTAATGCATGCAAAAACAAAACCGTTAAAAGCACAAAGAGCAGCATCCCTACAAACATTTTCTGAGTCCCTCAAAGAGACGACTCAAAAAGTGTATTTTTATGCGTGTTTTATGATTGCACAAAGAAAGGACTCATGAAAGAGTCTTTGACGTAATTGTTGAATGACTGCTCAAAAAGAAAACTCCTGAAAGAGTCATTATTATGCCTGCTTTATGAGGACTCATTAAAAGCACTCTTGAAAAAGACTTTAATATGATTGTTAAATAATTGCTGAATCTTAAAAGCATCTTAATTTTGAGTCCAAAAAAAGTCATAAAACAGTCTTTATTGTGAATCATATTTTGGAGCTCACAACCTACGAAAATGAATTCATAAGAGTTCTCATAAAAGAGAAAAAATTAAATGGAAAGCAATAATGGCTGAGTTTAGCAGGTATAATATGTTGTGCCTCTGATCTGTTATTATTAGTGTACGACTGAAACCGAAATTTTGATCGAAATTGATATTCGGCCTTATTCCTTTCTGTAGTATTCGGCCGAAACAGAAACTGAAAGTCTATATGAAAAATTTTTTTAAAACTTTTTTTAAAAAATTTTCTATTTAAAGTAAACAATTCAAACAGGTAAGAATAATGTAAGATAAATATTCTTTAAATATTAAAGTTCAACTTTGACAGAGAAAAGTTTTAATAACATTTTTAGGAACATTTTTGTATTTAAAGTTAAATAACTTTTTCTAAACTATTTCGTGGGTGAGAGAGGTTATTTTCCCTGCTGCACTAAATAGTTGTTCACTGGCGACACTAGGAGGAGTAGATAGGTATCCGACTGCCAAATTTTTATCATGCAATAACAATAGAGTTCAGCTACTACAGCTATATCGCACTTCCTCAGCATTAACCCATCTAAAGCCACTACCCAGTAATCATTGAAAATATCAATGTTATGGATAACCGTGACCACAAACAAGCTAATGTGGGAAAAATTTACCCACCAATAAATGGGTTGGGCTCAGGGACAACACAAGACGTAACAACTAACCATGCGTTTATATAGATCTAATTACACAACTAATTTTAATCCACTTTTGAGTTGACCTTTTGACAAATTAACATCAAAAACGCTACAATTGTTAACAAAGGAACTCATGCGACTTAAAGGAGCAGTAGCCATATAATTTGTTCTACTGAATGGCAAATAAATTAAGTTGTTAGCGTTTCTACTGCTTCTACGGTTAGTGTTAAAATTTATGTGAGAAAGAAGTTCTGGAGAATCGAATACACCTGTTATGAGCTGGTGTAAATATACGATATCTGCCGATTTCCTTCGATCACCTAAAGACTGCATTTTTAATAGTTTTAAACGATCCTCATAAGGAGGAAGGTCTAATATGTCAGTTCCACTTAAGCCCCTTAGAGCAAACTGAACAAAACGTTTTTGGATTCTTTCTATTCGATCAACATGCACATTGTAACTTGGGGACCAAACTTGACTTGCATACTCTAAGTGAGGACGCACGATTGCATAATACAACGTTGTAGTTGTAATCATGCTATTAAATTCTTTGGCCCAGCGTTTTACAAAACCAAGCATTGAAGATGTTTTTTTACAAATATTATCAATATGAATGTTAAACGACAGCTTAGAATCCATGCATATACCTAGGTCTTTGACGGTGTCTACACGACTCAAGGCAGTATCTTTAATCTTATAATCCTTAGCATTAACTTCCTTAGCATTAACCGATTCAAAGCCAACCCAAAAATGATTGAAAAATATCAATACTAGCTATGAATAACAGTGACCACAAAAAAGTTAATGTGGGAAAAATTTACCCATTTATAATATGGGTTGGGCTCAAGGACAACACAAGATGTAACAACTAACCATGCATATACATAGATTTAATTACACAACTGTTTCTAATCTGCTTTTGAGTTGACCTTTTGACACATTAACATCGAAAACGCTACTTGTTAACAAAGGTACTCATGCGGTTTAAAGGAGCAGTAGCCATATGCTGCTGCTGCTTCTACGGTTAGTGTTTAAATTTATGTGAGGAAGAAGTTCTTAGGAATCGAATACACTTGCTATGAGTTAGTGTAAATATACGATATCTGCTCACTTAAAGACTGCATTTTTTCATAAACAGTTTCATAAGAAGAAAGGTCTAATATGTCAGTTCCACTTAAGCCCATTAGAGCAAACCGAACAAAACGTTTTAGGATTCTTTCTATTCTATCAACATGCACATTGTAACTTGGGGCCTAACTTGACTTGCATACTCTACGTGAGGACGCACAACTGCATACTACAACGTTGTAGTTGTAAACATGCCATTAAATTCTTTGGCCCAGCGTTTTATAAATCCAAGCATTGAAGATGCTTGTTTACAAATATTATACATATGAATGTTAAACGATAGCTCAGAATCTATGCATAACCTAGGTCTTTGCCGGTATCTACACGACTTAAAGGAGTTCCTTTTATCTTGCAATCAAAAATAAAATTATTCCTTTTAGGCGAAAAGGTCAGAGTTTGGCATTTATTTGGATTTAGAAACATATTATTTTTAGAACACCAAACTTCAAAGGATTTCAGATCAGACTGGAGTAGATCTGAATAGTGTTTAAAATTTACGGTTCTATATATTTTCATATCATCGGCATCAATAAATTCAGAAGACAATATGCTTCGGAAACGTATTTGATAAGATCGCTCCACCAAGTACGATTTAATCCAGTTCACGAAATATTGTGGAAATCCCATTAAATTGAGCCTAAATAAAATTAGATTGTGTGGTAATTTAATTTAATCAGAATGTTGTAAAATCGAGAAGATAAGATATAGCTGGTCTGTCATTAACAAAACCATGCTGACGAGTTATGACTTCACCACAGTGCACCTTCACCCGATCATACACGATCCGCTCAAAAAATTTTGGAATCGATGAGACCTTAGCGATAGGCCTATAGTTATTAACATTATTCCTGCAAAAATTTTTATAAATAGAAATTATAAATAATTTTTTCAGAAAATTAGAAAATAACTTTCGTATATTGATTAAATGAATAGCAGGTTTAGAAAGGTGCGCACCCAAAAGCACCAGCACCGGAGCTATACGCACTGTGCTGCGCACTCAACAGCAAGCACATGTGAAAAGTGCAAACAGAAAGCTCCGAGCACCGACATGCTAGCACCGAGCACCAGCCCCTGCACACTTCATTCGGAGCTGGGGGCAAACACAATAGCACATTCACATGTGCAGTGCGAAATTATTTTTGCTCCGGCACAATCGCGAACGAACAAAACAAATAATAGTCTTATCTGACCACTCTAGTGAAGACAAATATTTTTCAATGGTAACATCAGATACTAAGTTAGCGACTCCATTATACTACCAGCACATGTATAAAACTTGTAAATTAACAAAAAACAGTTTTATGGGACCACCCTAGTGAAAAAATATTTTCCAATGCTTACATCAGATACTAAGTCAGCGACTCCCTCATACCAAACAACACATGTATAAAACTTGTAAATTAACAAAAAACAGTTTTATGGAACCACCTTAGTGAAAAAATATTTTTGCAGTGCTCCGACTTCAGCTCCGGCTCCGTGCTCGTTCGCGATAAAATTGTGCCGGGGCAAAAATAATTTCACACTGCACATGTGAACTTGCTACTTTGTTTGCCCCCAGCTCATAATAAAGTGTGCTGGTGCTATTGAAAAGGCAAAACAAAGGCGGGCAAACAATTTTTGCTCAGCACATGAGGATCATCATCAGGATTAAAAGAATCTGAACAGAATGATTTTTTAAAGAGATAGGCAAATAGGCCACAAAATATGACGGGATCATCAGTAAATCCATCAAGAGTTCTGATTGAAGAAGGGAATCCATCTGATTTCTTCTTTGTGTTTATGAATCCCTAAAGTTTCCTTGAAGGCAATATTCTCAGCTTAAAATCATTTCAGTATTGATTATATAATGTGTCTGAGCGATTTTCAAATTCAGGAAACAAACACTTGTAAGTCTATAGGTCATTTGAGTGTAGGCTACAGACGTATTTTTGGCATGCCCTATTCTTGTTGTTGCGAAGAATTTTTAAATGCTTTGTATACCAGGGATACACAAAATTGGTACAGAGTACACAAATATGGTACAGAGTGTATATAAGTTATATATTATAACTTTGACATTCTTTTTTGACTTCACACAGCGCAGTTCTTTAAGTCATAACTTCCGGCTGTAGGATATCATGCACTGGTGAAGAAAAACAAACATAGGTAACATAGCAGTCTTTTCCATGAAGAATTTTGTAAGTAATACACAAAATTCTAGTATTAATAATACAGATTCCACGTCAAAAACGAGTTTTTTGCTATGTTTTTCCAATGTGCGGTCGTGAAACACTAGTTAAAAGCTATACACTAGAACGTATCACAAAAACTAACCTATATTTGACCCCGCCTCAATCGTTAGACATTTAAGACATTTTAAAAAAAAATTTTTTTTTAATTTGTCCCTATGGTGCTTTTTCGTTTTTTTGTTATATCTTTGGTGTTTCTTGTCCGATTCTTAAAATTTTTTATGTGTGTATTTGTTGATTTTTTATCAATTTTTTCTGATTTTTTTTCTCGAATCTTTTTTTTGCGAATATTCACTCACCTTATCTACTATATTATGAAATTCTAAAAATGTGAAATTAAAGCTCACAAAAAAACTATTAAAACCATGGAAACAAATGATATCGATAAAATTTATTTTTGGCGCAGTTCTGACCCATTTTATCCCAAAAATAACACTTGAAAATGTTCGTCACCTCATACTCGACTTTCTATTAATTTTCTAAATCTTTACGGGTTTCAAGCTGGCTGTAGTGCTCGTAACTATCAAGCTTCGAGAAAATGTGCCCTAAACGGTTTTCGTCAGTGACTGCTGTGGCCGACTTGTGCACAATTTGAACGTAACGCTCGGTGTTTTGCGAGTGACAAGGATAATCTGTTAAAACAATTACATGGTAAATACGATTTGATATTTGAAGTCAATATTATGTCATTTATTTCATAAAATTAATGTCTAATGTAATGCTCACCTGGAATTTTAATAATGTCATCCGAGTACTGCAGATCAGTCAACTGCTCTTGAGTAAAGAAATGAAGACATGGTAGCTCAATGATCTGAAATTTGGTCGAATCGATCATTTCAGTGTATGTTGTGCTGCTATACTGGATGAAGGGCTGGTGGTTGGTCCACGAAATTACCGAATACGACCTGTTAGGTTTGAGCGGGCTTCCAAATTTAGCTATATCCATCTGCACGCACCGACGCATCTGGATCAGTAATCATCGACAGTAATATATATTTTATGGTGAAAAAATATGTGTTGTTGTCGATGGTCGGTGTAATGGCTACCTGAGCGTAATTCGGCAAATCGCGAATCCATGAAATGTATTTGAAAACATTGCGGCTGCCATGAATGGCTTGTGGTTGACTTTTAACTAAAAACCAAAATGGAGCGATCTTTCAATATATTTGATGGCTGCGCTTGCGTAACGTACCAACGTAAAATGCGAGATGCTGTTGTTAGCCAACGCGCTGTACTTGTAGCACCGGACTGTTGGCAGTCTAAATCTTCAGCATAGTGACCACTTTTAACGGCAAGAACCATGCGGTACAAGAAACGCTGATCGCTTCGTAGTAACCATCCGTCAATGTTTGTAGACATGTCGCCAATTGCAATTGGCTTGAAATTTAGAACAGGCTGAGGAAAAACATAAGCAAACATTGAAGTAGCTAAATATTTTTTAAATTGAATTCATATGTACAGAAAAATCCATGCAGCGATTTATTCCGACACCAATTTCTCCTGGCCACAGCCCAGGGCCCTTCTGTTTTTCAAGCCATGTTCTCAGTAGCGCAGTTAATGGCAGCTCGTTAAAGTGAAGCAAACAGATAAGCCATTGAAGTGGTCTGCGCAAATAAGACCTGAAGCACTTTATGACACCCCCTTTGTACCCGGTGTTTGTGACAGTGCCGTCGCAACTGATCGCTACTAAGTTGTCCAAATTGTAACCGTCTTTTAACAAAAAGTCAACTATTGCCGTTTGTATTTGCCTTGCGGATCCTTCCGAAGGCGTGGCGTAGCCGATAAATTTTGACTTTGGTCAAAATCGCGTACGTCAGCGGCTATAGATTCCTTTGCGGCAATGGCATCTTGTAAGTCCTTTATTAGCATGGAGGCGTGCAATGCACCAAGGCTGTTTGATGTATCGCTCCGGTCTAATGCAAAACAAAAATACCGTAAGCGAATGTAGGCTATTTTGAATTGAACGTTTTCCATGGGAATGTCTGCATCCTCCATTTGACTTCTTTTGAATTCATTTTCGTCTTCACTGTCGGAAGCCGGTGTATTTACAGTCGCACTGCAGGCAGCTGTTGCACTTGCAGAAACTCCAGCGGATATACTCGTGAGGCCATCATCATAATCATCATAATCATCATTTGGTAATGAACACAAACGAGCACTGCACTGATCAATGAAAAAGCTTTTGAATTTTCCGGTATTTTGAGCTCGTCGACGCACACGCACGGAGCACCATTTTCAATGCAGCATTTGCAACGCGAAATTCGAAATAGAACATCCCATTCGTTAGCACGGAATAGACGCGGGTTTTCACTTGAAGAGACGAATTCTTGAGTAAATTATTAATCAATCTACGAATATGGGTTTTCGACACAATAGGTATTTTTGCACAATTCCACAATTTTGAGACATCTTCATACACTTTTTCTGTAAATTTACAACGTTTTATATTTGTATGATGCTGTAAAAACAACGCGTGTTGCACCACATTTCGTTTTGTTGGCAACTTTGTGTTGTCCAACTCGAATGAAACTCGACATAATTAATTTTTATTAATTGTCTTACAGGGGCTGATGGGGAACGAAAGCCTTTTTGGATCCCTTTTGGTGCAAAAAATGAAAAGACGACGATTTAAAATGGTTAAATTCAAATTAAATTTATTCGTTCTTTATATATGAGTAGAAACACTTAAGGTGTCACTGCCAAAAAATGATTAGCTCAGTCAAGGCCATTGTCCAAAACCAGGTCGCGCCGCAAATTACATTTTTTATGCACGCACTTTTGTATTACGACTTGATAAGCGGTCGAAGATGTTTGTTGTTGTTGTTGCTGCTGTAACAATAGCGAAAGTGAAGCTAAACGAGGCGATGAGAAGTTGTATGTTATTGTTGTTGAAACGGTGATTTAATTTGTTTGTCCAAGCATGGAATCGATGACGAAGTGCTGAAGGGTGGTGGTGGTGGTGCTAGTGTCGAGCGTTGAAAAAGTTTACCGAAAAGTGATGTGATTTAATTGTTGGTACACTTATGAAGAACCTTTGAAGGCAACGGCAAAAAATACTTGCAGGTGCAGCTGAATGCGAAAACAAAAATATGATGCGATGACAACAACAACGGCCGCTTGGAAAAACAAGTTGTTTTTATTTGACTGACATTTATTTATGTATTTATTAAAAAAAATTGCGACAGTTTTCTTAAGGCCTCGAACAGTGGCTCTACACAATACAACGGCTGTGATTTTATAAAAACAGTTGCGATTGAAATTTGAACATTTTGAACATTTTCAAAGTGTTATTTTTGAGATAAAATGGGTCGGAACTGCACCAAAAATAAATTTTATCGATATTATTTTTCACGTGATCTTAATATTTTTTTTATGAGCTTTAATTATTTGACATTTTGATAATTTCATTACATAGTGGGAACTGAGATATGGTGGGTGAATATTCGCAAAAAAGAGATTCTAGAAAAAAAATATCAGAAAAAATTTACAAACGATCAGAAAGCACACATATTCAAAATTTTAAGAATCGGACAAGAAACACCGAATATATAACAAAAAACCGAAAAAAGCACCATAGGAACCATATAAAAAAAAAATTTTTTTTAGAAAATGTCTGTTAAATGTCTAACGATTGAGGAGGGGTCAAATATAGGTATACTTTTCTGTCATACAAGGTGATACGGTGTACTGTACACACCGCTCTGTTCATTGTACATAACAGGGAATTTCAAGACCTGGCAATGGTAGTTTTTGACCCTCGAGTTCTCAAGATTTTGATAAATGATTGTACGGATTGTCACGTGTAAGTGGGGGTTAAAATAAAATTTGTTCGTCATTAAAATTTATCATATCCGCGTAATTACTATAATTGTATTTAAATTTCGGTTTTATATTTTTTTGTAAACTCTAAGGCTAGGGGTCGCTTAAGTATCTCTAATATACATTAATATGCCGCTGTAGCCGAGTGCGTTCAGTGCGTGGCACTTTCGTTAATCGAAAAATGCATTGAAATATATAAAAAAAGCAAGCAAATGAACGGAAAGCTAAACATTTGCCTTGCGAGTTTTTGGCATTGATAAAATTCGTTGTTTAGATTTTTTGTATACGAAACAATTTGAGATTTTTTACAATTGTAATATATGCAATTATTTCTTAAATAAAAAAAAATATACAAAATTTTGTAAATAAAAATTAGCTTAAAATAAAAAAAATGGTAATATACTGCTTTTTCTTTTAAGAATTGGGGGGTCAAACGTCATATTTGAGATATAGTTTGTTCAGCATTTTTGCTTAGAATTTAGCGTAGAATTCAAATATGCCATACATTTTCTTCAAATCGTACTTATCCAAGCAGAGGTTTGGATACTACGCGCGAAAAAGTACAAATTTACTTAAAAGTGAAAATTGCAATTAACATC
Organism: Coremacera marginata; assembly: GCA_914767935.1. Taxonomy (NCBI): domain Eukaryota; kingdom Metazoa; phylum Arthropoda; class Insecta; order Diptera; family Sciomyzidae; genus Coremacera; species Coremacera marginata. The sequence continues at coordinate 102,719,421 of OU612047.1, forward strand.
AATTTTGGGACAACCCTTAGTTTGAAAATTTTTCCTAGAATGCAGATTTATAGGTTGACCCTTTATTTGGTTCTTCAATCGTTATTCTCCGATTGGTGGTTTGTATACAACGAGTTTGTATCTATGCACATTCTTGTCTGAGTTTGATGGTATTCATAATATTATGGCGGGGTACTGTACATCGTTTTCAGGCTCAAATAACGGGCTTGGACTCAGCGACTAGTTTTTAAGTAGTGTTTTTGATGGCAACTCTATGGAAAAAAATTACGTTACTTTTAAATTCTGGCGACGGATTCGGATTCAGCGACCCATTTTTAGCTCATGTTCATCCAGCACCGAATTCGTAAAAATTAAAAAATTTAGGTGGCAACCGTATGATAAAAAATACCATAATTTTTTATATTACCCATTACCCATTTTTAGCTAGTGTTCTCCCCAGCACCAAATTCGTAAAAGTAAAAAAATTTAAGTGGCAGCCCTATGGAAAAATACGTAATTTTGAATTCGTGAAAATTTAAGAATTTAGGTGGCACTCCTTTGGTATAAAAAGACATCATTTTATAAATTCTGACAACAGATTCGGATTCAGGTACCAATTTTTACCTAGTGTTTGCACACCAATTTCGTAAAAATAAAGAAATCTATGTGGCAGCCCAATATCTTTTTTTTTAGCCTATAAGCTTTTCATCATAATTATCTTCATTTTAAAAAAGAATTAACTAAATTGGTTATCAGCAAGGCTTGCATAGACCTCTGCACTACTCTTTGGCGGAATATACGCATTTATAACATATGCATTAGACATACTGGGCTTGAAAGACCGACAGGTTGAAAATGTCAAAGGCATGAAAATGTCAAAGGGAACAGAAAGTGGGATTCTATTACCTTTTATTTTCCATTGAAAAATCCGTTCGAATTGAAATCCTAGCAGATCCTGTTTGGAAATTATGCAAATTTTAAATTTTTGTATAGTCTATTGAGTCGGTCCAAATCAACTGATCTGACACTGGTTGCTCGACAAAAAAAGTTGATATTTATACCCCAGCGCGTACTGCGTAAGGGGTATATTAACTTTGTCATTCCGTTTGTAACGCCAAGAAGGAGGCGTGGTTGGTATAGAAAAATATATATATTTTTGATCAACATCACCTCCTGAGCCGATTTCCGTGTATCCGTCTGTCTGATCAACATCACCTCCTGAGCCGATTTCCGTGTATCCGTCTGTCTGTTCGTCTGTCGATACGATTACAGCCGTAATTTTAAAGCTATCGCGATGAAATTCAAAATATAAGTGTATTTTTAAAAAAGGAAGATCAAGTTCGAAAATGGGCCAAACCGGGTGAAAACCACGCCTACCTCCCATAAAAAGTGACTTTATTTTAACCGTAAGATGTCTTTAAAATCCACGAAAAATTAAAGAAGTGCCTTGAAATTTGGCACGTAAGCTTTGATCTTCAATTTAAATCAAATTGGAAAAATTGGATGAAAACCACGACTATCTCCCATACAAAGTGGCTTTATTTTAAACGAAAGATCTTAAAAAACCACAAAAATTAAGGAAATGTCTTGAAATTTTGCACATAAGCTATGATTTATAATATGAACCACCTCTATGATATTTTGCAAAATCAGATCAAAACCACGCCTACCTCCCATACAACTTCATCGAAATAGGAAAACTTTCGTTAATATATAAAACTGAATGTCATCGTGTATGTCATGGCAAGACTTCGAATATACTTCACTATGGCCGCGGGGGGTATTTTAGCTTCGGTACCCTGCTGAAACTCCATCCTTGCTAGTTTTATTAATAGTTGCTTAGTATATTTGAATCTCAGAACTGCTTTCAAAAAATTTTTTCTTCATCTTTCAAAATAGCGGCCATATTTTCTTTGCTGCCTATAGCGATATATGCATTTTTGTTAACTTATATTTCTCTGCTCCTATTATATAGAATGACGAATTAAGAACCATTATATTAGGGGCCTCCGGGAGTTTTTTGAAGAAAAAAAAGACACCGTTTTAAAATTGTTTTTTTCAAAGTGTCATATTAGACCAACATGTTTTTACATCATTAAAGCATAACTATTTTAAATTTATCCCTATCTGCGAGCAAGATATCTTCAGACTGGTTCTTCTGAAAAAAAATTTTCGATTTAGGAAACATCTCTTGGGCATTTAATAGTTCGATTTTTGTTTTTTTTTTTTATACATACTTTTTGATTTATAACCTAAAACGACGAAAATATTTGTTTTACGCCCGCCATTTTGTCAAAAATTAATATTTTTCAAAAATCAACGATTAAATGCCCCAGAACTCTTTAACAAACAGAAAAAATTATTTTTAGGTCAACCAGCCTCCAGATATCACAGCAAATTTAAGGTCTTTCGTGGCATTGCACTTTTCTACATTATCGCCGAGTTTTTTTGGAACAAAATGTCAGGGATAAATCCTCAATAGTTATACTTTAATAATGTAAAAAAATGTTGGTCTAAAACAAAACAGAGCTAAAAAAATTTTTTTAAAAATGGTATCTTTTTTTTTCTTCGAAATACTCCCGGAGGCCCTAAAGCACACTTTGGCCTTGAATCTGACATAAAGGAGATGCATGAAATAATTACTTCATATTAAAACAAAATAATTTATTTTTGTGTTCAAAATCGAATATCTTGGAACTTAAAAAATTTTTTTTTATAGAAAGGAATAAATTGCAGTCATAAATTTTTTCTAAAATACATTCTAAGTGGTTGTTTCAACATTAATTTTTTTAACATCCTGACTTATTAACGTTTTTGTTTACAGCCTCTTAAAAATTTGAATTGTGAGAAATTTGCTGAATTTTGCTGATTTTGGGGTCACATATCTCTGGTGGGCACAGGTTAAAATATTTGGAATTTATTCACAATTAAGTGAATAGCATTATATTGCAGTAAAAATGGAAAGTTTATATTTACTTCGCTTGGAAGATATAGTTCTTAAAACTTTGTAAAAATTCGCCTCATAGTATGTATATTAGGGTGGTAGTTATATGGATTTTTTTCAAATTTCAATGATGAGGATGGTTTTTGATTGGCTCCAATGGTCGAAAAAACTACTTTTTAATTTTTTTTTAGATTTTTAAATTGAGACCTAAGTCTCCATACTTGCTCATTTGCCATATAAAGACCACCCTAATATTCATACTATGAGGTGAATTTTTACGAAGTTTGAAGGGCTGTATCTTCCAAACGAAGCAAATATCCAACCTTAAATTTTAATTGCAATGTAATGTACAAATAATTCTTTATTGTGAATTAATTTCAAATGTTTTAAGCCCGTTTTTAACTCGACCCCAAAGGCAGCAAAATTCAGCAAATTTCTCAAAATTCAAACTTTTAAGAGGCTGTAAACAAAAAGTTTTTGAGTCAGAATGTTAAAAAATGTATGTTTCAACAAACAGTTAAAATGTACTCTAGAAAAAATATTTATGAATGCAACTATTTCTTTCTTTAAAAAAAAAATTCCAAAAGTTGCAAGATATTACGTTTTGAACACAAAAATATGTTTTTTTAATTTGAAGAAATTATTTCATATACATTTCTTATATGTCAGACTAGCAAGGGAATGGGATATGTGATAGAGGACTAAAATCCAAGGTTGACGTATTTTTTTATACGTGCTCAATCGATGGTTTAGGGTTTCAAAATAGTGTTTTAAAATCAGCCATAGAAAGATTCACATATTTAATACACATACACATAAGGAAATGTATTGAGATGGCGCACATGATGAAATCTAATTTTAAGAAAGAAGTTTTATTGTTATTTTGTTGTTGAAATGTTTAACAGTATTTAGTACGAATATTTTTGCATTGTTTTTACTTTTATAATACTTTTTTTAAGCATCTGAAATACAGAAAAGAAGGTTGTTTACAGTATCTTTGATGTAAAGTGTAAAGCAAAGGTTTATTGTTGAAGCCAAATAATAACCCTGAATACTAACCTACGTAAAATTTACTCACTCCTAACTAATAATATAACGTATAGTGAACGCAAGGTTAGAATTCTAGGGTTAAAAATTCGTTACTTAAATTCAATACATAGCAAATTTTCCCAAAAAATGTGTGTGTTCTAAAGAAGTTACCTTTTGGATTGCCCATAACATGATTATTAAAAAAAAATAAAAATTATTCCAAAATTTTGTTTCTTTTGAAACTTTAAAACAGGGCAAGAAATTTTTTATTAAAAAAATCCAAAGGGTAACCTCTTTAGAACACATAAATCTTTTGTCAATTACTTAGGAAATTTTGCTATGTATTATATTTAAGTAACAAAAAAAAAATCTTTGTGCAATGACAATATGCTTTTAATATTTTGCTCCCACAATAAACCTTTTCTTTACACTTTACATCAAAGATACTGTAACCAACCTTCTTTTCTGTATCTCAGTTGCTTAAAAAAAGTATTATAAAAGTAAAAACAATGCAAAAATATTTCTTTCTCCTAAGATTTTGAAAATAAGCAAAAGTTAGATTCTAAAAGTTAAGTTAATTCTAAAAGTTAGAATTAGCTGAAATTAAACATAAGTGAAAATGAAACAATTTCGAGTACGGGCTCTTCATGATATCAACTAAATACTGTTAAAAATTCCACAACAAAATAACAATAAAACTTCTTTCTAAAAATTAGATGTCATCATGTGTGCCTTCTCAATACCTTTCGTTTGATACCAAATATGTGTATCTTTCTATGGAAAATAGTTAAATTATGGTGAAAAAACGAGATTTCCGCTGATTTTAAAACGCCATTTTGAAACCCTAAACCATCGATTGAGCACGTATAAAAAAATACGTCAACCTTAGATTTTTGTCCTCCATCACATATCCGAAAATGATTCACTTCGGCGAGTGACACCTGGGGACCTTTCCTTGTAAGAGCATGCTTGGGTACTGTTTTAAAGCCGAAAAAAAGGCATATTTTTTCATGATTTTTTTTTTGGAGATATGAATAATGTTGGTGTATTTATTTCATATACATGATAAAGTTTAACTTCTTAAGTATATTTGAAAAAAATATTAAAAATTATCGATAAATAAATCCGCGGCAGCGATTCTCTGGAGGCGCCTCGAAAAAAAGTTGTTTTGCGGTGAACACGGTTAGAGGTAGGCGAATCATCTGGAAAAAAATTCAAAATTAGTTTAAAAGGTAATATGTTTCCCGAGGTAATACCGAAGTTTTTTTTTAATGTGTTTTTTTTTGTTTTTTTGGTAGCGTTTTGAAGACAAAAACGGCGTCTGAAAAATTGAGGTTATTTTATTTTAAAATAGGAAAAAAATTTCGGCATTACCTGTTCATTTATGTGTAGAAATAGTGTACAAAATTTCAGAAACGATCGGTCATCAAGTAGATTTTGCGGCATCTTGTTCACCGCAAAACAACTTTTTTTCGAGGCGCCTCCGGAGAATAGCTGCCACGGATTTATTTATCGATAATTTTTAATTTGTTTTCCCAAAATATACTTAAGAAGTCAAACTATAACATGATATGTAATAAATATACCAACATTATTCATATCTCAAAAAAAAAAATCATGAAAATATGCCTTTTTTTGGCTTTAAAACTATGCCCTTAAAGGCTACAGTCTGTTCAATATTAGGGCTTTTAGTTCATTATTCTATGTATAATAGGAGCTGAGAAATATAAGTTAACACAAATGCATTACCCAGCCGGGCAAATGCAAATGTAGCTTTTGAAGCTACATGCGCATCTTTTTTGCTGGAGCTCCATTGTCTTTTTTGTACTACATGTCCGCAAAAATAAGCGCATCCTTACTGTATCATTGGACAGCGTGGATGATGCAGTACGCAGCGAAAATTTGTTTGCACCACAGAGTGTAGTTTCGAACTTCGAAAAATAAAATCTCTCTCTCCCTCTCTGTCCCTTTTTCTCTCTTGCTCTTCCTCTCTCCCTATTTATGAATGCTGCGTTTTGAGGCAATAAATATTTTTTTGTTATTGTTGTTTTTGTTATTTATGAATTCTAAGGCCGCGTTTATAGTGCATGCTTATCGCTAAGTCGAGCCGAAAAACATGTTGTGGCAAAAGAGATGCATAACTTGCTTTCTCTATTGCTGCAATGTGTTTTTCGGCTCTGCTCAGCAATAAGTGTTCACTATAAACGTGCTTTAAGTAAGCGTTAGACATGCAGCACGAAACAAATTAAATATATGTAGTTTCCTGCTGCTATAAGAAGTGTAAGCCAAAATAATATTTTTATAAATATCTACTGAATTCAAATACATTCCTTTTTACATTTAACTTCGTTTAATATTTGATTAATTAATTTAATGACATTTTAAACAGACATTTTTGCATTTTTTCTGTATAAATTATTTTTAGAATTTCGAAGTCCTCTGCGCATGGCAATTTCAAAATCAATGTATCCCAGTTTTTCTGTTTTGACAGCTTCTGAAAAAAAGAAATTATTTTTGAATATTAAAAAATAATTTTTGACTGAACACTAAATAACACTGTAAAAGTATAAAAATGATAAGAGCAATTAAACTTGAAAATAATGAAAAAATAATAAGCTTACCGAAAACCAATTTGGAGAAGTTTCGATGATTTCATTTGCAATTTCTTCTGATAACCATCCCAGTTAACCTCAAGCAAGAAGTCTTCAGAAAAAAAGCAACGGAACACTCTTTGCAACGTTAGGCGAATTTCCGAAAAAAACTTTTAATGTAGTTGACCTGAAAATAGACAAATATGTAAAAACCTAAAATTATTAAAATTCCACATGTGAAACTTACCAACTTTAATTTATCCAAAGAGTCAATTTTTGCTTCAATTTCTTCCAACTCTGCTTTCGATTTTAAAGGGAAGATTTCCAAATCCTCTTTTGCTGGAAAAGTTACTTCAACTAGTTTTTGTAGCATAATGGTTTGTTTTGCTAAAACTTGATTTTGAACCCCAAGTCTTTTTTATTTTGGAAATATCATCAAAAAAGTCCTTCTGCATCTTCCTCTTTTCATTTTCAAAGCAGTTTATTTTCTATTTTTAAAAATTTTTTTGTAAATTTTTTGTTTTGTAAACATTCTTGTTATTTATTCAAGTATCTTGAAATTACCTAGATCGTTGAATTTTTTTTTCAAATAAGATATTTTGTCGTTTTCCTTTTCATTTGGTTCATGACGTTATGTGAAAACGCGGGTGTAAACATTTTTGTAAAACAACCTGTAGATATATACGATAAATGTAGGGATAAAAAAATACGATTTTTTAAGGGATAGAACTTAAACAAATTAAAAATAACATTACGAATGGATAACTATAAATATAAAGACTTTTAATTGATGTTAAGGAGCATATAGGGTAAAATTTTAAAAAAAAATAAAATTGTCAGGAATTGTTTTTCATAGAAGAAAAAGATATCGTTCTCAAATTTTGCACATATATTTATTTACATTTAAAGAATAAAAAAAATTTTTGATTTTTGAAGAGGTTTTTGGCGTTATTTGATTTTTTTGAAAAAATGCCAAAAATTGACGGTGTACAGGATATCACCAGTCTGCAACATCTGAGGAAAAAAAAAACAAAATTAATCCTCGTTTAAGTGGGGGCAGAGAAAACAGTTTAAGTGACATTCACGGCAGAGAAAACAGACCTTATTTTAAAAATTCATACTTACTTACTTACTTACTTAGGTGGCCGTGACAACCCGTGTCCGGATTTCGACCGACCTCATCAGCTCTCGCCAGGCGCCTCTGCTTTGCGCGCGCCTTCTCCAATCGGATACACCAAGTGCGGTTAGGGCTTCCTCAGCCTGGTCCATCCATCGGAGGCATGGTCTCCCTCGTCGTCGTTGACCAGCGACCCTCGCTTCGAGCACCTTTTTCGCTGGAGCTTCGTCGTCCATACGATGGACATGACCCAGCCAGCGTAGTCGCTGCACAGTTATACGCCGAACTACGTCAATGTCTCCGTAGAGCTCATACAGCTCGTGGTTCATTCGGATGCGATAGTCATCGCCGACTCGAACAGGACCGAAGATTTTGCGAAGAACTTTTCTCTCGAACACCCCCAGAGCGGCTGCGTCAGTTTGCGAAACTACCCATGCCTCAGCGCCATAAAGCAGCACAGGTAGAACGAGCGTCTTGTAGAGTGTTAGTTTTGTCGATCGAGAGAGGGCTCTGGAACTTAGTTGCTTACTGAGCCCGTAGTAGCACCTATTAGCAATTATTGTTCTTCGCTTTATCTCCAGGCTGATTTCGTTGTTAGTATTAATGACGGTGCCAAGGTATACAAACTCCTTGACTACTTCAAAGTTATAGCTGCCGGATGAAACGTGGGAGTCTAAACGCCGAGCTCCCTTGTTTGTAGACAGCATATACTTTGTTTTACCCTCATTTATCGTCAAACCCACTTTGGCTGATTCCTTTTCGATAGCGGCGAAAGCAGCGGTAACATCTCTCTTGGTTCTGCCAACAATATCAATATCATCAGCGTAAGCAAGGAGCTGGACACCTTTATAGAAAATGGTGCCATTACGATGCACACCGGCCTTTCGTACGATCCCCTCCATGATGATGTTGAAGAGATCGCAAGACAGTGGATCGCCTTGCCTGAAACCTCTTTCGGTATTGAAGGTTTCGGAGAGGTCATTTCCTACCTTGACGGAGCTGCGTGTGTTGCTCAACGTCATTCTGCAAAGTCTAATCAACTTTGCAGGTATACCGAACTCAGACATTGTTGCGTATAGGCAATCCCTTCTCGGGCTATCGAACGCAGCTTTAAAGTCGACAAAGAGATGGTGTGTGTCAATTTGATTTTCGTGGGTTTTCTCCAGGATTTGTCGTAGCGTGAAAATCTGGTCTATGGTAGACTTACCAGGTCGAAAGCCACACTGATAAGGTCCAATCAGTGTTTTTGTAATTGGCTTTAATCTTTCACACAGTACGCTTGAGAGAACCTTATATGCGATGGAAATAAGACTGATACCTCTATAACTTGCGCAGATTGTAGGGTCTCCTTTCTTAAGTATAGGGCACAGTACACTGAGGTTCCAATCGTCGGGCATGCTTTCTGCTAGCCATATTTTGCTGATGAGCTGATGCATGCGCCTTATCAATTCATCGCCGCCGGTTTTAAACAATTCAGCTGACAGGCCGTCAGCACCCGCTGCTTTATTGTTTTTGAGTCGTTGGATAGCAACTCGAACCTCTTCATGGCTAGGTGGTGATACTTCCACTCCGTCATCGTCGATTGGTGGCACTGCACTGTGCTCTCGATGGGCGGCATTGGTGGAATCGTCGCCATTAAGTAAATTGGAGAAGTGCTGTCTCCACAATCTAAGCAAACACTGTGTATCCGTATTCAGATCTCCATTTTCGTCTCTACAAGTGGATGCTCCGGGCTTGAAACCTTGGGTTAGACGCTTAACCTGTTGATAGAATTTTCGTGCATCCTTCTTGCCCTGGTATACCTCTAGTTCCTCACGCTCACCCCTTTTCCTGCTCTCTTTTCTTGCGTCTGAAAAGGCGCCTCTCTTCCTTCCTCTTTTCGCGGTAGTTTTCTCGCACGGCTCGCGTTGCAGCTGACTGCAGCGTTTTTCTATAAGCGGCGTTTTTTACTGCAGTCGCATTGCGACACTCCTGATCATACCATTGGTTCCGAGGTTGCGGGCGCCGGAAACCAATGACTTCTTCAGCGGCAGCGCGCATGGAGTGGGATATATGCGCCCAAAGTCCGCCGGCGTCGTCGAGTCCAGAGGTTGGTCGGTTGAGCTTAACCGAGAGTTGAGCGGAGTAGGCTTCGGCAGTCCGTTGTAATTGCAGCTTAGCGACATCTAGCTTTCGTTGCATTCCTGTGCGTATGTTCTTGGCATTGCATAATCGCATGCGGATCTTGGCTGCAACAAGATAATGGTCGGAGTCAATGTTGACCCCCCGAAATGTACGCACATCTAGAACACTAGAGGCATGCCTTCCGTCGATTACAACATGATCAATTTGGTTTCGCGTTTTTTGATCCGGGGACAGCCAGGTGGCCTTGTGGATGTCGAGGTGCTTAAATCTGGTGCTACTAACTACCATGTTTCGTGCCGCGGCGAAGTCGATCAGTCTTAGACCGTTGTTTGTGGAGGTCTCGTGAAGACTGAACTGACCGACAGTGGGGCCAAAGATGCCTTCCCTTCCGACTTTCGCATTAAAATCGCCGAGGACTATTTTCACGTCATGGACCGGAAGGTGGTCATATACGTCCTCAAGACTAGCGTAGAAAGCGTCCTTGACGGCTTCGTCCTTTTCCTCCGTCGGGGCGTGCGCGCAAATAAGGCTTATGTAGAAAAATTTTGCCTTGATGCGGATCGTGGCCAATCTTTCGTTCACAGGTGTGAACCGGGAAACAAGGTGGCGTAGTTTCCGGCTAACGACGATCCACATCCGAATTCGCGCTTCTCCGCATGGCAGCTGTAGTAGATATCGCAGTGTGCTTTGTTTAGAGCAGCCTTGCCCTTTCCATCGCATTTCCTGGATGGCGGTAATGTCAGATTGTATTGTTTTGAGGGCTTCCGCCAGTTGGATAATGGCACCTTCCCTATAAAGGGTCCGGACATTCCAGGTGCATATCCGTAAATCATTGTCCGTTTTTCGTTTGCGGTGGTCGTCAACGTAATTGGGGTTCTTATCCGAGGCTGGTTTAGTTTTCATTGGGCAGTAGTAATGTGGCGGGACCCAAACCCTGCGCACATTCCATGTTTAAGGTCTATGGAGTGACCCGCCGCTCAAATTAGCCGTCAAACTGACGGATGCCAGTTTGCCGTTGCCCAGGGAACACCACTTGGAGGTTTGAGTCGACTTGAGACGATTTCGACATGGATAATGCTGGCCTCGCCAGGTTGAGGCGATCAGACACGTTGCCATGTGAAGGTTCGCCCCCTGTTCCCCCCTGTTAAAAATTCATAACTA